>JANRMT010062850.1:29669996-29682118 GCA_026402145.1 Polypterus bichir lapradei | reverse complement strand
TCTATCTATCTATCTATCTATCTATCATATAGTGCCTTTTACATCTACCTATCTATCTTTCTATCCATCCATTATCCAACCCTCTATATCCTAACTACAGGGTCATGGGGGTCTGCTGGAGCCAATCCCAGTCAACACAGGGCACAAGGCAGGAAACAAACCCCGAGCAGGGTGCCAGCCCACCGCTATCTATCTATCTATCTATCTATCTATCTATCTATCTATCTATCTATCTATCTATCTATCTATTATATAGTGCCTTTCACATCTGTCTATCTGTCTGACCATGTGTGTTATGTTTAGACAGTGTCCATGTCAACTTTATTCTGCCTCATGGGACCCTCTGTTCCTGTCAGTCTCCTAACACATAAACACGCTGCACGTTATGTTTGCAGACACACATATAAAATTAATTGTGTCACCAAATCTGAGGAAGGAGCCAACATTGGATGATCCTGAAAGCTAAGAGACAGAAGGTCTGAATGGTGTTAAGGTTTTATTTTGTCATATGATAAACTTTGGGAACCCCTCTTAATTCTTTGGATTTTTGTTTCTCATTGGCTGAGCTTTCAAAGTAGCAACTTCCTTTTAATATCTGACATGCCTTATGGAAACAGGAGTATTTCAGCAGTGACATTAAGTTTTATTGTATTATCAGAAAATATGCAATATGCATCATAACAAAATTAAACAGGTGTATAAATTTGGGCCCCCCCGACAGAGATATGACATCAATACTTAGTTGAGCCTCCTTTTGCTCCTTTGATCCTCCAGACGCTGTCCTCCTATAGCCTGTGATGAGTGTCTGGATTCTGGATGGAGGTATTTCTGACCATTCTTCATACAAAATCTCTCCAGTTCAATTCAATTTGATGGCTGCTGAGCATGGACAGATTGCTTCAAATCATCCCATAGATTTTCAATGTTATTCGAGTGAGGGGACTTTGACGGCCATTCCAGGACATTGTACTTCTCCCTCTGCATGAATGCCTTTGTAGATTTCCAACTGTGTTTTGGGTCATTGTCTTGTTGGAATATCCAACCCCTGCGTAACTTCAACTTTGTGACTGATGCTTGAACATTATCCTGAAGAATTTGTTGATATTGGGTTGAATTCATGCGACCCTCGACTTTAACAAGGGCCCCAGACCTTGAACGAGCCACACAGCCCCACAGCATGATGGGACCTCCACCAAATTTGAGAGGAGGTAGCAGGTGTTTTTCTTGGAATGCGGTGTTCTTCTTCCGCCATGCAAAGCGCTTTTTGTTCTGACCAATTAACTCCATTTCTGTCTCATCAGTCCAAGAACTTTGTCCCAAAGTGAATCTGGTTTGTCTAAATGAGCATTTGCATACAACAAGTGACTCTGTTTGTGGCGCGATTGCAGAAAGGGCTTCTTTCTCATCGCCCTGCCATACAGATGTTCTTTGTGCAAATTGCACTGAATTGTAGAACGATGTACAGATACACCATCTGCAGCGAGATGTTCTTGCAGGTCTTTGGAGGTGATCTGTGGGTTGTCTGTCACCATTCTCACAATCCTGCCTCTGCATATGCCGCTCCTGTATTTTTCTTGGCCTGCCAGACCTGCTGAGTTGGTTTAACAGCAACTGTGCCTGTGGCCTTCCATTTCCTGATTCCATTCCTTACAGTTGAAACTGACAGTTTAAACCTCTGATGGCTTTTTGTAGCCTTCCCCTAAACCAGGAGACTCAACAATCTTTGGTTTCATGCTGTATGTCGCTCTTCAGAGGAGAGTCAAAGGGAAGGAAGCACAACTTGTAATTGACCACCTTAAATACCTTTTACCACTCATGATTGGACACTCCTGTCTATGAAGTTCAAGGTGTAACGAGATCATCCAGCCAAGTAATCAGCATTGAGCAGTGACAGGCATTCAAATCAGCAGAATGACAAGGGGACCCACATTTGTGCACAGCCAGTTTTTCACATTTGATTTAATTTCATACAACTAAATACTGCGTCTCTAAAAGTCTTTGTTCGGAAAACACCGCAGTACTCCGATGTTCCTAGGAAATGAAAGACATACCACTGTTATCTTTACTGTTGAAAGGAGAGTCGATTATTACGCAGGCTGAGAGGGGTTCTCAAACTTTTTCATATGACTGTATTTATTTATGCATGTATATTTCTGTTTGTGTGTTTATTTTTATAGGAATAATTTTATGGTGTCAGTATGGATTATAAGCACAATGGCGCCTCACTCTGTGGGCCCCTTTGTAAATCTTTCCACTTGGCTCTGTTCCAGTTTCAGAAGAAAATAAAAAGGTCCACCAAATAAGCTGGTACCTCACACTGAAAGGCATAGATCAACTTTGAATAATGATCATATTTGAATGAATAATTATTAGTAAATGTGTGCAGAGACAATGCATACATCATTAAAGCAATAAAATACCACCAAGAACATTAGACATCATACAGTAATTTTTATTTTTTTTTATCTCTATTTACAAAAGGTTATGCTGGTTGCACGGAATAGAAGCAGGCGTCCCTCTGAGGTTCTTCTTCATGCTGAAAAACAGAAAATATGCAAAACAACATTCATCTGATTTGAATGTGTGCATTTCGCAAAACAATCGTATGGAAGACCAAAACAAAAGTTCTACACATGTAGTGTACATCATGCACATTCATAAATGGAAATTATAGAGCTACTCTTTGGAAAACACCACCATAAGTCAGACACTCTTCATCTCGTTTCTGTGTCTGTTGGCCATTTGTTCTAAGATGAAGCCCACAGGTACGTCAGGTCGTTGTTATGAGCAAAGACAGATTGAAAGGATATTGTTGTGTTCTTGTTTCCCAAGCCTTGACGGATCAAACGGACAGACTTTATATTAGACTGAAATGGAAGAAATCCTGTTAAACTAGCATCCCACCTTCTAGCTAACGATCCCTGGATAAGATGCAGCATACCTGTTACCTTCAATTACAATACCATTTATTTATGTAGAGCCCAAAATCACACAAGAAGTGCCACGATGGGCTTTAACAGGCCCTGCCTTTTGACAGCCCCCCAGCCTTGACTCTGTAAGAAGACAAAGAAAAACTCCCAATTAATCCCAAGTAGGGAAAAAATGGAAGAAACTTTGGGAAAGGAGTTCAAAGAGAGACCCCTTTCCAGGTAGGCTTGGCATGCAGTGGGTGTCAAAAGAACAAAGGTGGTCAATGCAATAAAATACACAGAACAGAACACAAGTAATCCTCAATACAAAACAAAATAGAAATACAGAGCAGAAATCGACAGTAAATGATATCACATATCAGGATTTGGATTGGTCCAGAGTCCTGGAGAGGTTGGCCAAGAAGCTGCCTCCATTTATTGGCCATTCCACAGCTGAGTCAGTGCTGGGTCAGCCAATCCGATAAAAGGACCCCCTCTGCCTGACAATTTGATCGAGTACACTGTTTCTTTATAGGAACCGCTGCCATTGCAACATCCAGGTGGTCGAAGTGGTCCACCTACTGACTATTTGAAGAGCTCTGAGGAGGTTAGAAAGGAGCGATATAAATATAATTAATGAATGAAGGAATTATTAGTTAGCCTACTTTACCGAGTTGTGCGGTTGCTCAAAATTACTTGACAAAGAACCATTTCAGTCTGAGAAGGGTCCCTTGCATATGAAGTTAGTTCTTTAAGCTTTCATAAAGTTCCTAATATGTGGACAAAATATAGATCTTTAATATCTAGTGATGATAATTTATTTGCTTATTTTATCTTCTCCCATCGTAATTCACAGAGTTGGCTACCTTGAGCCATTGATTATATTTTTCCTATCTTTCACAAGGATCTTTGTCTGTTCCATGGTTGTGACTCTCTTTCTAGCTCTTTCTTTGACTTAATTCTTTGCCAGTGTTCATAACCATAGATCCTCCATTTCTGAGATTTGTTTTATGCCTCTGAATCATTTGTACCCTGTGGGGGGCGTTAGCCCAATGGCAAGGGTACCATTAGCTTGTGAACAATCTTTGGTCCTGTGGAAATGACGGGGGCCATACTGCTCCCCGAACCCGGACACAGACAGGAGTAGAGACACAAGTCCAAAAGCACACGCTTTATTTCCTCGTGGGGCAGATCTATCTATCTATCTATCTATCTGTCTATCTATCTATCTATCTATCTATCTATCTATCTATTATATAGTGCATTTCATATCTATCTGTCTATCTATCTATCTATCTATCTATCTATCTATCTATCTATCTATCTATCTATCTATCTATCTATCTATCTATTATATAGTGCCTTTTATATCTATCTATCTATCTATCTATTATATAGTGCATTTCATATCTATCTATCTATCTATCTATTATATAGTGCCTTTCATATCTATCTATCTATCTATCTATCTATCTATCTATTATATAGTGCCTTTTATATCTATCTATCTATCTATCTATCTATCTATCTATTATATAGTGCCTTTTATATCTATCTATCTATCTATTATATAGTGCCTTTTATATCTATCTATCTATCTATCTATCTATCTATCTATCTATCTATCTATCTATCTATTATATAGTGCCTTTCATATCTATCTATCTATCTATCTATCTATCTATCTATCTATCTATCTATTGATCCCTTGAATATAAAGTTAGTCCTTTTAGCTTTAATAAGGTTCCCAATATGTGGACAAAAAGTAGATCCAGTGATGATAATTTATTTGCTTATTTTACTTTCTCCTATTGTACCTCACAGAGTTGGCACCTTGAGCCATTGATTATATTTTTTTTCCTATCTTTCGCCAGGATCTTCATCTGTTCCATGGTCGTGACTCTCTTTCTAGCTCTTTCTTTGACTTACCTTTTCTTTGCCAGTGTTCATAACCATAGACCTTCCATTTCTGAGGCTTGTTTTACAAAATGACCTCCAGCAGGCAGGCAGGCCACTGGTGTGAATGTCTCTGACCAAACAATGAGAAACAGACTTCGTGGGGGTGGCCTGAGGGCCTGAAGTCCTCTAGTGGACCCTGTGCTCACTGCCCACCTTGCACCATGGAGCTTGATTGGCATTTGCCATAGAATACCAGAATTGGCAGGTCCACCACTGGCGCCCTGTGCTTTTCACAGGTGAGAGCAGGTTCACCCTGAGCACACGTGACAGATGTGAAAGGGTCTGGAGAAGCCTTGGAGAACGTTATGCTGCCTGTGACATCGTTCAGCATGACCGGTTTGGTGGGGGGTCAGTGATTCAGTGATGGCCTGGGGAGGCATATCCATGGAGGGACACACAGACCTCTACAGGCTAGACAACGGTGGGCACCTTGACTGCCATTAGGTATCGGTATGAAATCCTTGGTCCCATTGTCTGACCCTGTGCTGGTGCTGTGGCTCCTGGGTTCCTCCTGGTGGACGACAATGCCCGGCCTCATGTGTTTATGAGAGGATGAAGGAATCGATACCATTAACTAAAACATCAAACCAATAAAACACCTCTGGGTGGGACATTATGTTTTGCTCCATCCAACGCCTCGGATTGTCCAGGAGCTCAGTGATGCCCTGGTCCAGATCTGGGAGGAGATCCACCAGGACACCATCCGTCATCTCATTAGGACGTTATCAGGCATGCATACAAACTACTGAGTACGATTTGGAGTTGTTGCAATGAAATTTCAGCATAATGGACTCACCTGCCTGCCTGCCTCATCATTTTTATCCCTTTGATTTTCAGGGTGTCTCTCTGTCGGTTCATCATTTTCATTTCCATCCTTTCGTTCCTCACACATCACCATATCAGTAGAGAGAGCCAGCTGGATTTTTTTTTTCCCCATTGAGATCTGATGTGTTTTCAAAGTGTTCATTTTATTCTTTCTTGAGCTGTTTATATAAAATCTGTCTGTCTGTCCGCTTTTCACGAGAGAACCACTTAACGGATTTAGATCGGGCGTTTTTCTAGAATTTTCTTGAACATTCTGGTTTATTTTGCGACTTCTCTCATTGCTCTAAGTATCATATTTCACTCACAGGTATGATATATTGTGCGCTAATCTGAGACATAGGCTCCAGGCCCAGGGGACGAGGACGCGTGGTGTCAGGAGTAGGGGAGCCGGTCAGAACCCTCCTCGCTGTCCTGTTTCACTACGGCTAGTATGAGATAAACATCCCACACAGTAGCTTAGCCTACCTGATGTCTCCAACTGTCAAAATGCCACTTAGCTTCAGAAAGAAAAGAAACCCAGCAGACGCAGTAATGGACTGGCACCTTATTCTGGGTAAATCCCTGCTTTGCACTGTACGCTGTCCTGATCCCTAACCCTGAAGTTATAAATATAAAATATAACATAGATAAACTTACCGGAGCCAAATTCTAAACAACATCATAGGATGAGGTAGCAACTGTAACTCTAGCACCTAAGGTTAATGACCAGGAATAGAGACACACACAAAAGACAAAAAAACAAGAGGATTGTCAGTTAAGTAAAGATTAGTATTAGGGAAAGGAATACAGAAATAAAAAGGATAGGACAAAATAGGAACACTGTTGATTGGAAAAGGGGAAATTTATATAAAAGGAAATGGACCAGGGTGGACCTCAGGCATAACCATGCAGAACCACAACTGGAACCACAGCCTAATATAAGGGTCCGCGGATATCAATTAATACGTCACAAACACAAATAAGGAATAAGATAGAAAAAGAACAGTAAAACAGAGAATATAGAGAAATTAATAGACATATACATATGGAACAGGACCGAGAGTTAACCTCAAGCTCAATCGGGCAGAACAACTCCTAGTACACAAAAATGGAATAAGTAAGGAGAACAGCAGAAACAGATAGGGGGAAAGGAATAAGCAAACAGGAAAAGGATAGGACCAGGGATGAAACCAAGCCCATCCAGGCAGGACATCCAGTGGAACTACCCGGACTGTGAGCAGAATTCCAAGGAATATGAAACAGGTAGAAAGGACAAATATAAGGCAGATGTAGGAGGAACTAGACAAATATAAGAAGAACTTGACATAGGGATAAGAAGGGAAGCACGTACGAAGGAAAAGGGACAAGGGATGAACTCAGGCCCACCAAGGCAGAACATCCCCTGGAACCACAGCTAAGGGACCAGAGATGAGCTTAAGCCCATCAAGGCAGAACATCTTTGGGAACCAAAGACATAAGGACCAGGGATGAACTCAAGCCCATCAAGGCAGAACATCCTGTGGAGCCACAGCAGAGTACGAGTTGACCCTCTGACATAACAAAAACAAGAAAAAGGAACAAATAGGGAAAGAAACAGACAAACAAAGGAAAGAGCACAGTCAAAAAAAATAGGATAAGACTTACTTGGATGGGGGGCACCATGTAAAACAAAGGGAGGGGGCAAGGTATGAGCCCAAAACAAATTGGTATAAGATGGCCAGTGCTTCCTGAAACCCCATAAGCAGAGAGAAGCACAAAGTTCATTATTGGAGCAGTGAAATCAAAACTCATGGGGATTCTGTTTTCCCTAACCTAACCGTGATCACTTTTTGTTCCCTCTAAGAATATAAGAATACTAGCCGACGCCCGCCATACCATACGGCAGTGTAAGAATAGGAAGGGAAAACGGTGAGAAAGGAATTCAGAAATCAAGAAGAAAGAAATACTTCTTGAAAGACGCAGTTGTGAATAGGTGTTTTGCTGGAGACGACAGATAATGAGTCGAAAGATCTAACCCTAGAAAAAGCCACGTACAACTGACCGTAGCTGGAGACTGGTTGTTGTAGATTAATGCAAATCTTTGCAAACATTTGTCCTTGGGACTTGTTGATAGTCATGGAGAAGGCGAGTCTGAGTGGGAATTGTGTGCGTTTAAATTTAAAAGGGAGATTGGTTGTCGGAACGAAGGAGAGAGATTCTGGGACGGAAGATTGTTTCAGAACTTTGGATAGCGATCAGTTTGCCCTCAATAATATTTGTATGTATTCGGGTAACGATGGTTCTTGTTCTGTTGCAGAGACCTTTTGATGGCTTAATATTTCGGAGGAGCATAACTACGACTCCCACCTTGAGAAGACGGATATGGGGAGGCATGCCAGTTGGTGTGAGAGTGTGTAAAACCTCCTGTGGGTACGTTAGTTGATCATTAGGATCGTTACTGACCACTGTATCTACACTCTTGAAGGTCACTTTTTCACCCTGCATAAGATCAAGAACTTTGTTGTTAATATGTAGAGAATCGTTGTTTTGTGACGCAAAGAACTTGAATTTCAGCTTCACCACCATAAACTCAAGATGTTGCCATGTATTGATAGTACTCATGACTTGTTGTGATAACTCGACTTGCGTTGGAAAGAACAACAGGAAGAACGTTTCCAAATCTGTCCCAATGTGATGCAACGAAATCTACTGTCCTAAACAGAAATTTTAGTGATTGGCAATGATGGATACAATGAGATTATTAGAAATAAACTTGATGCATTAGGATTAAAAGTCAAGACGGTTAAGTCTAGAAGAAGTTAGGGGTAACCGTTGACTGTAACCTGAATTTTAACTCTTTCAGGGCGGATGTCGACGTTTGTCGAAATTCAGGGGAAGAGGATGGTAATCAGCCATAAACGGTGACAAAACTCTCTGATACATTTTAGTTTGACTCCCATTGCTAGAAGGAAAGTTAGCCTCATTGATTTGACTTTGATTTCCTTTGCGTGAAAGAGTAGCAAAGAGAAAACAACCTCTAAAATGGCATCGACATTTGGTGAGAGACCAAAGCGAACGTCCGAAGCAAAATGCTCCGCGGGTGACATTTTGTGTGTTACCGCTGTATTGTACTCTGACTTGTTGGGCAACATTTGCCTAGGAGGATACCGACGCTTCCGATGACAAGAGGTACGAATTAGACTGCATTGCACTGCAACTGCCGCTATCACACAAAGATAACCAGGCAGCCAGCCCGCCATGGCATTCTTTCTGGCCGTCGAGTTAACCCCGAGCAGCCACCAGAGATGACAAACAGGCGCCGACAGCAGCCACAGAACACGGCAACAGACATTTTATGTTGATTTATGTGTGAAACCATTGCATTGTTAGCAATTGTCTTTGTTTTTTGGACAAATATTCAGCCCTTAAAGAGTTAAATCGCATATTCATCAGACCACTAGGACAGAATTTTTTCACTTAAAAAACATAGCAAAAGTTAGAACTCTTATATCATTGAAGGATGCTGAGAAATGAGTTCACACTTTTGTTTTCAGTCGGCTAGATTACTGTAACGCACTCCTCTCAGGACCACCCAAAAAAGACATCAATCGTTTGCAACGAGTGCAGAATGGAGCTGCTAGAATCTTAACTAGGAAAAGAAAATCTGAACACATCACGACCGTCTTAGCGTCACTACACTGGTTACCTGTGCCATTCAGAATTGACTTTAAAATTCTGCTTATGGTTTAGAAAGCCTTCAATAATCTGCTCCATCTTATATATTGGAGTGTCTGACACCTTATATTCCAAATCGTAACCTTAGATCCTCAAATGAGTGTCTGCTTAGAATTCCAAGAGCAAAACTTAAAAGAAGTGGTGAGGCGGGTGGCTTTCTGCTGTTATGCACCTAAAATCTGGAATAGCCTGCCCAATTGTCAGGGTAATACAGTGGAGCACTTTAAAAAACTGCTAAAAACACATTACTTAAACATGGCTTTCTCATAACTTCATTTTAGTTTAATCCTGATACTCTGTATATTCAATTCATTATCAGAACTATTCATGGTGGCTCTAAAATCTGTACTAACCCCTACTCTCTCTTCTGTTTTTTTCCCGGTTTTCTGTGGTGGCGACCTTGGTTAGGGTTAGGGTTAGGGTTAACCCTAACTCCTTGGTGGCAGGGCCCCGGGGGTGGATGAGATACGCCCAGAGTTCCTCAAGGCTCTGGATGTTGTAGGACTGTCTTGGTTGACACGTCTCTGCAACATCGCATGGACATCGGGGACAGTGCCTCTGGACTGGCAGACCGGGGTGGTGATCCCCCTCTTTAAGAAGAATGCAATATCGTTATTTTTTTTTTTTTTTAATGTCTCCCCGTGATAACAGACTGATTTTATCGAGATCTCGAGAAAACAAAACTTAACCTTTGCTCCTGGTATCCAGCTCACGACGCCTATACAGCTGAAGCCTTGCTAACCATCTTCTTAAATGACGGACACTAACTTTATTATTTTCTACAGAAGCCGAGAGAGGACTTGCAGTATCGTTATTATTTTAAATTGTCTCCTCGATATAACAGACTAATTTTATAGAGACCTCGAGAAAACGAACTTTGTTTTCTCAAGATAACGGAATAATTTTACACTGCGGCACCTATATAGCTGAAGCCTTATTAACTGTCTTCTTAAATGACGGACACTAACGTTATTATTTTCTAAACTAAGGAATAAACATATTTCAGCCTGCGTTAGCCCTTGATTGAACAAAAATGTGACGCGCTGATCAATACAGTTCTGCTCTTCTGCTATTTTAAAGAGGACGTGGCTTCAATAAACAACATTAAACGTTAGATACAATTATTTCATAATTTCGAGAAAACAAGATCTTTTGTTTTCTCGAAATCTCGATAGAATTATTTCCGTTATCTCGAGAAAACAATTTAAAAAAAATAACGATATTGCACGTCCTCTCTCGGCTTCCGTAATTTCTTAAACTAAGGCATAAACATATTTCAGCCTGCGTCAGCCATTGATTGAACAAAAATGTGACGCGCTGATCAATACAGTTCTGCTCTCCTGCCATTTCAAACAGGACGTGGCTTCAATAAGCTAAACATTAAATGTTAGATACAATTATTTCTTAATTGCGAGAAAACAAGATCTTTTCTTTTATGAAGATCTCGATAAAATTAGTCCGTTATTTTGAGGAAACAATTAAAAAAAAATAACAATATTGCACGTCCGAACAGTTGGAAGCCAAAAAAACTAATAGAAATGTAACCAATTGTTTCACAACTGTGGGATAAAGCCGTCAGCGTTAAGATAATAGGTAAAGCAGGCACAGGGTTATTTTCCATGCTAGATTTTTTTTTGGTTACATGATACAGTATAAGACTTCATTGAAGGTGATAGGATAAGATAGATAGACCTGCATGAGGATTAGATGATGGTGCCTATTTAAAGATGCAATGTAAACAACGGTTACACAAAGTGAATCGTGTAACGAGTCTCTAATAATCCTGTGGTTTGGAGTAACCGGATTTGGCACAATTAGCTCCTAAGACTCTCTGTATACACAGTGTCGAGAACGTGTAATTGAATTCCTCCTGTAATAATTTTCATGAACCAGAAGCCTTTACAAAACAATTCAGCGGCCACAAATTCATCTGACACCTGAAAGCATCCGTGTTTTTTTACACAAGCACGCACGTGGACGAACAAAGATCTTTTTCAGCGACGCCATTGCAAGGATGGCGGGTAATTGCCGCAGTCAGCTTTGATCTGAAGACTTCGGGCTAGAAAGAAGAAGTTGAGTGATTCTGCTAAAGCCGATATCAAAATGAAAATGTGACAGGTCGGGTGACGTTTGAACTGTTGCCTTAGTAGCGAGAAGATGTCAATATAGGGAGAGTATTTTTGGCAAATACCTCAAGTTCTGTCTGTGCTTCACTGGCGCCAAGCCGTCAGGTAGATCCAGCGTTAACTGACATCGCCTGCAAGGCCCGTCATGCTATAACGTTACGGTTAAACGCGAGATTAAATACACGGATTTGCCACCGGCAGAAGCTTCCTATGGGAATTATGCATTTCGAACACGTTGTTTAAAAATGTTAAGAATTAGGATTCATACAGTGACAGACTGAATTTTAGCACCCTGTACTTCGTACACGCTACTCTTTCTTTAGGCGATTAAAAAATATATACCACATATACTATTTCGCTGGTTCTCTGCGAATCAAATGCAAAATAAACACGAATAAAACAAAGATACGTTAAAACATTGGGATGATAGTACGACTGATTGGCATTTATTCATATTAATCTGGAAAATCTGGGGGTTGGTGGCAAGATTGGCACTCTAGACTGTAATAAAAAAAAAGAAAACTCACAATGTTCACTGCACTCGAGTCCCAGTCCAGGTGGTGTGGTGGCAACGCGCTACCGCCTGCTACCAACATATCTACCCTCATAT
>JANRMT010062850.1:29617569-29639675 GCA_026402145.1 Polypterus bichir lapradei | reverse complement strand
CTATCTATCTATCTATCTATCTATCTATCTATCTATCTATCTATCTAAGTTTCTTTCATATCATTTTTTTGAACCTGGTTTTCCATTGCAGGTCATTAAGTAAAGTCCATCACACACAAGCCTTTCATATATAACATAGAAGCTTTCATATCTATTTATCTATCATTTTATATTACGCCTTTCACATATATTATATAGTAGCTTTCATATCTATCTAATATTTTATAAAGCGCCTTTCCTATCTATCTATCGCGCCTTTCACATCTATTTTATACAGCGCCTTTCTCAATCTATCAAAGCTGCTATCATATAGCAGCTTTCATATATATCTGTATCATTTTATATAGCGCCTTTCCTATCTATCTATCTATCTATCTATCTATCTATCTATCTATCTATCTATCGTGCCTTTCACAACTATTTTATATAGTGCCTTTCATATATAGCATAGCTGCTTTTATATCTATTATCTATCATTTTATATAGCGCCTTTCATATATATCATATAGCTGCTTTCATATCTATCTATTATTTTATAATGCGCCTTTCCTATCTATGTACCTATCTATCTCTCTATCTATTTTATAGTGCCTTTCATATCTATCTATCTCTCTTTTTTGGTTTGAACAACACCTTTTCTGAAAGTGGATGCTTTGTTATAATAAATGCTGTAGAACAGGAGAATGTCGGGCGTCATTAATCCCCGTCTAATGTTTTCTGTTAATTTCTACAAAATGTCTCATAACTGCAATATGTGAAAAACAGGTACCCATCCTCAGTGGGAATAAGTCTATAAATCCTGGTTCTTTAATGGCACTTTACAGGGCTGTGTGGCTCCTTGCTTTTACAAAGGACCATTTCCTGAGTAGTTCTTTGCATATAAAGTGCGTTCTTTGGGCTTTGAAACGGCTGTAAATATGAGGAGAAAACCAAAATCTTTAATGCATATCAGGCGACATAGCAGATCAAGAAAACCTAAAGTTAGCCTAAGTGATTATATGCAGTAAAAGTCATTTTAAAACGAGCAACCATTTGGTCTTTCACATCAACTTAGCTATGCACGGAACCCGTTCTGAATCTAAATAATTTTTTATGAACCTTCATGCGGAAAGTCCTTTTGGGAACCAATAATGCACGGTCCCCCAATGGTATCGCTCAAGACCCTCTTTGACACCTTTAGCAAACTTATCCACACGGGACCAACTCAGCGTCCCTAATTAACTTCTTTCGCACCCCTTTGGTATGTGAGAATAAGCTAAAGCACTTGGGGAATCTCCACTAATACAAGGAAACCCCATAAGAAGTAATAGCCGGTCAAGATTCTCATCCCAAAGGTTCGAGAAACCAAAATCATTTGCCTCCTTGCCCTATAATAATAAAGACAAAAGAGACAATAAGTTAAACGATACTGAAAATATAACAGTATTGATGCTAAAGCCTCTCAAACCTTAAATGTATAGTTTTATAAGCACAAAAGACTCGTCATATCAGTGCAGTTTAATGTATTTTACAAAACACCGGAATAAGCGGACCTGAGACTGTCATGTCTTCTTCTAACCCGCTTAATCCAACCAGGGTTTCGGAGAGTTGTAGCGTCTATCCTGGCTATAAAGCACAAGGCAGGGACAATCCCTGGACAGGACGCTAATCCATCATGGGCGAACAGGCACATACACTCGCCAGGGTCAATTTAGCATCACCAATTCACCTAACATGCATGTTTTTAGACAGAAAACTGGAGAACAAGCATGGGAGGACCGGGACGTGAACGGGGATCTCCTTATTGCGAGGCAGCAGCGCTCCCACTCAGATTTATATGAACTACTAGGAGATTTAATGAGGCGTTGTTTTTGTGTTCAAGGGAGAAAAATGAATTTGGAAGTTGAGTTTTGCAATACGCGTGCTAATCAAAGCGCTTATTCTTTTCTGTTGGGGCTCTTCAAGAGATGAGACAATAGAAACTGACTTTCTAAACGGCCTCCTTCAGGGCATCTGTGGACGTGTCCGAATTAACTCTCAAGGAGTGAGTTCTTTTGGTCAGATCATTGTACAACATCACCGAAGAGGTTCATTGCTATACGGAGTCAACATGGGGGACAGTCTAAAAATGCCAAACAAGACAAGGGGTCACATTTTTAGCCCTCCATACATCTGGGTAAGCAAAACGGGACTATTTTAGGACTCATGAATGCGTTTGCAAAATTAGCCTTCCAATTAAAGCAATTTGGGCCACAGCTTGCTAAATAAAGCTTTCATTCTAACAGGATAATTACAAGCAATTTGCAGCCTACAAAACGTCTCGCTCAATATGTTAAAAGGGAGAGAAATCCCCAGCTATCGATCTGAAAAGGAGAAGAGGAGGATCCATTGGTGAACACTTATTTTGTGGGATGGGGGCAGTCATTATCTCAAATTACTTGCAGGTGGAAACTGCTAAATGAAAAAAAAGAAAGGAGAAGCGTGAAGAAAAAATAAGAATTTGTAATCTGCTGATACTTCTTTATGAAACTAGAGAGACGGATACGCACGCGTGTAATTCTATGCCGAAATAAAACAAAGGAGCTGGGAGCTCGTAGACTTCAAGAATTTACTCTCGGAAAAACGCACTACACCGTATTGCTGGTGCCTTTTCTTATCCTAATGTGAATAAACAATTGATTTAACCTGACAATACACCTTACTGAAAACTTTATGTTTAAGGAATACATCCATGAGATAAGAATGGGGGAGTGTTTGATTGTCTTATTATGGCACAGACCGTTGAATCAATTGATTAATAAATTAATTCTGTTGCTGCTTCGTCGGATCCACCAATAAGAGGAATTTGGTGAGCACCCCGGGACCTTGTTCTCAAAGTAAGTTTGAGGAAAAATTAAAATGAAAAATGCATAAATAGAAAACTCAGCGGCAGTTGCAGACTCGCTCTGCATCACACACCCTTTTCCAAAGTCGAGCCTCACGATTATAGAGCTGTCCAATCAGAACTAAAGAAAACGACTTTTAAAAGAAAAACACGAGTGCTGGTTGGCTGATATGGGCGGGGCAAGATCAGAGCAAGTGTCTGATAGGCCATTTTTAGCAGCTCGTACCTGTCATGTGTTACCCCCCGCCTCCCGCCAGAGAGAAGAACTCAAAGTGGATGGTCACTCAAAATGACAGGTTTGCGGTGCAGAGAATTTTTTTTAAATAGAAAAATAGTAAGACGATGTTTTGCTGAAAACTATACTTGACATTTGCAATTTTTTTTTTAAAGGACGTTTTGAACAACATTTCTGAAAAATGGCAAATACTTCGGTTTATTTGAATTAGATAGACCGTGCACTCTTAGAAATGAAGGGGCCACGGTGTTTCTTCTGAGCGGTTCCATTGAAGAATCATTTTTGGTTCCAGAAAGAGCCATCAACATGGAGATTTTGGAAAGAACCTTGAATTATTTATATCCGTATCAGGTTAAACAACCATGACAGATTTGTCAAAAACCAACGGGTTCCTATTCTTATTGTTGCATACCATAGCGCAGAATAAGTTCAGGTTTTCCTGATCTTTTATTATCCTGCTATAGTCTACTACAGTGGTTCTCAATCCTAGGAGGGCGCGAAGATGTGAAAATAAGAATCGAAAATATGAAAAATACATCTATTGAAACCAAAACAAATTAACTTAAACTACATTCTGATACAAGAAAAATAAATGCAGAGTTAGATAAATGTTGATAAAAGTTAAGTAGGTGTAATAAAATATGCATATATGATATATCATTAATTAAAAAAGAACAAATTGGTATTAGTGGGCTCCTTTCAAAATAACGTGAGGGGGGTGCGATTAAAACTGTTATGAAAACTCGGATCGCAAATACTTAAAGGTTGAGAAACGCTGGTCTACTATACATTAAATATATGAAGGCATTTCGGCTTTATTCTATTTTTTGTCACCGTTGCAGTAAATGATTGCGTACCATCTTCAAGAATAACACCAAACTCGTCCGATCTAAGAATATAATCGCACTTGAAACTCAACATGTCCTTCGCCTCAATTAAGGAATGATGAAAAATTAACAAAGCATCGAGGAGGCCCCAAGAGACCGACCGAAAAGCAGAGAGTACCGGCCCTTACTTGGTTCCATTTCAGGCACTATGATATTAGGAACCTCTCCTAAGCCCAAAGATCTCGTTTCATATATTATATTTCATATTTTAATATCTCATATTTTTCGAATAATGTAATGTATGTCAAGCGATGGTTCTAACAAGGAACAATACAACCCAATAAAGTGTCATTTTAAGAATGTTCGGTAATATCGTCGCTTTAGCATCCACGTGTATTCCAATAACGCCGATATAGAGGTGAACAACAATGTGGAAGATTACAATATGACTGTCAAAAACAACTCGCAATAATCTGAGTCACATTTACATTTCACACTTGCGCTTCTTACAAGGCCTTCGCAGGGGATTAAACGCATGAAACAGAGACAAACATGGAGGATTCCCGATTACTTCAGTTGCGTGACAGGCTTTGCTGTAACGAGAAATTCATCCCATTTTAATAATAATTCTTTGCATTTATATGGCGCTTTTCTCACTACTCAAAGAGCTCAGAAATTGCAGGTTAACGGCCTTGCCGGGATTCGAACCGGCAAACTTCCGATTGCTACTGCAGATCCCAAGCCTCAGAGCCACCAGAATAAGTACATTTTAATCCTTACAATTGATTTATTATTATTGATATAATGTTCGTAATGTTTGTGCGTGGCGGTAGTGAGGTCAGGAGGTAGCTTTTGATCTTCAACAGCCATGGGGTCCGTGGAATGTCCTAACCTGTCCTTTTTAATGATGCACAGTTAAATCTAAAGTGTCACGCCAAGACACCTCGAGTGTCTCAACGAGATCCGCTGTTTTCCGTGCTCTCGCGTCTTCTAAACACTTTTGTTGGTAGTTTTAGATACAACGATAACCCTTCTAAGTACCAGACTCGTATGGCCTGCAGGCTACATGAACAGTGACAGAACATGATTAACACAAGCACTAAAATGGCTTTTCCCTTTACATGTTTGTCAAATGTTTCCCTTTCTCTGAACATGACATTTTTGTTACGCATATTTATTGTCGCTCTAACAGACCTAAGCAGTTTTCCATTAAAACGAATCATTTGATCTACCACATTTGAAACTGCAGTCATCAATTAATTACTCCGCACTTCATTGAAGGTCCTTCACGACGATCTTACTCTCCAAATACCAATACACTTTAAGAATGACTTTTTGATGCAAAACAATGGTATAGAATAATGCCCTGCATCATGTAGGCCCTCCAATGGGAAACACCTGGGGGTTGGTGGCAGAATTGGCACTCCAGCCACCATAAAAAAACCTCTCACTGTCCCATTCCGTTTGAACTATAGTGTTGATGCTGAGGTGTCACCCACTGCATGGCTGCACTCGCGTCCTAATCTGGGATCCTGATTTGGTTTATCGTGTGGTGGGTACGGCAATGCCCTATATCAGCTTGTGCTCCTAACCTCTTCTCTAACGTACTGCCGATACTTGCCAACGGTATTTCTGTGTTATTAGACAAATCTGGTCAAATAAACCAATGTTTCTCAACCTTTTTGATGCCGCGACCCATTTTTTCAAATGCAAGTGTCTTCTTGACCCATTTAAAGACGATCTTCAGAGCAGGAGATTGTGGTTGGTGTGGGGTGTAGTATGGGGGGGGGGTGCCTTTGGTGTACTGAGCACGTCAGACACGATTGTCTGGGTTGGAATGCGCTGATCGAGTTGCCGCACCCACCGCACGACAGAACTCCTGGATTGGGACCCGAGTTCGGCGGGTGACATCTCAGCACCACACTAGAACAGTGTGATTTTTTTAATGGTGTCTGGAGTGCCAATTGTGCCAAGTTTTCCCTGTAAATTGGAGGACCTCCTTGCAGGGCTGGACGAAGGTTAACGTCATATCCAGGTGAAGTGCCTTGCTCAAGAACCCAACGGGGTAGAATCACTTATGGGGTTTTTGTTATGGGATTTAAACCGTCTACCATCCGATTGCCGGCGCAGATCCCAAGTCTCAGTCAGAAATGGCTGTGGGGAAAAGATATATCTCGACATTGACGGTTACCCAATTTTATGAACCACTGGCGGTGGACCGTCGCGACCTAGAGAATGTTCTAGAAACACCGTATTATACGACCCCAAAACCCTGATTCTAACTAAACGGCTGCCCGAATTAGCCCTTCGGTGCTTTTAAATGACGACCATTAAGGGCGAGCCGCGGGACCGCAGTCACTTGGCGTTTGTTTCGTTAAAGAGGTTCAACAGCAGACGCTCTTCAGTAAAAGACAATGTAAACGACTGGCCGGCTTTTCTCTAGACTGTAAATCTGAACTAACCCGTTATATCACCGTCAATAACCTTCAGACGTCCCGCTCAATAAGTCCCAGCACCGTCTCGCGCAAAAAGGAACCTAATCGATTAACGAAAGCGACTAATTCTGACAGGATCGGGTGCAATAAAGTTGATTTCTGCTCCGGCACAGTGCTGCCCAGTACTGATTGTTAAAAAAAGTGTTAGCGCTGCTGCCTTGCAGTAAATAATAATAATAATAATAATAATAATAATAATAATAATAATAATACATTTTATTTATATAGCGCCTTTCCCATGCTCAAGGTGCTTCTCATAAAGAAGCATGTAACAGATGTTTCCTGAATAGAACATTAAAACAGATAAATACAGGATAGACAAAGGCATTAAATAGAATAAAAGATGATAAACCAAAGTAAAATACTAAATTCAATACTAAAAGAAAACGTAGCAAATAGCATCATTTGTGAAATAACACACACACACACATATTACATGTATATGGACAGAGAGGAAGACTGAAAGAGGAGGCAGAATGTCAGATTAAGTTAAGAGCCTTCCTGAACAGATGTGTTTAAAAGAGCAAATGGTAAAGAGACCAGGGTTACTGTCTTAGGTCCATCTTGCATGGAGTTTGCATGTTCTCCCCAATGGGTGCTCCTGTTTCCTCCCACAGCCCAGAGACATGCAGATTAGGAGGACTGGTGTCTGTTTGTTGTGTGTGTGTGTGTTTTGCCGTTTGATGGATTGGCACCATGTCCAGCGTCTATTCCTACCTTGTGCCCTATGCCAGCCCGGATAAGCTCACACAAGCCTGATCAGGACTAAGCGGGTTATAGAAAATGACTGACTGTTACTACTCGATATCCAACGTCTTCACAAAGTATTCGGCCACCTTCACATTTTGTTATGTGGCTGCCTTTTCAATTCATTTTTGGTCTCATCAAGCCTCACTCAATACTCCATAATCCATCCATCCATCCATCCATTATCCAACAAGTTATATCCTAACTACAGGGTCACGGGGTCTGCTGGAGCCAATCCCAGCCAACACATGGCGCAAGGCAGGCAACAAACCCCGGGCAGGGCGCCAGCCCACCGCAGATACTCCATAATGACAAAGTGAAATCAGAATTTGAGACAATATTTGTGAATTTATTAAAAAGTAGCTGTCCCCCGCGGCACCACCCATGTAGTAGTGAAACAAGACAAACTTTAAAAATCAATAAACAAACAGGTAATCACAAGCTAAGCGGAGGCTAAGGTTCGCTCCAAAATGTGGTGAGAGGTAGAGCGACTCGAACAGAGGCTGGCACGTGAGTGAGGAGGACCCAGCCCGGCTCCCAACTCCTGATGTCATGCTTCATTCAATAATAGGTACTGCAAGTGAACTATGATACTTAGTGTGATGAGAGAAGTCGCAAAATCAACCGGAATGTTCAAGCAAATTATATAAAAAAAATCTATTAAGTAGTTCTCTCGTGAAAAGTGAAAAGTGGACAGACATACAAAGAGATATTGGATTTGACATATATAGAGATAATTAAAAAAAGGCCTAAAATCTCACATTGACCCAAGTATTTCTACCCTTTGTTATGACACTTGAAATGTGGCTCAAGTGCATCCCATTCTGTGGATCTTCATTGAGATGTGTTTGAAATTACGCCTGTGGTTTGGGCCGATTGAGAAAGTCACACACCTGTCTGCAGAGGGTCCCACAGGTAAGTAAAAACCAAGCTGTCGGGTTTCAGGAATTGCCTGCTGAACGTATGAGACAGAATTATATTGAGGTACAGAACTGGGTTTGCTCTGAGGGTGTTGATGGAGAAGTAGAGAGAAGGTCAGAAGGAGTTGCATTGCGTCTTTGTGGACCTGGAAAAAGCAAATGACAAGGTGACTAGAGAGGAGCTGTGGTATTGTATGAGGAAGTCGGGAGTGGCAGAGAAGTATATGAGAGTGGTACAGGATATGTACGAGGGAAGTGTGACCGTGGGGAGGTCTGCGGTAGGAGCGATGGAGGTGGGATTACATCAGGGATCGGCTCTGAGTCCTTTCTTATCTCCAATGGTGATGGACAGGTTGACAGATGAGATTAGACAGGAGTCCCCGTGGACTGTGATGTTTGCTGATGACATTGTGATCTGTAGTGAGAGTAGGGAGCAGGCTGAGGAGACCCTGGAGAGGTGGAGATGTTGAGAGGAGAGTAATGAAGATCAGTAGGACCACTAAGACAGAAGACATGTGTGTGAATGAGAGGGAGGTCAGTGGAATGGTGAGGATGATGGGAGGAGAGTTGATGAAGGTGAAGGAGTTTAAGTACTTGGGATCAACAGTACAGAGTAATGGGGAGTGTGGAAGAGAAGTGAAGAAGAGAGTGCAGGCAGGGTGGAGTGGGTGGAGAAGAGTGTCAAGAGGGATTTGTGACAGACGGGTATCAGCAAGAGTGACAGGGAAGGTCTACAGGACGGTAGTGAGACCAGCTATGTGATATGGGCTGGAGACGGTGGCACAGGAGACAGAGCTGGAGGTGGCAGAGTTAAAGATGCTAAGATTTGCATTGGGCGTGACGAGGATGGACAGAATTAGAAATGAGGACATTAGGGGGTCAGCTCAGGTTGGACAGGTGGGAGACAAAGTCAGAGAGGCGAGATGGCGTTGGTTTGGACCTGTGCAGAGGAGAAATGAGGGTATATTGGGAGAAGGGTACTAAGGATAGAGCTGCCAGGGAAGAGAAAAAGAGGAGGGCCTAAGAGGAGGTTTATGGATGTGGTGAGAGAGAACATGCAGGCGATTGGTGTGACAGAGTGAGATGCAGAGGACAGGAAGATATGGAAAAAGTTGATCTGTTATGGCAACCCTAATGAGAGCAAGAAGAAGAAGAAGGAGAAGGAGTAGAAGGAAAGAACTGGGGGAGGCTGCAAAGACAGTCCTGCAGAACTGAAGTTTGTAAAGAGCCTTCAATGGAAGCAGCTTGGAATAAGGGTACAGATAAAGTCCTACGACAGATAGTGAAGACAGCTGAGAAGATCATCTGTGTCTCTCTTCCTTCCATCATGGACATTTACACCAAACGTTGCATCCACAAAGCCACCAGCATTTTGAATGACCCAACACACCCTTCACACTCACTGTTTACACTCCTGCCATTGGGAAAAAGGCACTGAAGCATTCGGGCCCTCACCACCAGAATGTGTAACAGTTTTTTCCCCCAAGCAGTCAGACTCCTGAACACTCATGGACCGATCTGACATCTGATATATGTGTTCTGCTCTGCAGTGTTGCACATGTTTGCACATTTGTCTCACATGCACCCTGTTATATATTACGTGTCTTTATGTTACGTGTCATGGATTCTTCATTGTCCTATGTTCTATGTAGCACCCTGGTCCTGGAGGAACGTTGTTTTGTTTCACTGTATGCTGCACTACTATAAATGGATGAAATGACAATAAATACTCTTGAATCTTCCTACAATTGTTGACCCAGACAATCTAAGCAATTGTGGAAGTGAGACCACGGTAAGAGAGGTGACCAAAAACCTGATGGTTGCTCTGGCTGAGCTCCAAAGAGCTGGTGAGGAGACGAGAGAAACTTCCAGAAGGACAACCATCACTGCAACAGGCACTCCTCCATTTTGGGCTTTATGATAGAGTGGCCAGACAGCAGACGCTCTTCAGTAAAAGACATATGGAAGCTTGCAAAAAGGCACCTAAAGGACTCCCAGATGGTGAGAAGCAAGACTGTCTGGTCTGAGGAAACCACACACTGCTCATCACCTGTGCAATGCCATTCCAATGATGAAGTGTGGCGGTGGCAGCATCAGGGACTCGGACACCAGTCAGGGCTGAGGGTAGACTGGACAGAGCAAAGTGCAGAGATGTCCTTAACGAAAGGCTGTTCCAAGAACACGGTGGTCCTCAGACTGGGCTGAAGGATCTCCTTGCCAACAGGATAAAGCAAACACAACACAAGAGTGACTTGCGGTGAACTCTATGAATGATTCTCAAATGGCCCAGCCAGCTCTTGGAGTTGAACCTAATCAAACATCTCTGGAGAAACCTGAAAACAGCAATCCACTGAGGGTCTCCACCCAATCTGGTAGACGATCCACAGAGAAGAATGGTAGAAAAATCCCCAAATCCAGCAGTGCAAAGTTTGTCACATCAGACCCAAGAAAATTCCAAGCTAGAATGGCCGCCGAAGGGGCTTCGACAAAGTGCTGAGCAAAGGGTCCAAATACTTGTGTCAATGTGAAATTAAAAAAATTTTTTTGCAATAAATGTAGAAAAATTTGCTTGTCATTCCGGGGTATTGAGTGCTGCTTGATGATGGGAAACAATTAATTTAATTTTAACACAAGGCTGCAATATAACATCCATTATCCAACCCGCTATATTCTAACTACAGGGTCATGGGGGTCTACTGCACCCAATCCCAGCAACACAGGGCGCAAGGCGGGAAACAAACCCCGGGCAGCAGGGCCGGATTTTCCTATAGGCTAACTAATCTTCAGCCTAGGGCCTCAAGATCAAGAGGGGCCTACATTCAAATTGTTAGCAATTTGAACAAACTTAAAAATGGGAGGTGAAAAGGCCTCATAAGTGGAATAGCCTAGGGCCTCTTTTCATCTAAATCTGGCCCTGCCGGGCAGGGTGCCAGCCCACCACAGGGCACACACACACACAGTACAGTAGGGACAATTTAGGATCACCAATGCACCTAACCTTCATGTCAGGGAGGACCTGGGAAGCGAACCGAGGTCTCCTTACTGTGAGGTGGCAGTGCTACCCACTGTGCCACCATGCCACCCTTCAATATAACAAATGTGACAAAAACTGATGAGGTCTGATTACTTTCTCAAGGCACTGTACGTGTAACTAAACATTTTATGCCATTAAAAATAATGACAGTATTGCTCAATTAACATTTTAAACTTTCCAATCTCATTTAAAAATCGCACTGATTTTGCCAAACTTTTTACAATGTTGCTCACATTTTACGATTGCTGTCATGCAACTTATACAAAAAATCTTAAGAAGTTGCTACAAAAGAAAATTTATCATTTTCCTGGATCCTCTTTTCATTTACATTTTGTGACTGGGAGTTGGACCCTCACAGCGCTGGAGTCAACCTTTGAGGTGGCGCTGCTTCAGTACATGGCTCAACTGGGCACACAGCCACAGCTCAAAATGTCAGCTTAGGTTTCTAGTTGAAGCTGAAGGATGCTGAGAAAACGTGTGCCTGAACACAAAGGAGAACATGCAAACTCCACGCAGAACTTGACTGGGCATTGACTTGCATTTTTCCATTGGATTTATGTGTTTATTTGTTAACTCAACCATTTTGCAGTGTCAGACATTTTTGTGGAAGAATTGGCGCAGCATCTACAAAATAAAAAACGCAGCTGTGCCAATATCTTTGGCTACAACTTGTAGGTGTGATGGTTAGGTGTTGTAATGGATGGCCTGGCAATCCATGCCAGGATGGACTTCATTCCCTTACTTGGCCAAGAGGCTGAGAGAAATGTGACGGTGCCTCCCATGGGCAGATCTTTCCCTAAGCCTTTCTGGTGAGCCCTGGTTTGGACATCTGCAGGGCAGTGAGGGAGTCTCATAGGGCTGCCCTGTTGGATTACATGGGAACCTTCTTGGGGAGTTATTGGGAATTGACCGCCTGTAGCCAAGGGGTTCTGCATGACCCAGAAATGCTTCCTGGAAACAATGGATTGACCACCTGAAGTACTCCTGGTTTGGTGTTAAATGAGAGCTCCCCAACATTGCCCAGTGGGTTGAAGTTAAGAGAGGAGGAAGAAGATAAAGAATTGTATTGCTGTGGTGTGCTGTGCTGAATTAAAGAGGAAGAAGCCTGTTAAAGGTGCCTGGTTAAATAGGAGCACTTGTCTTGAACCCAGGACTTTTGTTTGTCGAGTTGTGCCTGGCTGTAGTTAGGATATAGCAGGTTGGATAATGGATGGATGAATGGATGGATGGAGTTGTGCCTGGGGTTTGGGATTCAGTGATGCCCCCTAGTGTGCACAGTGCCCATAAACCTCTGGCTATTCAGTGTATATTTGTAAGACACTTCTGGCAAATATTGCTAGTGCTTTATTTATTTATGTAATTCTAGAGGGCTCTGCCCCTGCTCACTTCACTTGCCAACCCCCGGGCGGGCACTAAACGCTAGCCACTTCACAGATCTGCCGCTCGCGTATGGGGAAGCGGATGTACAATTTAAACAGATTATTATTGTCATGGGAATTGTTACGTATGCATAATAGAACTAACTATTTTACATTACAGCGAGTAATTAACCAGAGTAAAAAATAGTTAAACGTAATAAATTGAATGAAAATTATGTTTCATGTTGTGTCAGAGGTATTTGTGGCGTTGTACAATTTCATTCAGTTTGGCTTTGACATTAAGACGCAAATACTTTTTAAACTTACACTTTTACTGTAAAACATCAGTTACAACAATATTTAGAATGAAGTTTTCGTCTATCGCATTGAATTTTGATTTCGTGTTTGGACTTTCATCGTGACAACACAACGCATAACTGCCCGTGAGTGAATTTCGTTTCTTTCTCTCTAATAAATAAACAGACTTTATCGATTGTTTGTCTTTGTGATTTGTCGATTGTCATAGCAAAAGCTATTCTAACTGTAAACTGTAAACGTTTTAATACAAATGGCATATCAAGATCTCCTTTGGTGTCTGATGTTATCCCCTGAAGATGTATTACATTTCCTTTCTAGTCGCCTGTTAAAATTTTACACGTCAGAATTGTTCGACCAATTTTGAATCCAACTAATCTTGTCTTATTGCATAGCCCATCACTCAGACATCAATTACGCAATTACATTACGATACATCCTTCTCTCAACAGTAATTCGGCCGATGGAAGACCAGACGGTGTTAACGGTTGTCTATATTCTTCGTGATATTGTAAGTTGATGTTTTCGTCTTCTGCACCATCACCACCAACTGTTTCAGCAGAGTCTACTGATACGCATTTAACCGATTTGACGTGTAACCGATCGACAATTTTCTTGTTAATTCGTTTGAATTAATTGTTTCTCAGTGCTAGGATTGCCCGTGTACTCATTTCTTCTGTTGATATAAATTCTTCAACAAGATTTGGACATGATAAGTCTTCTTTTATTGGAAACTTAAAATTTATAAGAGCTGAAAGTGCAGAAAAGCATGTCTGACAAAAGCATTCACACGAATGAGAGGTGAGAGGACTGCGGGTGTTGGCTGTGAACCGGAAATGGTGGAGAGGAGGGCGGGACTTGATAAAATCTCTTCCCAATAGTCTCATCTCAAGATTTTCTTTTATAATAGAGAGATTATACATGTAATAATGCAATTCAAAATCAAAATATTTGACTTGATTCTTAAAAATGTGCACAGCTAGTTCAGCATGGCGGCACAAAATGTCTAAAAGCGTTATATACATATCAGTGCCTCCCCTTTGACCTCAGTTCTCTGGTCTCTGACATATTGAATGGTTTCTGCTTTGTGCCAGTTGCTGTTTGCAGAGTCTCTGGTTTGTCTACACTGGCTAAGCTGGTCCAGAGTGTTACGAGGGTTTAACTGTTTTGGCACAGCTCCTATCATTGGCATTTTAAAATCATTTTTATTATTTTACTAGCAAAATACCCACGCTCCGCAGCGGCGAAGTACTGCATTCAAATTTTTATTAAGAAGAAAATTCAACCTTTTTAAACTGAGGGAAAATATGCCAATAATTATTTGTTAAGGATCTCTTTGTATGCCACGTTGTCAGTTCGGCCCTCCGGTTGTAATATGACCAAGCTGTGCGCTGAGCTTACTCTTCAGCATGTAACGTACAGTTGGCCATGTGAACAGTAATCTTGTCTCAGATCTCACAGCTTGGATTGCTGCTGTCATAATCGGTTTGAGTTTCATGGTTTGTTTCAATTACGACAGTATTTGTAGGACTTGTGTTGAAGTGACATTCGGCATCTGTCAAGCGTTATAAGCACACAACCGGTTTCATCGATAACTTCACATCCAGCTTTTGAGAGTTTAAACATTCATAAACATCAAAGTGTCCACTACTGAAATCGTCACCTGTCAATCTAAGATGTTTAAGAGGCATTGGCGGTTGTCCAAAGGTGTAAAATATTTGGCCATTTCGGTACACTTGAAAGCGACAACCGAACAATTCAGCAGCAGCCATCAACTCACATGCAGAACCATAGGTGAAGGGCTTAAGCATTTCACTCTTCTAGTGCTCCTGTGTAGTATAATTATCTCCTGTACCGTCATCAGTCCACACCTTGAACCTGTCCCAGTCATTCAATACATAAGACACAATGTTCCTCCGGATATCAAGAGTGAGCCTGATATGGCCGTGCAATTTGTAACAAAGAGAATGGAAAAGGTAGGTGCCATCTCCGGGCATGGAAACCACTTGGTAAGTGACAGTTCTTTGATCGATGGTGATCACCTCGATAGACATGTTAATGGGGGTACAGTTGGAATGATAAAGGAAATGGGTACCTGAACAATGTAAAGTAAGTCTAAAATACCTACACAATAACTATAATCGTAATAAACGAACAATAAAACAGCAGAGAAGCTGTGGATTAAATAAAAAGGCTGTAGTTATCAGCAGGGAGACGTGAATCCCGTGGCGAAGCAAAGAAGGGAATGTAGAGACCGGAGCGACGGACGGCCTTATATAGGCAGGCAGCCAACAACGTGGGAGGCATTGGGATGAGGGACCCAACGCCGCCTCACACGGTGACCGAGCTGCAGGCTATGGACGTATATATGTACGTAAGTAGGATTCAGTTAGCGTTGGGAACCCGCGTACCAAATTTCTTGAAGATGGGCCCATAAGTAACAAAGACCATTGAAAAGTTCAATATGGCGGCCGACAGTGGCGTCATACCACTGAAATAAGTACGTACATCGGTTTCGGTTAGTGCAGGGAAGCCGCCTACCAAATTTCGTGAAGATGGGGCCATAAATAAGACAGTTCAACATGGTGGACGTTGTCGACCGTTATGACTGTTACGCGTAGAATTTCGAAATGAAACCTGCTTAACTTTTGTAAGTAAGCTGTAAGGAATGAGCCTGGCAAATTTCAGCCTTCTACCTACACGGGAAGCTGGAGAATTAGTGATGAGTGAGTGAGTGAGTGAGTAAGTCAGTGAGGGCTTTGCCTTTTATTAGTATAGATTTTTCCTTGAAATCTGAAAATGGGATTGAGTAATCCATCACATTTCATTCAAAGAAGGCATAAAGTCGACCAGAGTTGTTGAAATGTTCCGGATTTCATTATAGCTTACAGTATTTGAAAATAATGCTATTTTTATATTTTGAGATACATATTCATTTATAGACCCAGGTTTGCTTCCCGGGTCCTCCCTGTGTGGAGTTTGCATGTTCTCCCCGTGTCTGCGTGGGTTTCCTCCCACAGTCCAAAGACGTGCAGGTTAGGTGCATTGGCGATCCTAAATTGTCCCTAGTGTGTGTGCTTGGTGTGGCGCCCACCGCATGAGTAGAAAATTCCTCCAGCTAAATAAAGAAACAAAGAATGAAGTCTGGGATGTTAGTAATAATGAGGGTATTAGAAATAAGTGTCATCTCTTAGCATTAAAAGTCAAGGTAGCTTTACTGTCCACATGTCATCGTGGAACTCCTGACTTCCTAACTAAGGAAGTTCTGTGAAACTCCTATCAACTGACAATGGCTTTGATGTGAGATTCTCAGTAGCTAATACAAGAGTAACTCATCTTATGTCATATTGTTTGGTTTAAAGCTCTTCAATTGTTGTGGACAATTTTGTAACCTGATCAGACAGCAGGAGACAGAGCTGGAGGTGGCAGAGTTAAAGATGCTAAGATTTGCATTGGGCGTGACAAGGATGGACAGGATTAGGAATGAGGACATTAGAGGGTCAGCTCAGGTTGGACAGTTGGGAGACAAAGTCAGAGAGGCGAGATTGTGTTGGTTTGGACCTGTGCAGAGGAGAGATGAGGGGTATAATGGGAGAAGGGCGCTAAGGATAGAGGTGCCAGGGAAGAGGAGAAGGTTTAAGAGGTTTATGGATGTGGTGGGAGAGGACATGCAGGTGATGGGTTTGACACAGCAAGATGTGGAGGACAGGAAGATATGGAAGAAGATGATCCACTGTAGGAAGCCCTACAGGGAGCAGCTGAAAAAAGAAGAAGATCTTGTAGCACTCGTTCCTAAACAGTCCCCCAGACTGATGTTTATTGCAGTAAGGAGGTCATGAGTTTGGTTGGAAGGAATGTCTGCAGCTACATTGGGGCCCCAGGGACCAATTCAATGACAGTCTCATAGAACTCAACTAACTTACATGCCAAAGAATAGGAGCCCGTCAGTGTGACTCTGTGGTCCCCTTTACATCTGCACATATCATGTATTTTGTATCTGAATTAAGATGTACTTGTATGCAGTTGACAGACACTTTTATCCCAAGCTGTATAAATAAAGGTGAACATCCATCCATCCATAGACATGAACATCCATCTGTCCATCCATCCATAGACGTGAGCATCCATCCATCCATCCATCCATCCATCCATCCATCTATAGACGTGAACATTTATCCATCCATCCATAGACGTGAACATCCATCCATCCATCCATCCATCCATCCATAGACGTGAACATCCATCCGTCCATCCATCCATCCATAGACGTGAGCATCCATCCATCCATCCATCCATCCATCCATCCATCCATCCATCTCCTTAAACCACTTTATCCTGAGCAGAGATGCAGGGAGGCTGCAATGCAAATGTTTTCCCTGTGTCTGCATGGATTT
Organism: Polypterus bichir lapradei; assembly: GCA_026402145.1. Classification (NCBI taxonomy): domain Eukaryota; kingdom Metazoa; phylum Chordata; class Cladistia; order Polypteriformes; family Polypteridae; genus Polypterus; species Polypterus bichir. The sequence continues at coordinate 29,622,487 of JANRMT010062850.1, read as the reverse complement.
CCTGCTGGTGCTCTGGTTTACTCCTACAGTCACAGCCCGAAGACATGCAGGTTAGGTGGATTGATGACGCCAAATTGGCCTGTGTTTGTGTGTGTGTGCGTGTCTGTGTGTCCACCCTGCAATAGACTGGCATCCCATCCAGGGAATGGTCTTGTCTTGTAACCTAGGCCTTCTAGAAGAGCCTCCTGCTTCCTCCTCCTTCCTTTGTTCTTTATGTGGCCTGGAGACCAAAACTGCACACAAGACTCCAGATGAGGCCTCACCAGTGTGTCATAAAGCTTGAGGAGAACCTCCAGTGACTTGTACTTCACACATCAAGGCGCTATATAACCTGACATTTTGTTAGCCTTCTTAATGGCTCCTGAACACTGTCTGGGAGTTGACAGCATCGAGTCCACTATGACTCCTAACTTCTTCTCATAAGGTGGACTCTCAATTTTCGGACCTCCCATTGCGTATTTAAACCTCAATTCCTACTTGTAATTCTTTAGATTTACTGACATTAAATTTCATCTGACACAATTCTGCCCAAGCATGTCTGCTGTCCAAGTCCTCTTATGATGATTTAATGGATTCCAAATTATCTGCCAATCCACTTATCTTGGTATCATCTGCAAACTTAACCAGCTTGTTGCTTCTATTCTTACCTAAAGCTCTTCAGTCACACAGTAATGGAGCTGGTTCATGATGCACTCTCACTTTGGTGCCCTTATTAGCTCATAAAATAACCTCTAGCATGTTGAGCAATGGCAGTCCAACTAGAACATCCGTTCACACTCTGATTTTTTTCTCCCATGCAGTATTTTTCATTTGCTCAGTACACTCAAAAGTGGTGTTCGGGAGTGGCAAGTGGGGTGACTGCCACAGGCCCTGCGCTTAAGGGGTCCCCACTTTTGAGGTATCTATCTGTCCCATTCAGATTTGTCAAGTTATATTCCATCCGTCCACCCTGCTATATCCTTACTAGAGGGTCACGGGGGTCTGCTGGAGCCAATCCCAGCATGCAAGGCAGGGCACCAGCCCACAGCAGGGCACACACACTAGGGACAATTTAGAATCGCCAATCCACCTAACCTGCATGTCTTTGGGAGGAAACCTATGCAGACACGGGGAGAATATGCAAACTCCACACAGGGAGGACCTGGGAAGTGAACCTGGGTCTCCTTACTGTGAGGCAGCAGCGCTACCCACTGTGCCACCATGCCTCCCAAATTATATTCTCCAGTTATATTTTGATAAAGTTCATGTGTCAATTTGCAAAAAATTTAGCTAAATACTGTAATGAGAAAATCCGGTTTATGTTACCATTATTTTTTCTTAAATTCACGCACAAGTTTTTACAGTCTCTGCACATACCGGTAACGGTGTTTGACGTAACCGGTTCTGTGTGGGGTTGGTCTGCCCTAGGCCCCGCACACCCCTAAGTGATTCATCATATAACCATTGTTTGAAAAGGAACCGTTTCATTCCGGGGGATGTGGGGGTCTTTGCATATGGAATTTGGTTTTTGAGCTTTGAAAAGGTTCTTACTATGCAGAGAAATCAGAAATCTTTAAAGTATAGTAGGCAGGATACAACTGACCATAGAAACCTGACCAGAGCCCCGTGTGACTGTATACAGCGTGAGTCCTGCACGAACCCACTGGGATTCCACAAATCCGTCACCTTCTATTCATGGCTATTTATGGTCTAAATAAATCAAGGTGGGGTGGCATGGTGGCACAGTGGTAGTGCTGCTGACTTGCAGTAAGGAGACTTGGGTTCGCTTCCCGGGTCCTCCCTGCGTGGAGTTTGCATATCCTCCCCGTGTCTGTGTGGGTTTCCTCCTACAATCCAAACACCTGCAGGTTAGGTGCATTGGTGATTCTAAATTGTCCCTAGTGTGGGCTTGGTGTGTGGGTGCCCTGCGGTGGGCTGGCACGCAGCCTGGGGTTTGTTCCTGCCTTGGGCCCTGTGTTGGCTGTGATTTGCTCCAGCAGAACCCCCATGACCCTATGTTAGGATATAGTGGGTTGGATAATGGATAGATAAATCAAGGTTCTTTTTTCTATACTTCTACTTAAATCTATACTTGTATTTTAACTGAGAATTGTTCACAGTGCTCTGAGCTTGCAGTCAATGAAGACCTCCATGCATCAAAATGACTTCTTGTTATTTCTGGAACCCTCGTATGGAAGGTTCTTTTGGGAGCTCAGAATAGTTCCTCTGTGGTACCTGAAAGACCACCTTGGCACCTTTATTTTTATGTGTATAATGGATAGCAATATATAAATGAGGTAATTAGCCCAGTGGGTACTAATATTCCTAAACTGCCATGTTCTTTTGGAGTTTATTCAGGACATCTCCAATTTTCAAAGGCTGGCGATCAGAGTGATAGGTGTCCTGGGACGTTGGTCTGGGATCGGTTTGGTGTCCTGCCTTCTCCTTTTGATTCTGAGCCCCGACGGACAGGTGATGGAATGGAGGTGGTGTGTACACGACTGGTGTCCTTCATGACCACCGCTTGCTGCACTCCTGTTCAGGATTGCCCCTTAAACATGGCACCAACACTCCTGGCCCTGAATAAGGACTATTTCATAGATACAGGACATCGCACCATTTCTAAACTTTGTATTAGGTCAATGCCAGACTGGATGCTACGTATGTTAAAATAAAAGAACAAAAGAATGTGTTTCATTTTATAGTGCCAAGCTTATCTTGGATGTCAAGTCTGTGCCACCCCGATGTTTTTGCAAGGACCTCCACTCTCCTTAGCCATTTCAGCACTGATGCCTGCTGTATATTTTTCATCTTCCTGACTGTCCACCAGGTAATTCAGGGTATTACAGAGTACCTGGACACACACAGGGTGGTCTCCGGTGGTCCGTACCCACAGTGAAGTTCTAATAGTCTTCCCTTCTCCGTAACACAACACAACAGCAAATGCAATGTTGGATTTTTCATTTTGTGTTACAATTCATCTTGTGGCCATTCAATTTGTTTTTCTTTAAAAATGTTTTTATTCGACATCACACCCCTATCTTAATTTTTTATCACTTCTTTTGTGAGTGTGTCGTCATGCTGCCTCAGTCTTTAAGACACAGAGCACATCATTCCTAATTCTCATTGACCACTTGGTGCTTATTTCTTCGACTATCTGACGAATACACCGTCGCTATTTCTAAATATAAGTTAAGGAAATACTAAAAGTAGCATGCACTGACAGAAATCATAAAAGAGCGACTTACCTTGTCGTGAAGTCTTCGTGTAGGGCGGGTATGGCGGCATGCAGACAGAAAGAAGGACAGACAGACAGAGGTGGTCAGACGGACAGCCGGCGCAGGACAAGGGGACTGCAGCTCAGCAGCGTGGCCGGCGGCTCCCTGCACCCTTTAAACCAAACCTCGTGAATTGAGAATTGAGAGTGGATTAATTTTTGGCTACTTCCAGCTTTCTTATATACCTCGACTGAAGCTGCGCTAAGCGACGATTACGGACTGTGTTTACTTGTGGCCGAGGGAGAAAAGTGTTATTGAATAGGCAGGCAAGTCATCGCTGCAAATTATAGGTAATTTTACATCTTGAGATTATAATAATAGGAGTCCAATTTGGACAGGGAGCGTATAGCCTTCCAAACAGCGTAATTACTGGAAAAAAAATGGGGGCTTTGGAAACAGGAGAACGTGTGACAGGGAGAGCGAGAGAAAAGCAGAGCAGGCAGCCGAGCCGAGCCTGCCATTGACTGGGCAACGAAGGTGTTTGATGAATTTTAATTGCAGGATAAGAAATTATAGATAGAGGGTGTGTTATTACAAGAAACCCCAGCTGTCCTGAGCATTGTGGAGCGATAATTATTATTATGATTATTGTTATTAACTGGAGTGAACTGAGAACTACACTAATCGCGCGGTGGCTTCCCCTGCAAGTGAACCAAGTGTTCGGGCTCTTTATGACTTGGCCTAATCTAGAATTAAAAAAAAAAAAGCACCCCGATTGTGGCTTTTGAAGGCTGGCAGGCGTTGGCATCCACCGAATACCCGTCCCCGTTACATACAGCTGTTCATTCTGGCATCCGGTCAGGACAGCCACGTCGTGACGAAAACGCCAAATGAGCAGCTTATGCCGAACTGCCCGGTGTCCGCAGAAAGCTGAGTTTATATAGTGCCTTTCTCTATCTATCTATCTATCTATCTATCTATCTATCTATCTATCTATCTATCTATCTATCTATCTATCTATCTATCTATCTATCTAATATATAGTGCTTTTCTCTATCTATCTATCTATCTATCTATCTATCTATCTATCTATCTATTATATAGTGCCTTATCTATCTATCTATCTATCTATCTATCTATCTATCTATCTATCTATCTATCTATCTATCTATCTGTTATATAGTGACTGACAGATCTATCTATCTATCTATCTATCTATCTATCTATCTATCTATCTATCTATCTATCTATCTATCTATCTATCTAATATATAGTGCTTTTCTCTATCTATCTATCTATCTATCTATCTATCTATCTATCTATCTATCTATCTATCTATCTATCTATCTATCTATTGTATAGTGCCTTTATCTATCTATCTATCTATCTATCTATCTATCTATCTATCTATCTATCTATCTATCTATCTATAGGGTGGTCCAGATCTAATTATGCAATTTTCATTATGCTATAACTTATTAAGTTTATTACATAGAAAATCACCTGAAAAATCCCGAACCATCGAGAAGTGTGCAAACTGACGACATGAAGAATCGTCTTCGCGCCAAACTGGAATCGTCCCCACATAAATCAAAGTCATCCAGACGATCTGAATCTGGATAATTAAATCTGGACCACCCTGTATCTATTATATAGTGCCTTTCTTAATGTATGTATCTATCTATCTATCTATCTATCTATCTAATATATAGTGCCTTTCA
>JANRMT010062850.1:29580910-29596843 GCA_026402145.1 Polypterus bichir lapradei | reverse complement strand
TCTATCTATCTATCTATCTATCTATCTATCTATCTATCTATCTATCTATCTATCTATCGATCCCTTGAATATAAAGTTAGTCCTTTTAGCTTTGATAAGGTTCCTAATATGTGGACAAAAAGTAGAGCTAGTGATGCTAATTTATTTGCTTTTTTATCTTTTCCCATTGTACCTCATAGAGTTGGCACCTTGAGCCATTGATTATATTTTTTTCCTGTCTTTCGCCAGGATCTTCATCTGTTCCTTGGTCTTGACTTTCTTTCTAGCTCTTTCTTTGACTTACCTTTTCTTTGTCAGTGTTCATAACCATAGACCTTCCATTTCTGAGGCTCGTTTTACAAAATGACCTCCAGCAGGCAGGCAGGCAGGCAGGCAGGCAGGCAGGCCACTGGTGTGAATGTCTCTGACCAAACAACCAGAAACAGACTTTGTGAGGGTGGCCTGAGGGCCCAACATCCTTTAGTGGACTCTGTGCTCACTGCCCACCCGGCACCATGGAGCTCGATTGGCATATGCCTAGCTAGCTAGGTGGTGGCACATTTGTTAAAAGTGCTTTAAATTTATATATTTTAATTTTAAACTCTGGATAATATTCTATGTTTCAAACGCAGTAGCACCTGAATTTCATGAGTGCCATCAGGGTGGTCCTTGAGTTCAGTGACTTGAAAACTGTAGACCTCCATTTCCAGTTCCAGCTCCATGAATGGCTCAATGTGTAAAGCAGCTGATTTCAATTCCTGATCCACCGGCCATTCCCACTCAAGTTGCCTCAGCGATTTGATTTAGTCGGGTGGCACTGATTGGCACTGTGAGTTTGAAAGCTGTCATCTCTCAGTCGCCTTCTGGCTGTGATTCCTTTTCAGGTCTGATCTGTCCACCACCTCCTCCTCCTCCTCTCTTCTTCATGTACAGCCCCTCTATGCTCTGTCGTGTGTTTTCTTTCTATTAGAAAGACCTTATTTCTGAAATAAATATGTTTTGAGTTCACCGCAGGGCACAGCCACCCACGCACAGTAGGCACATACTTTGCATCTCCTTCAGGATAATAACAGGTCATTTCTGGAAATCTGCAAGCGTGACTTATAGAGAAAAGACAGAGAGGTGAGTGTGCTGGGAATCTGAGGGGAGAAACTGCACATCCAGCAGGCAGAGCCGGCTTCACAAGACTGGTGTGCACAGGGTGGTGAGGATTTCTCAGACCTGGTGACTTGGCAGCTGCCAAGAGGTGACTAAACTTTACCACATGTGGGCTTTAAAAAGACTGACCTAGTGTGAGGAGCCGCTTTGTCATGTCGAAACAATTCAACGCCCAGCAGGATAGGCTACGCATTGCATTGTGGGATTTAAATTGATGGTTTGGCTTTCTTTAGTACGCACAGTTAGCGGGTCACAGACAATTCAGCACTGTAGAGAAACAAGGGAGGACATTTTCATAGGATTTGTTAGTCACTAAAGCTGCTCTTTGTTAATTTTCACCATCCCTTGTGTAACGGAAGCGAGTGTGTCCCACCACTTTTGAAAGGATATAAAATACTCTGGCACCAGCAATCACACCACAGTCCAAATCATGGAGTTCACAATTTTTTCCCCTTTCTGATTTTTGATGTGAATGTGAACTGAAGCTCCTGATCTCTGTCTACAGGATTGTTATGCACTGGGTTGCTGCCACATGATGGGTTGATTGGATAATTGCATGGTGGACAGGCGTTCCTAATAATTTTCTCAGTAAGTGTGGTCACGATTGTGCGTCCACAGATTGTCCTTCGGGTTCTTCTGAGGTATGTACTTCCACCCCGCGGTGAGAGGGGGCGCTGGCACTAACCTCATTCTCTTTTGTTCCTTCCACAGTGCCGAGAAGAGGCCTAGTGAGGGCAATTGACTCCGCCCCTTTCTGGTCCCACTGCTTACATATCCCACAATTCCCGGTTGGAGGTGCCACTTGTTATTAATGGAGGATTTTAAGAGGCTTTATTAGCCAATCCTGCACCAAGGACGCTGAGTTTTTGTTTGTTTGGCACCATTGAACTCACCTTTTGGGGACAGCAAGAGTTGGGGAGTCCGTCCCCGTACACTGTAAACCGGTTTGTCACAGTCATTGGGTCAGTCATGAAAAACACAGTACAGACAGCTTTCACGTTGCAATGGCGGACATTAAATGCTGTGGGGATGGAAATAGAATGGGAATGCTGAGGAAAGAACCGCTGAGGTAGATGGGATGTGGTGACGTCATCACAGGGGGACCAGAGGGAAGGAAGGAAGGAACCCAGAAGTGACTTGTTCTGCTGGCTAAGGTATTCAGGTGGATTCATGGCTGCGAAATAAAGAAAGAAAGGTTAGCACACTGCTGCCGTTCCCTGCCGTGCGATTTTGCGCTGCTCTGTAGGTCTTTAACACTAGAATTACCAGAGCCTACGAAAAAACTCGTAGATCCGTCCCACATTAAATCCCTTCGCACCACTCTGTCAGCGTCTTTTGTCCTGTAAATGTGTCAATAAGCAGCAAGCAGCCTGCTATCACATCCCCCATCTCCACACGGTTTTCTCAGCTCAAGTCTGTTTACCCATGTGTCAGTTGCTTAGAGTTGTATAGAGTGAGAATTCAAGCAAAATCACACCTTTTATAAATACTATATCGTTATTTGGAATACATGCATTTCATGTGTGTTCCGTGTCTACAACGATCTATGTAAACACATCGTTAAAACATAAACGGTTTTCTTGTTTTTGTGATAACTGACAAAATATAGATATGAAGTGTATAATGTGTGAAGCCTGAAGTCCAAATATCAAGTAAACACTTTCACAAAAGGTACAAATATAACAGAACAAGTGCGCTTCTATTCAAGAATATAACTGCAGTAAAAGAACCCGCGTTAGGGTGCGACATTGACACACATTTGCTACGACCGCTTCGGTGGTGCAACGGTATCAACGGTATCAAAACTTCACGGGTTCGACCCCGGATGAGTCCGTTTTGAGAAGTGAGCTGCTCTTATTCTTACTATTTTAGAATAAAAACATACATTTGATTTGAGTCTGTAACAGCCGGTGTAAATTTATGATACTTGTAAAGGTTAGCTTTGTTTGTTTTTTTTTTATTCAGTTTTATTCTCTCAGTCACGTTCACGATCACCCCCCCATCCCTCCTCACATTTGACACTGCTGTTTTCACATAAAGACGCGCTATAACAGAGGTGAACTCAGATGACGACGACGGTTCTACATCGGAGCAAGAATGCACGTCGCACTTTTTGCCGTCTTTGTATATGTACACGGGAAACTCTGCAGTCTACTTGTGACTTTACTCCACAGGAAATAAATAAATAGGAAATAAATAAATAAATAAATAAAGGTAAATTAGTAAATAACATTCGATCTGGCTCTTACATACAAAGTACAGCGACGGCAGCTTCCACCTTCAGCTATAGACTCTTCAGTACGCGAGCGAGCGACTCTCCACACTAGTGTTGAGATCTGGACGGTGATTGTGCCCAAAACATTAACATTTATATGTTACTTACATAAAAGCCAGATCGAACGTTATTTACCTTGATTTATTTACTTACTTCCTACAGCATAAAGTCAGTCACAAGTACACTGCAGAGCTTCCTGTGTTTGATCGACACGGACATGCTCAAAAAATACGTGTAATGCCACAAAAAGTGCCTGCTGACACTTCAGTACACAAGCAATGATACGAGAATGCAGTTAGACTTTTTTTGGGGGCACATACACCGTCCAGATCTAAACACTAGCGTGGAGAGTCGCTCACGTACTAAAGAGTCTATACGTGAAGGTGGAAGCCGCCGTCGCTGTACTTTGTATGTAAGAGCAAGATCGAATGTTATTTACCTTTATTTATTTACTTCCTACAGTGTAAAGTCACAAGTAGAGTGCAGAGCTTCCCATGTACATATACAAAGTACAGCGATGGCAAAAGTGCGACGTCCATTCTTGCTCCGATGTAGAACCGTTGTCGTCATCTGAGTTCATCTCTGTTATAGCGCGCCTTTATGTGAAAATGGCAGTGTCAGATAGGGGGGTTTTGGGATCGTGAACGCAACTGAGAGAATAAAACTGAATTAAAAAACAATAAAGCTAACCTTTACAAGTATCATAAATTTACACCGGCTGTTACAGACTGGAATCAAATGTATGTTTTTATTCTAAAATAGTAAGAATAAGAGCAGCTCACTTCTCAAAACGGACTCACCCGGGGTTGAACCCATAAAGTTTTGATTACCAGTGGACAGTTGATACCGTTGTGACACCGAAGTGGTTGTAGCAAATACGTGTCGATGTCGCACCCTAACGTGTGTTGTTTTTCTGCAGTTATATTTTTTGAATAGAAGCGCACTTGTTCTGTTATATTTGTACCTTTTGTGAAAGTGTTTCTTTGATATTTGGACTTCAGGCTTCACACATTATACACTTCATGTCTACATTTTGTCAATTATTACTAAAACATGAAAAACGTTTCTGTTTTAACGATGTGTTTACATAGATCGTTGTAGACGTTGTAGAACACACATGAAATGCATAAGTTCCAAATAACGACATAGTATTTATAAAAGGTGTGATTTTGCTTCACTTCTCACTCTAAACTCTAAGCAACTGACACACAGGTAAGCAGACCTGAGTTGAGAAAACTGTGTGGCGGTTGGAGGTGGGGGTGTGATAGCAGGCTGCTTGCTGCTTATCGACTCATTTACAGGACAAAAGACGCAGATGGAGAGGTGCGAAGAGATTTAAGGTGGGACGGATCTACTAGTTTTTTTGGAGGCTCTGGTAATTCTACTGTTAAGCTGCCCCCTTAGCACTCATGCGTGACACTGGGTCGGCGCCTGCAACATTTCACCTTGAGGACCTACAGTTCCTTCCGTTGACCACACAGTACATTCAATCAATCAATTAATCAATTTATGGTACAAAATGCTTCACATCTGCCTCCATAGGAAGTCAGGCAGGTATGATAGGTGCCCTTTTCAGGAAGTCACTCTGCACTGGAGAGATTTCGAAGGACTGGAAAATGGCAAAATATCATGTCTGATAAAGAAGAGTCTTCACAAAATAGAAAAAGGTTTGGGGAACGTCCCCATATATTGTCGTCCAGACAATTGAAATAAAGAAGCGATTCAGAATGACATTGCAGTACAAAATGAATGAATTACTGTAGACAAGATGGCGTTTATATAACAGAATGTATGATGGGAGAGGACATGGCTGGCAGGAAGTGACGACTGGAGGCGGGAACACGGAACCAGCGTCATCAGGAGTAGACAGAAGTAATGGATTGTAGAACTGGAAGTGACATCATTGGAGTGGACCGGAAGTGACAACATTGTGGCCATTTTGAAGCCGGAAATGGAGAGGTTTTATTTTTCTTCCAGTTTTCTGCAGGTAGAAAGAGATTCAGGTAAGTACCATGTGATATTCCCTTGTCTCGCGAGATATTACTCACCTTTAGGCTCTTTGACTGCCTCCAACTCACACGTGTGTGACACATGTCAATGTGACCGGGCAGATCCAAGCAACTGTCGGCCAGTAAGCTTAATGTGCATCACAGGAAAATTAATGGAAAGAATTATTAAGGAGACGATGGAGCAGCAAATGGCAAGAACAGGAGTTAGAATGGAGAGTCAGCGTGGGGTCAGAAGAGGGAGGTCGTGTTTTACTAATATGCTGGAATTCTATGAGGAATTAACAAAAGGATACGATCAGAGAGGAGCAGATGAGGTTATTGATCTGGAGTTTCAGAAAGCATTTGATAAGGCGCCACATGAGAGGGTGGGCATCAAGCTAACAGAAGTGGCAGTTCAGGGTGTGGGGTGTAGATGGGTGCAGCGGCTCAGACAGAGAAAGCAGAGGGTGAAGGTGCGAGGAACCTCATCAGAACTGGCCGATGTTAAGAGTGGTGACCAGCAGGGGGCAGTGATGGTGCCACTGTTATTTTTAATAACTATAAATGATTTAGATAGGAATATAAGTAACAAGCTGGTTAAGTTTGCAGATGATATCAAGATAGGTGGATTGGCAGATAATTTGGAATCTGTTATATCATCACAGAAGGACTTGGACAGCAGACAGGCTTGGGCAAATTTGTGGATGATGACATTTAATGTCAGTAAATGTAAAGAATTACACATAGGGAGTAAAAACGTGAGGTTTGAATACACAATGGGGGTGTGAAAATCGAGAGTCCACCTTATGAGAAGAATTTAAGAGTCGTAGTGAACTCTAAGCTATCAACTTCCAGACAGTGTTCAGAAGCCATTAAGAAGTCTAACAGACTGTCATGTTATATAGCGCCTTGACGTGTGCAGTACAAGTCACAGGAGGTTCTGCTCAAGCTTTATAACACACTGGTGAGGCCTCATCTGGAGTCCTGGGTGAAGTTTTGGTCTCCAGGCTACAAAAAGGACATAGCAGCACAAAAGAAGGTCCAGAGAAGAGCAACAAGGTTGATTCAGGGCTACAAGGGATGATTTAGGAGGAAAGATTAAAAGAGCTGAGCCTTTACAGTTTAAGAAAAAGAAGATGAAGAGGAGACCTGACTGAAGTGTTTAAAATGATGAAGGGATTTATTACAGTGGATCATGATGGTGACTTTAAAATGAGTTCATCAAGAACACAGAGACACAGTTGGAAACTTGTGAAGGGGAAATTTCACACAAACAGTAGAAAGTTTTTCTTTGCACAAAGAACAATAGACACTTGGAATAAGCGACCAGGTGGTGCGGTGGACAGGAGAACTTTAGGGACTTTCAGAACTCGACTTGATGTTTTTCTGGTGGAAATAAGTGGATAGGACTGGCGAGCTTTGTTGGACTGAATTGCCTGTTCTCGTCCAGAGTGTTCTAATGTTCTAATGTTCAAGAGTGCCACTTGTGAGATGGTCCCTGAACCGGCGATTGTCACATGAATGTCATTTGTTACTCACATCGGCTGTTCACATTTTGATTATATATTTGGTTTTTCCGAGACGTCGAGGCCGTAGCATTCCAAAGTCCAAGACGTAAAGGGAAGTGAAGCCTTCCCCAGGTGCATCTGACACCTCGAGTCCTTCTAACCGCTGTGCACGTGTGAAATAATAACACATTTTAAAAGTCGTTTAAGCTGTTAAGTGAGGGTTGTAGAGTGAGCCTCTTAGTTTAATATCTATAATCACTCTGCCTCTGTAATGCATACAAACAAGCCGAGAGAAACTCAAACGACGTGTTGACACAACTGGACGTGCTGGCACCGGCCCTCACAGAACCACTAAACATGAGTGGCAGCAAGTCGCGTCTCCTGGAGTCTCGTGGAGGTGGCTGGAGTGACCTCCGCTAATTCTGCAAGCGAGTGGGGACACAGCAGTTATCTCAAACTGGAGCCTGAGCTCCAAGCTGTGGTCTCCAGAAATTAGAACAATGGTGGCGTTTGTACGGATCCTGGCAGATGGGACTCCAGCTTTGTGGGCCCAGAGCCGTGCCGTTCCAACGTAACCCTTTTGGCATGTACTTGTGGTTAGTGACCTCGGTGATGTCTACAGGCCAAGAACCTGCAGATGAAACCACAAGGGGGCAGGTTTAGACTCTGAGATACTACACAGCTCTCTTTGAGTTACTTAAGCTGACTGTGATCCTGTGACACCATAAAGGGGGGGGACATTAGCCCCTAATTTCAAACATCCTGCTCCGGATCAATCGGAACTTGTCCACCTAACCATCCACTGAAGATAGATAGGCTTCTAGCCCCTGACCTTGGAGAACCCAGCCAATGTTCCTCCCGTTCCACGTGTTGACATTGCTTGTTGATGGCACCAGGACTCCATGAGATGATCCCCACCTAATTCGTGTGGTAGAAATTTAACATCTCTCTATATCTACAGGGTGTCCATAAAGTCTGTGTGCAATTTAAAATAGTTGTCACTTTGTAAGTACAGTCATATGATAAAGTTTGGGAACCCCTCTTAATTCTTTGGACGTTTGTATCTCATTGGCTGAGCTTTCAAAGTAGCAACTTCCTTTTAATATACGACATGCCTTATGGAAACAGGAGTATTTCAGCAGTGACATTACGTTTATTGGATTAACAGAAAATATGCAATATGCATCATAACAAAATTAGACAGGTGCATAAATGTGGGCCCCCCAACAGAGATATGACATCAATACTTAGTTGAGCCTCCTTTTGCTCCTTTGAGCTTCTAGACGCTGTCCTCCTATAGCCTGTGATGAGTGTCTGGATTCTGGATGTTGGTATTGCTGACTATTCTTCATACCAAATCTCTCCAGTTCACTTCAATTTGATGGACAGCCTGCTTCAAATCATCCCATAGATTTTTGATGATATTCAAGTCAGAGGACTGTGATGGCCATTCCAGAACATTGTACTCCTCCCTCTGCATGAATGCCTTTGTAGATTTCCAACTGTGTTTTGGGTCATTGTCTTGTTGGAATATCCAGCCCCTGTGTAACTTCAGCTTTGTGACTGATGCTTGAACATTATCCTGAAGAATTTGATGATATTGGGTTGAATTCATGCGACCTTCGACTTTAACAAGGGCCCCAGTCCCTGAAATGGCCACACAGCCCCACAGCATGATGGGACCTCCACCACATTTGACAGGAGGTAGCAGGTGTTTTTCTTGGAATGCGGTGTTCTTCTTCTGCCATGCAAAGCACTTTTTGTTCTGACCAAATAACTCCATTTTTGTCTCATCAGTCCAAAGCACTTTGTTCCCAAATGAATCTGGCTCGTCTAAATGAGCATTTGATACAACAAGCGATTCTGTTTGTGGCGTGAGTGCAGAAAGGGCTTCTTTCTCATCACCCTGCCATACAGATGTTCTTTGTGCAAATTGTGCTGAATTGTAGAACGATGTACAGATACACCATCTGCAGCGAGATGTTCTTGCAGGTCTTTGGAGGTGATCTGTGGGTTGTCTGTAACCATTCTCACAATCCTGCCTCTGCATATGCCGCTCCTGTATTTTTCTTAGCCTGCCAGACCTGCTGGGTTTAACAGCAACTGTGCCTGTGGCCTTCCATTTCCTGACTCCATTCCTTACAGTTGAAACTGACAGTTTAAACCTCTGAGATGGCTTTTTGTAGCCTTCCTCTAAACCAGGAGACTCAACAATCTTTGGTTTCAGATCTTTGGAGAGTTGCTTGGAGGATCCCATGCTGTCTGTCGCTCTTCACAGGAGAGTCAAAGGGAAGGAAGCACAACTTGCAATTGACCACCTTAACTCTTTCAGGGCTGATGTCAACTTTTGTCAAAAGGAGGAGTAGATGATGGTACACTGTGACAAAACCAACCGTTATGTGTTAGTTGGACAGGCAGAAAAGTTAGCTTCATTGGTTTGACCAAGATTTCCTGCGCTCGTGTGAGCAGCAAGGCACAAACAACAGCAAAAATGGCACTGACATCTTGCGAGAGATCGATGTGAATGCATAAAGCAAACTACTGCGTGGATGACGTTTTGCCTATTATCACTGAACTGGACTATGACTTGTCGGACTCCGATTTTGATACAAGTGATCGAAAATTAATGTGAGGTTCCAGCTTCAGTTGATCGGTTCCCAGCTAATTATGGTGCTCAACGGGTTCATGTAGCTGATACGCCTACGGCAATGTTCGCCAGGGTGGAGTGCCACTTAACAATGATAAGAGGTAGAAACCAGACTGCAATGCACGGCGACCTTGATCGCTGCTGCTGCTGCCTCAGCCACGTGAAACCAGCTTGGCAGCAAGCCTGCCGCACATTCTTGTCAAACTGGCTGCCACAGCATGCAGCAACAGATGTTTTATGTTGATTTCTGTGTGTAACCATTTCTTTTCAGAAACTTTATTTTTTGGAAAAAATATTCAGCCCTCAAAGAGTTAAATACCTTTTACCACTCATGATTGGACACTCCTGTCTATGAAGTTCAAGGCTTAACGAGCTCATCCAATCACGTAATCAGCATTGAGCAGTGACAGGCATTCAAATCAGCAAAGTGACAAGGGGACCCACATTTTTGCACAGCCAGTTTTTCACATTTGATTTAATTTCATACAACTAAATACTGCGTCACTAAAAGTCTTTGTTCGTAAAACACCCCAGGACTCCGATGTTCCTAGGAAATGGAAGACATGCCACTGGTATCTTTCTGTTGAAAGGAGAGTCAATTATTACGCAGGCTGAGAGGCGTTCACAAACTTTTTCATATGACTGTATATGTGATAGAAAGAATCTGGAAAAAGGATTAGAAAGAAAAAAGACTTACATTTTTTTTACTGTTCTTGGTACTAGGGTGTTGTACCGTGTTAGCCATTATGAATGTAGAGAAGAGCCAAGCAAAATGACACCTTTTATTGGCTAGCTAAAAAGACTACAATACCTGAAGAAGGGGCCTGAGTTGCCTCGAAAGCTTGCATATTGTAATCTTTTTAGTTAGCCAATAAAAGGTGTCATTTTGCTTGGCTCTTCTCTACTGTTCTTGTTAATTTTCAACATGTCCACCATCATTACCAATACAAAGGGTAATACGATGCTGTAGTTCTCGGAAAACATTTTCAAGCTGATTTTCAGTAATACCAGCAATCACATCAGTTATCCTTGCTTGCAAGTTTTCCAAAGATCGAGGCTTGGTTGAATAAACTTGCATTTTCACATGTCCCCATAAAAAGAAATCCAATGGAGTCAAATACAATTACAATACAATTTTTTTTTTTGTATAGTAGCCCAAAATCCCACAAGAAGTGTCACAATGGGCTTTAACAGGCCCTGCCTCTTGAGAGCCCCCCAGCCTTGACTCTCTAAGAAGACAAGAAAAACCTCCAAAAAAAAAAAATCCTTGTAGGGAAAAATGGAACAAACCTCAGGAAAGGCAATTCAAAGAGAGACCCCTTTCCAGGTATGTTGGACGTGCAGTGGGTGTCAAAAGGAAGGGGGTCAATACAACACAATACACAGAACAAATCCTCAATACAGAATAAAAATAAAAATTTTAGAAGTATGGAGCAGAATTTAACAGTAGATGATATCACATAATATGATTCTGATTTGTTTTAAGTCCTGGAGACCTCGGCCATCAAGCTGCCTCCCCCATTTGGCCATTCCACAGCTGAAACAGCGTTGGGCCAGCCAATCAAATGAAAGGACCTCTCTTTCCCACGATTCCTGTAATCCTCCATTAGAGATGACTTTACTATAAGCAGGCAAAAAACTTGGCAGGTGGGCTGTGGCACCAAGTGCCACATTTGAGTACCGAGAAGAGAAACAGAATAGGTGAGGGTGAGTAACAAATTATAACTCTCATGTTACTTCTGTTTTAGTGCTAATGACTAGCAACAGAGATGCAGTCTGCACAGTAAATCAGCAGCTCTAGTCAGGGTGTGCTAAATTGAAGTCGCGAGTCTTCAGCCGGGATTTGAAAGCTGAGACGGAAGGGACATCTCTTATTGTAGCAGGCAGACCAGTCCAAACAAATCTGGCGAACGTGGAATCCATGAGAACCCTGAATACCATGAGGACTGATTGAGGTCATTGATGTTAGGTAGAATGCCTAGAGGGGGCCGGGTGGTCTTGTGGCCTCTGAATCCCTGCAGAATTTTTTTTTTCTCTAGCCGTCTGGAGTTTTTATTTTTTTGTCCTCCCTGGCCTTCAGACCTTACTTCTATTCTATATTAATTAGTGTTCCCTAATTCTATTTTCTTAACTTAACTTGTGTGATTATATACAGCAAGAGGAATCTGCTGGGATCTCGGAAATCATCAATTTAGGGTTATTTATGTAACCCAAGGCTGGATTAAAACCTCCCTATGCCCCTGGGTGACCAAGAGAGAGAAAGAGTTGATGATACTTGATCATAATGCAGCATGTGTGCACCCTGCAATTTAGTGTCCATGGATACCCTACTCCAGAGGTGACGATGGGGTCCCCCTTGAATATTTAAGCATGCAGACACTAGATCGATTTCGATTGTGAGTGGCAAGAAGGCCCTTTTCTGTTACAGGACCCTGGACATGCAACCACAATGCCCTAATGGTAGATCTGCCCATGATGGAACATGTTATGTATCTAAATAAATAAATTTCTACCTTGTGAATGGTTCTTTAGGGAAGTGGTCTCGCTCTGAAGAACCGCTTTTGGATCCCCAAAGACGAGCGGCTTCATTGACTTCAGCGCCAAACGGCCCCTGTGCGCATGACTGACCGCGCGCGTACTGCGCGTGCGTGAGGGCATCATTGCGGCCGCGCGATAATCTCGAAGAGCAGAGAAAAGACGCTCAGTGGTCCTCAGCGCTGGATTGGATTAAAGCCTCCCAGAAACAGCGAATCAAAGCACGAACAGCTTGTGTCCAAAATTTAGCCGAGTTTGAAAAGTGTTTCATTCTTTTTTGCAAATTGAATTTCTTGTAAGCAAACTACCATTTTCTTTGCCTTATAGGAAAGTAAAAAAAAAAAAAAAAAAAAAATCACCGGTATAAATTAGAATCAAAGAATCTGCATTATTTGAGAAGTCTTCAGCACGAAAAAGTATTTTTTCCGGAAAATATATTTTGTCTAAACAAAGGCAATGCGTAATCTTTCTTCATTTTTTTTCCTATACTGCTGGAATCGTTGGCGAATACTCGGCCGTCTGCTGACAGACAGTAATTACTTGAAAGCCTGTTATAATATTACAAGAGCTTTGAGATGGCTATCTCTGCAAATGATATATTGTTACTAATTTGAGATTGTAATCTTTGAATGATGCCTGAGTAAACTAAAAAAAAAAAAAAAAAAACTTAATGTACAAACCTGTGGGTAAAGTCAGGCTGCGTGTTTTCATATTATAATTATCGGGAAGTAATTATGAAAACGCCTTTAAAAACAAGTTAAAGATCTCGCGTTCCATTAGCAGAAGAAGAAGAAGAAAAAAAAGAGATAATAATCTCTCAATAGCAATAAATGACACGCTTAGTGCACACAATAATTACAAGAGCATCGTATACATTACATTAGAATAATCTACCGTGGAAGCTTAACTTTTAAGGAAACAGTAATTTAGGATATTAGTCTCTCCTTGAAATAAAATAACACTAATTAGTCTTGTGGTAAACGGTTAGCAAGAAAGACAACGTCTCGTGGGCCAATCCGTTCATGAGAAGAGCCAAACAGTTCTAAACCCCTTTGGGATCAAAAGACCAGCAAATGTGTATAAGGGTGCACCGCAATTAACGTTAAATCATACAGCAATAGTGCCAACCCGTATTTCAGCATATGGGATAAATGAAAAGCATTATATTTAGGAAATGGTAATTGAATGACATTTCTTCTTCTTCTTCTTCTTCTTCTTCTTCTTCTTCTTCTTCTTCTTATTATTATTATAAATATTATTATTATTATAATTATTATTATTATTATTATTATTATTATTATTATTATTATTATTATTATTATTATTATTCCTTCCGCATACACTCTTTAAAATAGAAAGGGGGCAAAGTAGTTCTTCAGAGAAGGGCGCCATTTTTGGCTTGCTGAAGATCCATCCACATGAAGGTTCCAGAAAGAACTTTTAATTTGTTCAGATTCATAACAATGGCGGAGCGGTGCCTCTGAAGTTAAGGATCTAAGGATCTGCACTGGCAATCGGGGTCCTCTAATTTAGAGGGAAAACTTGGTGGCAGGTCACTGTAAAAAAAAAAAAAAAAAAACCTCACCCTGTTCCAGTGTGGTGTGGAAGTGCCACCCGCTGCACTCGGGTCCCAGTCCAGGTGGCTCGTCGTATGGTGGGTGTGGAAACTCGCTAGCAGCGCCTGCACTCATCCTCTCTCTTATGAGTAACAAGCTTCATAAATTGATGATAGCAGATCTGAGAAATCCCAGCAGCTTCCTAATTTTTAAAAGGATTCTCGCTGCATACAATCAGGCCCAGTTCAGATTTTCTTGATCTGTCCTATTCTGCCTACCAGCCGTTACAGAGTTCGGTTTGCACACATATTGGGAAGCTTTTCAGAACCCAAAGAACCAGCTTTCTATCTCAAGAACTCTTCAATTAATTTATACTTGAGAGATTTATTTTGTCTAAAGGGTTAAATCTGGCATTTTACTGACACTCTGCAGCGGTTCTCAAACTGTGGGGTGGGCACCCCTAGGGTGCGCGAAGTAACAAAAAGAGGGGCGCGAAGATGTGAAAAAAAGAAAACAGAATCGAAAATATGAAAAATACATCTATTGAAACCAAAACAAATTAACTTAAACTACATTCTGATACTAGAAAAATAAATATAGAGTTAGATAAATGTCGATAAAAGTTAAGTAGGTATAATAAAATATGAATCTATGATATATCATTAATTATAAAAGAACAAATTGGTATTAGGGGGCTCCTTTCAAAAAAACGTTAGGGGGGCGCGATTAAAACTGTTATGAAAACTCGGGTCGCAAATACTTAAAGGTTGAGAAACGCTGACCTAAAGATAAGTACATAAGTAAATACTTAAATCTATATATAAAAAAGCCAAATATTACTGACTCACTCATCACGAAATCTCCTGAATCATGAGGACTGGGGACTTCATATTTGGAATGTAGGTTACCCTTGGCTCATAGGTGCTCGCTAAGAAACATGTTGTGGTCCAAGCGCGAAATTTCTTATTGTTATTTTAGACCCGTTTGTGTGTCTGTCCGCTTTTCACGAGAGAATGCACTTCACGGATTTAGATCGTTTTTTTTCTATAATTTGTTTGAACATTCCAGTTGATTTTGCGACTTTCTCATCACACTCATTATCATAGTTCACTTACGGTACCAATTTATTAGCGTGAGTCCGAGAGAAACTCATCGGGCTGCGGGGCCCTTCTCACACACGCGTCTGCCTAGGGGTGTAACCTTAACTCCGCTTAGTTAGTGAACGAGAGAACGACTTAACGGATTTAGATCTTTTTTTTTCTATAATTTGCTTGAACATTCCAGTTGATGTTGCGACTTCTCAAACAGCGCTAAGAATCAGAGTTCGTTTGCAGGAGCGATATATTGACGCTAATATGAGACAGAGGGAAGAGTGACGTCAGGAGTAGAGAGCTGGGCGGGGCGGGACCCTCCGCACTGTCCTGTTTCACTAATTCACTAATTATAAAATACAAAAAAGAATTACCAAAAACAAAGAAAACTTGTATAATAAAAGAGCAGTCAAAGTCACAATGAGACACTATGAAGAAATACTGCTGTTGGTATAAAGAAGGCCCAGTACTGTTTCTTGACACACTTCTGCTGAACTCATCAATGGTGGTGGAGCAGGCAAAGAATACACATCACCTTCTGTAATGGCCATCAGCTCTGTCTTCATTCTCTCCTCCACCACCAACTCCAGCAGGTCCAGAAGGTGTTCATAATGAGCTCCTTCATTCTGTGAGCCTCTCTGGAAGTGATGTTACTGGCCCAACACACTCCTTTAGATTAAGCCATCTTAGCAGCATCATCGGCCCCCACAGGTAAAGAAGTGCGCTGAAGCCCCACAAAAAAGAAACAAGCAGAGGCATCAAAAATATTGTGGGCCCCTGTGCTCCTGGGGCCTCCAGCCAGTGCCCACTGTGCCCACACATTAAGATGGCTCTTCTTAAGGTTCTTAGTACTTTAAAGCTTGTTATCAGAATGTTTTTTTTTTTTTTTTGTCAAGTAGTCTAACAACGAGGACCACCTAATCCAGAAAACGTATTCTTTAAGAGTGTAGCACAGGATGACATTGAGTCAAACGGTTTAACCCAGTGACAACATTTAATCCACCAACTTCAACTGGATACCAGTCTACTTTTCTTCTTTTTCTTCTTCTTCTTCTTCTTCTTCTTCTTCTTCTTCTTCTTCTTCTTAATAATAATAATAATAATAATAATAATAATAATAATAATAATAATAATAATACCCACTAAACATGATGAAGTTCTATCTATCTATCTATCTATCTATCTATCTATCTATC
>JANRMT010062850.1:29523933-29560910 GCA_026402145.1 Polypterus bichir lapradei | reverse complement strand
TATCTATCTATCTATCTATCTATCTATCTATCTATCTATCTATCTATCTATCTATCTATCTATCTATCTTCCTGGGTCTTTTTTTATTTTTCCTCAGGATGGCTGATCAGTTTTTTTCTGCCCAGTTTGCCCTTTTCTCCTTTTTGGCAAACCTAACTGTGTTGTGTGAAGCACTTGGCCTCCTTTCAACTAAAGATGTATTATTTGATTTCAGTTGGATTGTCAGTTAACGTTTTAAACGTGATGACCGCACCTCAGTTTTTCAGCAAGACCTTTTTTTTTTTAATATTTAATCCCACTAAAAAGAGACACCCACACTTATAGGCAGAGCAATAAAAGTACAAAACAGAGGTGCGCCAGGTGGCAAATGTGAAAGGCCAAGCTGCTGCCTACACCCACACTTAGAGGCAGAGCAGTAAAAGTGCAAGTCAAAGGTGTGCCAAATGTGTCAGGGCAGGCTGCACCCTGAATGCCACATCGAGATGCCGGCTGCTCTCTGGTTTTCAGGTGGCAGGAGTTTGGGATGGCAGGTTGCAGAGTTTTGCCCTTAAAAGGCCTTTATGGAGGTTGGCAGATATCTGGCGGGTCTTTAATGGTTTGATTCTACCAGCCTGTCTTCATAATCCCGAGTGGCTCATTCAGTACAAGGGGGCTGCTCCTCATTCACAGGGTGGGCACGAGGTGATGCTGGTGATGCGCACCACACTTTGTTAAACCCAAATCCCAACATGTCTGTGGCTTAAAAATAAAAATCAGAGCTGTGACCGAGAGGCACACCAGCTAACAGCTGATGCCCACCTGACATGGATCTGCTTCTGCTTTGGAATGCCATGTCATCGAGTCACTTTAATCGTTACTGATGCTGGTGCAGCCTTTGTCAGTAGCTTTTCAGCATGGTGGGAGGTTAATAAATGACGAGGAGTACATCACCCATTGGGGTGAGAGATTTTGGGGTTGCCCCATTTTATTTCCATAGAGAAAAAAAAAAAGCACAAATCGCTTGATGTTGACTTTCTGAACTGGCATTCTTTAAAATGTGAGAGGGGCGGAGCCAAGTGAGGTCACATGTCTGCTGGCTGCTCTTCCAATATGAAGCGGGAAGAGGAGATCATGTTAGCAATTCTCCTAATTCTTCCATGTGCCTTAAAAGTGATCCCTGCAAAACATTTACCATACTAGTGTGGTTTATTTTATATATGATGGAGAGATATAAGTATGTAATAACATTACTATGTGCCTGTATATATTGTGAAGGGGACAGAATAGTAGATGATGGGACTTCAGCCAGGTGACTCCATGTAATAACAAAAATAGTTCATGATGGCACAAAGAGAAGAAACAAGAGATAGCTAAGCAGCCCAAAATTGTGGTATCTCCCAGGGTAGCGAAGTACAGGAACTTCTGAGGAGTTCTGTCCAAGTCAGGTTCCGGGGGCAAAGTCAGATGCCAACCTCTGGGACCATCAGGTTTTATAGAGCCCTGTCTGGAAGGGGCAGGGCAAGGGGAGACCTTACTGGGTGGGTCTTCAGAGCTGAGGAACGAAAAGGATAGATGGTTAGTGTTAGCATCCCCTCTCGTCCTGGTTTGATATTGCTTACCTGGAGCCAGGAAGGTGGTCCTCAGACACACGTATGGGACAAAATATTAAGGGAACACTTACTTGGCCCGTCTCCTGCTGTCTCCTCCATGCTCTCGAGACTGTGCTGGGAGGCACAGCAAACCTTCTTGTGATGACACGTGTATCATCCTGGAGGAGCTGGACTACCTGCAGGTACCACCTCATGCTGCCAGTAGTGACGAGGGCACAAGCAAAATGTAAAACTAGAGACAAGTCAGTCAGGAGGGATAAGGAGAGAGCAACTGTCTGTGGCCACCATTCCCCTTTTGGATTGGGGGTGTCTTACTCTTGGCTCTCCAGTGCCCCTGTTGTCACTTTCATTTGTACCAAAGCAGGTGAAGTTGATTCACAATGGCTTCAGCTTTCTAACTGGACAGATTAATATCCCAAAAGCTTCACTAACTTAGTGTTAGACTGGCATTGATTAAGTCCTCCCTTCATTGTTTTTGAGCAGTGTATATATACAAACATATGTTCATTTTACTTCAGGGTGGCACAGTGGGTAGCACTGCTGCTTCGCAGTTAGGAGACCCGGGTTTGCTTCCTGGGTCCTCCCTGTGTGGAGTTTGCATGTTCTCTCCTTGTCTGCATGGGTTTCTTCCCACAGTCCAAAGGCATGCAGGTCAGGTGCATTGGCGATCCTAGTGTGTGCTTGGTTTGTGGGTGCTCTGCCTGGGGTTTGTTCCTGCCTTGTGCCCTGTGCTGGCTGGGATTGGCTCCAGCAGACCCCCGTGACCCTGTAGTTAGGATATAGCGGGTTGGATAACGGATGGATGGATAGTTTCAGGGTTGGATTAGTCTTTAGTTATTTTAGCATGCAGGCCTCTAATAAGAGTTGGCACAGTTGGTAGCACTATTGCCTCACATTGAGAAGACTGGGACTTCAAGTCCCCAGTTCTCCGTGTGTGGAGTTTGCTTGTTCTCCCCATTCCATCTTGGGTTTCCTTGTCAATCCTAAGACATGCAGGTTAGGTACAGTCATGGCCAAACGTTTTGAGAAGGACACAAATATGAATTTTCACAAAGTTTGCTGCCCCAGTTCTTATGATGCCAATTTCCATCGACTCCAGAATGTTCTGACGAGCGATCAGATGAATTGCAATGAATTGCAAAGTCCCTCTTTGCCATGAAAATGAACTTCGTCCCAAAAAAACACTTCATGTCAGTCCTGCCACTAAAGGACCTGTTGACTTCACTTCAGTGGTCATCTCGTTAACTCAGGTGAGACGAGGACAAGGCTGGAGGTCACGCTGATTGAGTTACAATAGAGAGATGAAGAAGGCGTCAGGCCACCCAAGAAGGTCCAGCAAGCGCCAGGAGCGTCTCCTAAAGTGGATTCAGCTGTGGGCACCACCAGGGCAGAGCTTGGTCAGGAATGGCAGCAGGCAGGTGTGAGTGAGGAATAGACTTGGGGAGGAAGGCCTGGTGGGCGTCAAGAAGGGCAGCAAAGAAGCCAAGAAAAACATCAGGGACAGACTGATATTCTGGGATTGGACTGTTGAGGACTGCTGTGGTCACGTCATTGTCTCTGATGAATCCCCTTTACGATCGAAGAGAAGCGGTGCTACCATCAGTCCTGTGTCAGGCCAGCAGTAAAGCATCCTGAGACCATTCATGCTTCTCACTCCCAGTCTGGCCTAAGAACACAGCCTGGAGTAAAGAATGGGACCAAAACATCCTTTGAGAGCAACTTCTTCCAACCATCCAAAAACAGTTTGGTGACCAGCATGATGGAGCACCGGGCCATAAGGCCAAAGTGAGAACTGAGTGACTTGGGGAACAAAACATCGACATTTGGGGTCCATGGCCAGGAAACTCCCCATTGAGAACTTGTGGTCAAGAGGCGGGTGGAGAAACAGAAACCCACCAGTTCTGATTATGCAAGAATGGGCGGCTGCCACCAGTCAGGATTGGGCCCAGACGTTGATTGCCAGCCTGCCAGGGTGAATTGTTGAGAGGGGTCTTGGAAAAAAAAGAAGGGCCAACACTGCAAATATGGACTCTGTGCTTAAACTTCATGTCATTGTCAATCAAAGCCTTTGAAACTTCTGAACTGTTTGTCATTCTACTTCAGTACACCAGAGAAACATCGGACATAAAGATCTGAAAACACTGAAGGAGCAGACTTTGTGACAACCGACACTTGGGTCATTGCCCAAACTTTAGGCCTTGACTGTAGATTGGTGATGCTAAATGAACCCCTGATGCGTGTGTGTGTGTGTGTGTGTGTGTGTGTGTGTTCATCCTGTGGTGAGCTTATTCCTGCCTTGTGCTCAATACTTGTTGGCTTTAATGTTCCAGGATAGGAGGATGGCCTCTAATAAGAAGACTCCTGCGCTGGAGTCAAGGCACATGTCTCCCAGGGTCAGATTTCACTGATGTAAAACTTCAGAATCTCCATTCCTGTCAGGTTTCTTCCCATGTTTTGAGACGTGAAGCGTGTGTCTCTCGTTTTTATCAGGTTTTAGATTTCACAGAGATGCCACAGTTTGTCTCTTCGCCCACTCTGGGGGTCACACAGGATACAGGATTAAGTCACCGACTGTCACGGCCACAAGGATGTGGGTTTCTTCAATACATCTTTGATTTCCCAGTCTGATGCCCACATCTTTTTCTGGTCTGTTTGAACTGCACCCACCTAGGCAGGAAGTGGCTGCCTGTCACCATTTTATCTGAGACTCTTCAAATGCTCCACCTCCTGTGACAGCCCCTCTACAGTTACACTTCAAAGATCTGGAAAAGAGAAGCCTCTTCATTCTTGACTGCATCGGGACGGGGTAAGCAGAGCAACAGCTACAATCATACGTCAGTTTTGTAAATTTTACTAAGGCTGGCCCTGATCTGCCCTGTTTGCGTGTTAAGGTCCCCCATGGCACAACAAGTAAATCTTAAAAGGCCTGGCACACTGAAATCAATGGAGTGCAGAAGAGAAATCCAGGACTGTGCCAGCCAACTAATCAATTGATTCGGTCCAAAGTGACCCCGTTATTAACAGCCGCAAAAAGATTTTAATCTGCTGATAATAATGAACAAATGCCAGGGTAGCGTCATTCAGTGATCACTTGCTCACCTACCAGCGACCGGAGCAATCTGGTTTTATGCCGAAGAAGTCGACCATCGACCGCATCCTGGCACTGAGGGTTCTCATGGAGCGTCAACGTGAATATTTCTTTGCAGCCTTTGTCATTTGACTCAGATGATCGAGCTGAACTGTGGAACATCCTCAGACTTCACGGGATCCCCTCGAGGTTGTTGGATAACCTGGCCAGCCTCTGCACTGGTACTGTGAGTGCTGTACAGAGTGGAGGCAGGACCTCTGCGTTCTTCCCAGTTGATTCTGGGGTCTGTCAGCGGTGTGTTCTGCTCCTACTCTGTTCAATGCTGGCATGGACTGGGTGTTTGTCAGAGTCGTGGGGTCCAGTGGCTGTGGGGCATCTGTTGGTGAAGAGAGATTCCCTGATCTTGACTTTGCTGACGATGCTGTGATCTTTATGGAGTCAATAGAGGATCTGATCGGGGCGCTCGAGAGACTGAGTGAGGGGTCTGAGTGTCTGAGCTTGCGGGGGTCCTGATAAAAACCAACATCCAGGCCTTTAATGACATCATAGGCACAGACATCAGCAGTGTGTCTGTCTGTGGAGAGAGTGTCAACCTCATAGAGAGGTTTATTTACCTCGTAGGTGACATTCATGTCTCTGGTGACTCTTCCTATGAAATCAGTAGACGGATTGGGAGAGCATGGGGGGTTCCTGAGATCGCTGGAAAAGGGGTGTGTGGCGCTCCTGATATCTCTACTAAAGGACAAAGTTTTTAAAGTCCTGGTGCTCCCTGTTTATGAGACATGGCTGCTATCAGGTGACCTGAGATGAAGACTGGACTCCTTCATGTGTGTCTCTTCAGAGGGTCCTTGGGTCCCACTGGTTTGACTTTGTGTTACTCATGGAGTCCCAAATGAGGCACATGACCTGCATTGTGAGGGAGCGTCAGTTACGGCACTGTGGCCCTGCAGTGCGATTACCCGAGGGTTAGGGTTAGGGATAGGGTTAGGGTTAGGCTCGTAAGATCCTCATTGCTGAGGACCCGAGTGGCTGGACCAGACCAAGGGGTCGCCCACGTAATACCTGGCTGCGGCAGATAGAGGGTCATTTCTGGAGGGTGGGACTGGACTGCCTGTGGGGTTGAAAACCGGGATCCTGAGTTGTTTCGTCGTGTGGTGGGTGTGGCAACGCACTGTACCAGTGCCTGCTCCCCAACTTGACTTTGACTTTTCATCCTGTAAAGCATTTTAGCTACATCATTTTTATGAAAACGTGCTGTCATGGGTGGCCGGGGTCCCTACCCAGGAAGGACGCCTCTGCCTTGGAAGAACTGGGGGAGCAAGTGTGGACAGAGAATCATCTCCCCCGGAACACTAAATTGCAAACCCCCTGGATGGCAGTGATACCTCGGACTCCTGCAGGGCTTCATGGAAATTGGAGTTCATTACAGCCCTGTTGGGATCTTGGGGGTGCCGCCAGGATGTGCTGCAACTGTCCCTTAGCCTGTGTGGGTGGTTCTTCTGCCACACCTGGAAATGCTGCTGGAAGTGGGTGAACGAGCACCTGGAGCACATTCGGGTGACCTATATAAGGGACCAGGAGACACTACTCCGGGTGCCAGAGTCGGGAGGAGAGGTGTGTGGGTTTGTGCTTTATTCGGGACTGTGTTGTGCCTGTGGGAAACAGACAAGGTGTTGCCCACAGGTGAAAAGAAGTAATAAAAACATTTATTTGTTGTATACAGTAAGTGTGCCTCCCGTGTCGGGTTGAGTGGCACTACGGCTATGCAGCACGATTACCCAAGGGTGATCCCGCTCATTTTTGAAGTCCCAAGTGGCTGGACCAGGCCAAGGGGATGCCCACGTAACATCTGGCTGTGGCAGATAGAGGGTCATTTCTGAAGGGTGAGACCGAACCCTTTGTCTTTTGGGGGATTGCCAATCAGGATCCTGAGCTTCGTCATGTGATGGGTGTGACAATGCGCTGTATATCAGTGCCTGCTCCACAACCAGACCTGACCTGACCTGTCATTCTGCGCAGCTGTCACTGTACATTTAACAAGGACCTTCAGTCTTGCATTTCCCAAGCTGTGTCTGAAAATTTACTTCAACAAAGCCTTGCGGTGTCTTTTATGCTGTAAGAGCCTATTAAGTTAACCTGAAGAGTGAATTCACAGAAAACGTTTGCTTAATTTGAATAGAATGTAAGTTTCACATGGCCACATAGATCATGGAAGATTCTCTTTTACCCTCATATGCTGACATGTTAATGGAATACTCTTAGTGTTCTGCTAAATTTCAGGTGTGACAATAGAAAGATCTCAGATTCTTGGATAGACAGTGTTACACACGGGAGCTTGGGGGGACATCTTCAAAATTCATCTGATGGTCATTCCACCCCAAGTCAAGGCTTGGCGCTGTTGCCTAAACCCTCACTTCCTTTTTCTCTGGCAGACCCGATGACCAGCACCAGGAATACAACAGATGTCCCTTTCTGAGTCCGTCCTTTTGTGCCCACCCCTTCCCTCTTGGCTTTCTCTTAAAAGGTCCCACCACCAAAGGCGGCCTTAGGGATGTGCAGGGCATTGGGCTGACCAACCCCACGCGGGGCCGGTTATGTCAAGCGCTGTTACCGGTATGTGTGGACTGTATAAACTTATACACTTAATTTAATAAAAATAATGTATTTTAAAATAATGTATTATGTAATAAACATACACCGGATTTTCTCATTACAGTATTCAACTAAATTTCTCAACATAACACACAGACTTTATCAAAATATAACTGGAGGATATAACTTGACAAATCCACGGACCTCAAAAGCAGGGCCTCCTTAGGCATGGGACCTGGGGCAGTCGCCCCACATGCCACCCCCAAAGGCCGCTCTTGCCCACCAGCATCTTGACTTCAGAATGCACTGGGTCTTGCGTCTGGAAAGAATTTAGTTTGTTGATTTAAATTTGTTTTTTTTTTTAAGTCTTTTTACAATATAAGGGGTTCGCCTTTGGATACCCCAAATCTTGATCATCTCCAATCTCTTTTGTTCTCTTACAACAGGAAATGTTAGATACTGTAGATATCATTAAAAGATATAGAGGTATATAAAGTGGTGTGAAAAAGTATTTGCCCCCCTTTTATTTCTTCTATTTTTGCTTATTCATAACACTCATCTGTTTCTGATCTCCAGACACTTTTAGTATAATACAAAAGATTATTATCATTAGGTGTCGTCGACTCAGGTGACTTGATGAATTAAAGATCTGAAAAGATGCTGGCTTTGTGCCCATCCGGCAAGGTCCTCCAGTGTCATCTCCGTGGTTGTCCGGCCATCTTGTTGCAGGTCATCCTTTTCGCCTGGTTCCTTTTCGATCTTCCCAAACATGGTGTCCTTCTTCAATGATCTCTCTCTTCTGACAGTGTGACCAAAATTTGGGCTTCATGACACATAGCTAGTTTGCCAAGTTGTTTTGCCTGCCTAAGGTAAAGTCATCCCTGATGGAGGATCGCAGGAATCGTGGGAAAGAGGGGTCCTTTCATCGGATTAGCGCCGTTTCAGCTGTAAAATGGCCAAATGGAGGAGGCAGCTTGATGGATGAGGTCTGCAGGACTCTAAACAAATCCAAATCATATTATGTGATATCATCTACTGTTAAATTCTACTACGTACTTCTAAAATTTTTATTTTTATACTGTAGTGAGGATTTGTTCTGTTCTGTGTATTGTATTGTATTGACCTCCTGCGGTGGGTTGGCACCCTGCCCAGGATTTGTTCCTGCCTTGTGCCCTGTGTTGGCTGGGATTGGCTCCAGCAGACCCCCGTGACCCTGTGTTCGGATTCAGCAGGTTGGAAAATGGATGGATGGATGTATTGACCTCCTTCTTTTTGACACCCACTGCACGCCCAACCTACTTGAAAAGGGGTCTCTCTTTGAATTGCCCTTCCCAAGATGGTTTTTCTTCCATTTTTCTCCTTTTTTTGGGAGTTTTTCCTTGTCTTCTTAGAGAGTCAAGGCTGGGGGGGCTGTCAAGAGGCAGGGCCTGTTAAAGCCCATTGCGGCACTTCTTGTGTGATTTTGGGCTATACAGAAATCAATTGTATTGTATTGTATTGTATCTCTTCCAAAAACGATTTGTTAGTTCTTCTGGAACTAACCAAGGATCGCCTGAGTAAACACAATACGCAGTTTTTAAATGGTTATCTCTGTACTATAAAAAAAAAAATCCTGGAAAGGAAAAGCAGGGCAACGAGACGTCATCTTCTCGGACGTTCTCGGAAGACACTTAAAAGACCCGCGAGACGCAAACAATTTCAAATAAGAGAGCACAGCCAGCAAAATAGTCAGTCGTGTAAAGGCACGTAGCACACACAGATCCTGTGCTCTCAGCATATAAGGACAATACGTTCTCGATGAAACATCGACGACTAAGCGAAGAAGAAAGAGCAGCGCGGAGAAAAGAGACCCAAAAGCGTTGAAGAGAAAAAAAAGGCAGTTAAGAGATTATGAAAGCAGTGGAATTCGAAAGGCTCAAACAAACGATGGCGCGATACGCATGCAGAGGAAGGTAAAACATATGAAAGCAGTAAAATTCGAAAGTATTGAGGCGTCCCAGCCAGGTTGAAGCCTTTTTTGTTTTAAGTGACTGTTAGGTCCGATTGAGGGATGTGGAGTACAGCACGGAAGACTGCTAGCGGGGTATTGATTGATGCGGTAATCGAGACCCGGGGGAGGAGGGGTTGGAGAGGGTGCTAGAAAGTTATGTTTGGGGTTACGAAGTCGGCGATTGTTCAAGAAAAACTTTGGTGACACTTTATTACCTCAGTCACTACAGTATCAAAAATAAGATAGAAAAGATCGCATTAGCGCAAACAAAAGGAAATTAATCATCAGGAGCAGGTGTGATTGAAACAACAGCAGGAGAAAGCGAGGTCAGAAATAAAAGGTAAAGAGCAGAAAGCAAAGTCTTTACGCCTTCGCATCATTCAATGCTCAAAACGTAGATTTACACAATAATGGACCATACGCTATGAGTATCTGTGGTCCCGCAACAGTTAAAGCAACGACAAGTTTAATTTAAAAGAAAACGCAATTCGGTCAGGTGTATATTTATGATCACGGAGAAGCGATGCAAATTTTAACAGGCGACAAGAAAGGTAATGTATATATTCTGCGAATAACATGAGACACCAAAGGAGATCTTCATATGCCATTCGTATTAAGACGTTTACAGTTTCCCGTTAGAATAGCTTTTACTATGACAATTGAGAAATGACAGGGACAAACATTAGAAAAAGTCAGATTATTTATTAGAGAGAAAGAAACGGAATTCACTCACAGGCAGTTATACGTTGTCACAATGAAAGTCCAAACACGGAATCAAAATTTAATACGATATTGACGAAAAGTTAATTAAAATAAGTTTTACAGTAAAAGTGTAAGTTTAAAAAGTATTTGCGTGTAAACTTCAAAGCCAAACAGAATGAACACATTACGCAACGAATAACTCTAACGCAACATGAAACAGACTTTTCTTTCAATTTATTACATTTTACTATTTTTTACTCTGGTTAATTACTCGCTGTAATGTAAAACACTTAGTTCTATTATGCATATGTAAAAATTCCCATGAAAATAAGAATCTTTTTAAATTGTACATCCATATCCCAACACGTGAGCAGCAGATCCATGAAGTGGCTAGCACATAGCACCTGCCCGGGAGTTGGCGAGCGAGGAGAACAGAGGGCAGAGCCCCCTAGTGTGTGTATATATATATATATCTATATAATGTGCTACCGTGGCTCTACCTTGTGTCTGTCCAGGATTTTAAATGACCTGTCGCTCACAAACTATTTGACTTATTGACCTGAAATTGGGTACACATATACTACATGTCGTCTACTATCAGCGTTCGGGGTGATGATTGACCTCCAAGGTTATTTCTCTATTTATTTGATTTTATTGTAAACTCAACTCTCGGCAGCAGCTGTGCTGCGCATGTGTACGGGCACCGTTCTTATCCCTACCACCTTCGCCGTCACTTCCCCTAACTCTTGAAGACTTAAGTGCCAGCTTCAGTGAAAAATTAAAGAGAACGTAGTAAGTAACTGCAACACAAATGCTGACTTAATCAGTTTTAAAGCGAACAGTTGCTGACAAAAGAAGAGAAGCAGCGGGCCGCTAGGGTGGAGAGGAGAAGAAGAGCCGCTCAGGAAGCAGCAAGCACATCAGCCTCTGAGCAAATGAATGGTAAAGAGAGACAGAGAAAGAGGATGAAAACTAGGAATGCTCAAGTCAAGTGTATGGACTGCACATTATCAATGCACTGTTACAGATATATATATATATATATATAACTAAATATATATATATATATATATATATATACACATTCTAACCTCAGGTCACGACCGTAATTCGTTCCAAAACTCTAGTCGTAACCCGATTTGGTTATGACACGAAGTAATTTCCCCCATAGGATTGTATGTAAATACAATTAATCCGTTCCAGGCTGTACAAACTGTATGTACTGTAAATATATTTTCTTTAAAGATTTTTAAACAAAACAATAGTTAATTATACCATAGAATGCACAGTGAAATAGTAAACTAAATGTAAAAACATTGAATAACACTGAAACAAACACCCAGGCTCTCTGCTCAGCTGCATGTGAGCCTGCGCTCTCTCTCTCGCTTGCTCTCTCGCTCACTCACTCGCTCTCTTTCTCTCTCACTCACTCACTCGCTCTCTCTCTTTCGCTCACTCACTCGCTCTCTCTCACTCACTCACTCACTCACTCTCTCTCTCTCTCGCTCACTCACTCACTCGCTCTTTCTCTCTCGCTCACTCACTCGCTCTCTCTCTTTCGCTCACTCACTCGCTCTCTCTCACTCACTCACTCACTCACTCACTCACTCTCTCTCTCTCTCGCTCACTCACTCACTCGCTCTTTCTCTCTCGCTCACTCACTCACTCTCTCTCGCTCGCTCACTCGCTCTCTCTCTCTTGCTTGCTCTCTCGCTCCCACTCTCTCCTTTGCTCTCTCTCTCTCCTTCGCTGTCTGTCTCACTCTCCCTCGCTCCCTCTCGCTCACTCCCTTGCTCTCTCTCTTTCCATCACTCTCTATCTCGCTCTCTTGCTCACTCACTCTCTCTCTCGCTCGCTCACTCACTCACTCTCTCGCTCGCTCACTCGCTCTCTCTCTCACTCTCTCTCTCTCCCTTGCTCTCTCTCTCTCGCTCACTCGCTCTCTTTCTCGCTCACTCGCTCACTTGCTCACTCGCTCACTCTCTCTCTCTCACTCGCTCACTCGCTCTCTCTCTCTCTGTCCCTTGCTCGCTCACTCGCTCTCTCTCTTGCTTGCTCTCTCACATTCTCTCTCTCTCCCTCACTCTCTCTCTCTCGCTCTCTCTTACTCTCTCTCGCTCTCTTGCTCACTTGCTCTCTTTCTCTCTCATTCGCTCACTCGCTCTCTTTCTCTCTCTCACTCGCTCTCTCTCTCTCCCTCACTCGCTCACTCGCTCTCTCTCTCTCTTGCTCGCTCTCTCACTCTCTCTCTCCCTCACTCTCTCTCTCTTTCTCTCACTCACTCACTCGCTTTCTCTCACTCACTCACTCGCTCTCTCTCTCTCGCTCACTCACTCGCTCTCTCTCGCTCGCTCACTCGCTCTCTCTCTTTTGCTCACTCACTCGCTCTCTTTCTCTCTCCCTCACTCTCTCTCTCTCTTTCTCTCGCTCTCTCTCTCTCTCTCTCTCTCTTCTCCTGCTTCCTGCCTTCTCCTGCAACCTTCTGTTCTTTCCTGTTCTCTTCTTTTTCCCTTTAGCCGACTTGCACTTCTATTTATGAAGAGGACATGGTAG
This sequence comes from Polypterus bichir lapradei, assembly GCA_026402145.1. Taxonomy (NCBI): domain Eukaryota; kingdom Metazoa; phylum Chordata; class Cladistia; order Polypteriformes; family Polypteridae; genus Polypterus; species Polypterus bichir. The sequence continues at coordinate 29,548,396 of JANRMT010062850.1, read as the reverse complement.
TCATGGCAATCAGCAGCTCCTAAGAACAATTACAGATGTGGACCGCTTCTTACCTGTGCACTTAGGCAAGAAACGACCACATCACAAACTTCTCAGGAACCGCTTTGGCCTCACACCACCACGCCCCCTCGCTAAGCCGCGAGTGCGGTGATTATTTATTAAAACTGGCCTTTTTGACGGGAGCTGTGGACCTACTATATCACAGGAGGAAGCTGAGTTGAGAGGAGGTTACAGTTTTGAGGGAAAGTTCCTCTGCATGATGTGCAGAGAACAATGTACAGTACAGGGAGAGACTGAACACGTGCGGAAATCATCGGCGCGTACGAACTGGAAGGGTTAACTGGCTTGTTCGTCACCCAAGTGTGTTGTCATGAACAGGTGCAAAAGTTTGGCAAAGTTTTTGGTCGTAACCCGATTTGTACGTGTTCAGAGATGTTCGTGACGCGAGGTTCCACTGTACAGGTAAAATTCCATTATAATGAATATCTTTACAATGAAATTTTCATTACAACAAAGTATTTTTATAGTCCTGACACTTTCCCCATATGACACGAGTCTATAGAAATCAGCAGATACTTTCATTACAACAAAGTGATCTTGAAATGCTTGAATGAATCGTCCACAGAGCAGTTAGTTCCGTGGCCACAGCTCAGTTGTGCACAACGATCGCCCAAACAGAAACATCGTAATTTTTTTTTCATTCTTTGGACTTTCCTCGTACTGTTTTTTTTTTTTTTTTTTTGCTGTTTTTGTTTTCGGTTGTTTTCAGTGATACCTTCTGCTTATCGCTCGTCAACATTTGAAAAACACCCATTGGAATTTAACTCATTGTCACCCTTCGTCTCTGACGCTGACGTCCGAGGTTCGATCCCTGCGAGGGGATGCAGTGGAGTGCGTACGCCTGATGAGCCCAAATGAGGGCGAAACACGTGTTGTGTTCTCTTTGCATTATTTGACAGTAAACTATGTAACATTCCATGATCTTCTTCTCGCAACTGAAAGAGGGCCCCGTGGCGAATGTTTGCCAACTGGCAGACCAACCACAAGCATTACCTGATAGGTAACCACCCATACAATCAGGTCGGGACTCAGACTACGAATGCAATGAATATGCAGTGATACCTTGGTATACGTCCGCTTTGGACATGAAAAATTTTGCTAGGTATACGACCTTTGTTTGGAATACGACTCACGTGCCACCCTTGTTGACCTCTCTCGAGACAAAGCCATGACTGCCCACGAGCGTCAGTATGCTAGTTGCTAGCATTCAGTGAACAACCCGCGCTATAACTCACTGTGAATTTTCACGTGATTTTGTGTTTTTTTGCGTAAATTTGAATTGATTGTTGAAAAGTATGAAGGTGGCACGCGTATCGGGGACTTGGCTGCTGCATACCGTATGCCTAAAAGGACGGTATCTACGATTGTGAAAAACAAAGACGTTATTAAAAAGTAAATTGAGGTTACATTTTCATTTATTTCATCTAATTGCTTTGTATTTATGTATTTTAGTATTAAGCAGTGTTTAAATTATTTTATACAACCCCATCAATGTATAATATGCCAATAACAATAGGAATTTTTTTCATGGGAATGGATTAATCATTTTCCCTTTATTTCTTATGGAAAAAATTAGTTTGGAATACGTCAAAGGATCTGGATGTATAACAAGGTACCACTATATATATATACTGTATCTATACTAATAAAAGGCAAAGCCCTCACTCACTCACTCACTCACTCACTCATCACTAATTCTCCAACTTCCCGTGCAGGTAGAAGGCTGAAATTTGGTAGGCTCATTCCTTACAGCTCACTTACAAAAGTTAAGCAGGTTTCATTTCGAAATTCTACACGTAACGGTCATAACGGTCGACAACGTCCGCCATGTTGAACTTTCTTATTTATGGCCCCATCTTCACGAAATTTGGTAGGCGGCTTCCCTGCGTTAACCGAAACCAATGTACGTACTTATTTCGGTGGTGTGACGCCACTGTCAGCTGCCATATTGAACTTTCCAACGTCACTAATTCTCAAACTTCCCGTGTAGGTAGAAGGCTGAAATTTGGTACTTATTTCGGTGGTATGATGCCACTGTCGGCCGTCATATTGAACTTTTCAACGGTCTTTGTTACTTATGGGCCCATCTTCAAGAAATTTGGTACACGGGTTCCCAACGCTAACTGAATCCTACTTACGTACATATATACGTCCATAGCCTGCAGCTTGGTCACCGTGTGAGGCGGCGTTGGGTCCCTCATCCCCACGCCTCCCATGTTGTTGGCTGCCTGCCTATATAAGGCCGTCTGTCGCTCCAGTCTCTACATTCCCTTCCTTGCTTCGCCACGGTATTCACGTCTTCCTGCTGATAACTACAGCCTTTTTATTTAATCCACGGCTTCTCCGCTGTTTTATTGTTCGTTTATTACGATTATAGTTATTGTGTAGGTATTTTAGACTTACTTTACATTGTTCAGGTACCCATTTCCTTTATCATTCCAACCCCCATTACCATGTCTATCGAGGTGATCACCATCGATCAAAGAACTGTCACTTACCGAGTGGTTTCCATGCCCGGAGATGGCACCTGCCTTTTCCATTCTCTGTGTTACATATTGCACGGCCATATCAGGCTCACTCTTGATATCTGGAAGAACATTGTGTCTTATGTATTGAATGACTGGGACAGGTTCAAGGTGTGGACTGATGACGGTACAGGAGATAATTATACTACACAGGAGCACTAGAAGAGTGAAATGCTTAAGCCCTTCACCTATGGTTCTGCATGAGAGTTGATGGCTGCCGCTGAATTGTTTGGTTGTCGCTTTCAAGTGTACTGAAATGGCCAAATATTTTACACCTTTTGACAACCGCCAATGCCTCTTAAACATCTTAGATTCACAAGTGACGATTTGAGTAGTGGACACTTTGATGTTTATGAATGTTTAAACTCTCAAAAGCTGGATGTGATTTTATCGATGAAACCGGTTGTGTGCTTACAACGCTTGACAGATGCCGAATGTCTCTTCAACACAAGTCCTACAAATACTGTCGTAATTGAAACAAACCATGAACCTCAAACTGATTATGACAGCAGCAATCCAAGCTGTGAGATTTGAGACAAGATTACTGTTCACATAGCCAACTGTACGTTACATGCTCAAGAGTAAGCTCAGCGCACAGCTTGGTCATATTACAATCGGAAGGCTGAACTCAAAATGTGGTATACAAAGAGATCCTTAACAAATAATTATTGGTATATTTCCCCTCAGTTTAAAAAGGTTTCATTTTCTTCTTAATAAAAATTTTAAGGCAGTACTTCACCGCTATATATACATGCATAGGTCTAATCACAGTCTGTTCTTTGGGTGGTAACACTTGTTGTTGGTAGGCCAGCTGGCAGACATCCTCTCAGTTACGAGAAGCATGTCATAGACGTGTTATATCAGGGGTATCAAACTACCGTCCTGGAGGGCCGCAGTGGCTGCAGGTCTTCATTCTCACTCTTTTTCTTAATCAGTGACCAGTTTTTGCTGCTCATTAATTCCTTTTCCTTTCATTTTAATTGACTTGTTTTTGATGATTTCTTCCTCTGAATTTCTTCTTTGTTGCCCTGAATTGTTTCATTTCTTTCCTTAAATGGCACCCAAACTGATATGAAGTGTGACGTGAGTGAGCCAACAGAAGACCAACTAAATCAGGGCCTCAAACTCCAACCAATTTCACTCCAACCAGTTGCTTAATGAGGCGCCGAGTCTTGTCGTTCATTAAACTCGTACTTTAATTCCACGGCTCGTTGCTGCTCTCATTGTTCAATAGCAGACTTGTCCGACATTGTGGATTTTTTCTTTTCTAAGAACTCTGTTCAAATGTTTTTGTGGACCTGAGGAGATCAGCACTACTGAAACCTTCACCTTTCTTTATTTTCAGATATTGTATGATGAGCACCAGTTGTTTTGGCTCATTTTGTATCTCATTATTGTTTGGCTGCTATTTAAGGAAAAAGAAACAATTAAGGGGTCTGAGTCTTCAAGAACAAGTCAATTTAAATTAATTCAAAAGACGTTAATTAACAGCAAAACAGGTAACTAATTAAGAAAAGGGTTAGAATAAAACCTGCAGCCACTGGGGCCCTCCAGGACCGGAGCTGGGGACCCCTGCCTTAAATGAAACATCACAGACAAGAATTATTATTATTATTTTTTTTTTAGGTGTATTAGACCCTTTATGTCTTTGTTTTTGTACAAACTGTTTCTTACTAAAATGTTTAAGATGAAGATACTTGGAATGGGGAATTTCACGAGTCATACTTTCAAGGAGCTTTATTTGGAGCTAGTTTGGAAACCCTCAGCAAATGCAGCTCCTTATGTATCACTTGGCTCATTAGAACTGTGCAGAACCTTCCAGAAGGTAGAAATCACCAGAAATCCATTCATCCATCCATCCATTATCCAGCCCGCTATATCCTAATTACAGGGTCACGGGGGTCTGCTGGAGCCAATCCCAGCCAACACAGGGCACAAGGCAGGAAACAAACCCCGGGCAGGGCGCCAGCCCACCACAGGGCGCACACACCCACACACCAAGTATACACACTAGAGATAATTTAGGATCGCCAATGCACCTAACCTGCATGTCTTTAGACTGTGGGAGGAAACCCATACAGACACGGGGAGGACATGCAAACTCCTCGCAGGGAGGGCCCGGGAAACAAACCCAGGTCTCCTAACTGCAAGGCAGCAGCGCTACCCACTGCGCCACCGTGCCGCCCATCACCAGAAATCAGGACTATAATATTAAAGTGGGCCACTTCTGGGACTTTGTGCTTCTCAGCTTAAGGGCTTCTTCACTCTTGGGCACAACCCCAGCGCCCACCCCTTTACGTGTGGTATCTGGCAGCAGCGCTCTCATAAAACCCAATGACTCCAACTTGTCTGCTAGGCCGTCGTCTCCTACAGCGCCTTTGCACGCAGCTATGAAGCCAAAAAGAGAGCCGTTTCATTAAGAATTGTGGATTGCTGGGAGGCTGGCAGGGAGAGATTGCTTTCTGGCTTCAGCCCCGTCCAGAAGATGAAGGTGTTTGTCGTGAGGTGCTTCCTCATTCTGCTTTTTGAGTAGTGAAATGTAGAGCAGAATTTCACACTACGCCATTTCTGATACCAGCGTATGCCAGATGTGCACCCGGCGTCAGTGGATATCAATGGCTGTGACTTGTGCTCCCCTTGCTCAGGTCCCAGGAGTCAAGACAAAGTTATTAAATGGAATGGTGGGCTCCTCTTTTCTTATTTCAGATTAGCTGACCCCCGCGTAGTAGTGAAACAAGACAAACTTTATATATTTATTTATCCATCCATCCATCCATTATCCAACCTGCTATATCCTAACTACAGGGTCACGGGGGTCTGCTGGAGCCAATCCCAGCCAACACAGGGCGCAAGGCAGGAAAGAAACCCCGGGCAGGGTGCCAGCCCACCGCAGTTTATTTATTTATCCATTTTTAACATTTTATTGAATTTATTAAAATCAAATAACATTCCATCCAAGCAAGTCAAATTTTAGGTTCAAATCAAATCAACCCCCTCATCCAAGGACAAACTTTAAAAAGCAATAAACAAAGAGTTAAGCGGAGGCAAGGTACACTCCAACACGTGGCGACAGGTGGACTGATTCGAACGGAGGCTGGTGGGTAAGTGAGGAAGGTCCCGCCCACCTCCCCACTCCTGACATCACTCGGCCTGCAGCCTCTCTCTCTCTCTCTTTCTCACAGATATGCACGAATAAATTGGTACCACAACCGAATTATAATACTTAGTCGCAAAGCCAACCGGAATGTATAAGCAAATTATAGAAAAAAATACCAGATCTACCGTATATACTCACGTTTAAGTTCTCCGGCAGATTTGAACGTATAATTTCTGGTAATTTATAATGTCGGTCGTATAAGTCAAATGTGGAAAGCTTGCACTATTGGTACAAGAGAGTTACCACGGAGCACACGGCCTTTCTTTCTATTTATTGTGTCTACATTTCAGTCGGGTTTTAGAATAAATCACAGCACAGAAACTGCACTCGTTAAAGTAGTAAATGATTTGCGAGTGAACGCAGACAGAGGCCATTTATCTGTTCTCATCCTCTTAGATCTGAGTGCCGCATTTCACACTATTGATCATAATATTCTTAGAAATCGCCTTAGTCAATGGGTGGGCCTCTCTGGCAGGGTCTTAAATTGGTTTGAATCCTACCTGACAGGGAGAAAATTTTTTGTTAGTTGTGGCAATCAAATCTCAAAGACACATGATATCCGATTTGGTGTTCCACAAGGCTCTATCCTGGGTCCGCTGTTATTCTCAATCTACATGCTTCCGTTAGGTCAGATTATCTCAGGGCACAACGTGAGCTACCACAGCTATGCTGATGACACACAGCTGTACTTATCAATAGCACCTGATGACCCCGATTCTATTGATTCACTAACACAATGTCTGACTTGTATCTCAGAATGGATGAATAGTAACTTTCTCAAGTTAAATAAAGAGAAAACTGAAATCTTAGTAATTGGCAATAATGGATACAATGAGGCTATTAGAAATAAACTGGATACATTAGGATTAAAAGTCAAGACGGAGGTAAAAAGCTTAGGGGTAATTGTTGACTGTAATCTGAATTTTAAATCGCATATTAATCAGATCACTAGGACAGCATTTTTTCACTTAAGAAACATAAGTAAAGTTAGACCTCTTATATCACTGAAAGATGCTGAGAAATGAGTTCACGCGTTTGTTTTCAGTCGACTAGATTACTGTAACGCACTCCTCTCAGGACTACCCAAGAAAGACATAAATTGTTTGCAACTAGTGCAGAATGCAGCTGCTAGAATCCTAACTAGGAAAAGAAAATCCGAACACATTTCTCCAGTTCTGATGTCACTACACTGGTTACCTGTGTCATTCAGGATTGACTTTAAAATTCTGCTTATGGTTTATAAAGCCTTAAATAATCTCGCCCCTTCTTATATATCGGAGTGTCTGACACCTTATATTCCAAATCGTAACCTCAGATCCTCAAATGAGTGTCTCCTTAGAATTCCAAGAACAAAACTTAAAAGAAGTGGTGAGGCGGGCGGCCTTCTGCTGCTATGCACCTAAAATCTGGAATAGCCTGCCAATAGGAATTCGCCAGGCTGATACAGTAGAGCACTTTAAATAAACTGCTGAAAACATATTACTTTAACATGGCCTTTCTATAACTTCAATTTAACTTAATTTAACTTAATCCTGATACTCTATATGTTCAATTTCCTCATAATAACTATTCAGGGTAGCTCTACAATCCGTACTGACCCCTACTCTCTTTTCTGTTTCTTTTTCCGGTTTCTTTGTGGTGGTGGCCTGCGCCACCTCCACCTACTCAAAGCTTCATGATGCTCCAACAATGATGGATGGACTAAAAGGCAGAATTCTACGTGACCATCATCATCAAGCCTTTCCGTGAGAACTCTAAATACAAAGAGGACTGTTTCATTTATGTTAGGTTGAATGCCCAGAGGGGACTGGGCGGTCTCATGGTCTGGAATCCCTACAGATTTTATTTTTTTTTCTCCAGCCGTCTGGAGTTTTTTTTGTTTTTTCTGTCCCCCCTGGCCATTGGACCTTACTCTTATTCGATGTTAATTAATGCTGATTTATTTTGTTTTCTTATTGTGTCTTTTATTTTTCTATTCTTTATTATGTAAAGCACTTTGAGCTACTGTTTGTATGAAAATGTGCTATATAAATAAATGTTGTTGTTGTTGTTGTTGTACATGACCACACGGTGATACCCGAACTATTCCAAAGTGACGTTTGCACTGTTTTGTGTTTTTTGTATCTCACATCCTCATACACCTTTATCGGAAGAGCATCCCTTATCTATGATGGAGCGTTCGATCAGAAGGAAATATGAAGCTGGTTTTGAATTAAAAGTCATTGAAGAGGAGAAAGAAATTGGTAACCGTGTTGCAACAACAAAATTTGATGTGTCTGAGAAACTGGTGCGAGATTGGAGGAAGCAAGTAGATGGAAAAAATGAAAAATAAAAAAATAATATGTCGTATTTTTGAATGGACGTGTAAGTCGGGATGTGTTTTTATAATCAATTTTTCGGGTTTGAAGGCCCGACTTATACGCGAGTATATACGGCAAATCCACTAAGTAGTTCTCTCGTCCGCTAGCTAAGTGGAGGCAAGGTACGTTTCAAAATGTGGCGAGAGGTAGAGCGACTGGAACGGAGGCTGGTGTGTGAGTACGGAGGGTCCCCCCCTGCTCCCTACACCTAACGTCATGCTTCCTCCTCCCCTTGGCCTGCAGCCTCTCTCTCAGAGATGTGCCAATAAATCGATACTGCAACCGAACTAAAATACTTACTGCAATGAGAGAAGTTGCAAAGTCAACCGGAATGTTCAAACAAATTATAGAAAAAAAACCCGATGTAAATCTGTTAAGTAGTTCTCTCGTGAAAAGCGGACAGACAGATATACAGACTGGATTTTATATATATAGGTGCCGGTCATAAAATTAGAATATCATGACAAAGTTGATTTATTTCAGTAACTCCATTCAAAAAAGTGAAACTTGTATATTAGATTCATTCATTACACACAGACTGATGTATTTCAAATGTTTATTTCTGTTAATTTTGATGATTATAACTGACAACTAATGAAAGTCCCAAATTCAGTATCTCGGAAAATGAGAATATTGTGAAAAGGTTCAATATTGAAGACACCTGGTGCCACACTCTAATCAGCTAATTAACTCAAAAACACCTGCAAAAGCCTTTAAATGGTCTCTCAGTCTCGTTCTGTAGGCTACACAATCATGAGGAAGACTGCTGACTTGACAGTTGTCCAAAAGATGACCATTGACACCTGGCACAAGGAGGGCAAGACACAAAAGGTCATTGCTAAAGAGGCTGGCTGTTCACAGAGCTCTGTGTCCAAGCACATTAATAGAGAGGCGAAGGGAAGGACAAGATGTGGTAGGAAAAAGTGTACAAGCAATAGGGATAACCGCTTGTACCCTGGAGAGGATTGTGAAACAAAACCCATTCAAAACTGTGGGGGAGATTCACAAAGAGTGGACTGCAGCTGGAGTCAGTGCTTCAAGAACCACGACGCACAGATGTATGCAAGACGTGGGTTTCAGCTGTCTCATTCCTTGTGTCAGGCCACTCTTGAACAAGAGACAGCGTCAGAAGCGTCTCGCCTGGACTGCTCCTGAGTGGTCCAAAGTTATGTTCTCTGATGAAAGTAAACTTTGCATTTCCTTTGGAAATCAAGGTCCCAGAGTCTGGAGGAAGAGAGGAGAGGCACAGAATCCACGTTGCTTGAGGTCCAGTGTAAAGTTTCCACAGTCAGTGATGGTTTGGGGTGCCATGTTATCTGCTGGTGTTGGTCCATTGTGTTTTCTGAGGTCCAAGGTCAATGCAGCCGTCTACCAGGAAGTTTTAGAGCACTTCTGTCTTCCTGCTGCTGACGAACTTTATGGAGATGCAGATTTCATTTTCCTGCACACAGTGCCAAAGCTACCAGTACCTGGTTTAAGGACCATGATATCCCTGTTCTTGATTGGCCAGCAAACTCGCTTGACCTTAACTCCATAGAAAATCTATGAGGTATTGTGAAGAGGAAGATGCAATACGCCAGACCCAACAATTCAGAAGAGCTGAAGGCGACTATCAGAGCAACATGGGCTCTCATAACACCTGAGCAGTGCCACAGACTGATCGACTCCATGCCACGCCGCATTGCTGCAGTAATCCAGGCCAAAGGAGCCCCAACTAAATATCGAGTGCTGTACATGCTCATACTTTTCATGTTCATACCTTTCAGTTGGTCAACATTTCTAAAAAATCCTTTTTTTTTGCATTGGTCTTAATTGATATTCTAATTTTCCGAGATACTGAATTTGGGACTTTCATTAGTTGTCAGTTATAATCATCAAAATTAACAGAAATAAACATTTGAAATACATCAGTCTGTGTGTAATGAATGAATCCAATATACAAGTTTCACTTTTTGAATGGAGTTACTGAAATAAATCAACTTTGTCATGATATTCTAATTTTATGACCGGCACCTAGATTAAGTGGATTGGACGATTGTTCTAACGTTCTAACAACCCATCGTTTAAGAACCGATGCTTTAGGGCAGCGATTCTCAACCTTTTTCTCCATGTGAACCCCTTCAAAAAACCGGAATAAATTGGCGAACCCCCCTGTGTAGTCATTACGATAGGTTTAGCCTTGTACATTGGATGTTTTGTTTCAATGTGTCTATGAAGAAGTGATAGTTTTAAACTGCTGTTGGCCAGGATTTCATTACAAATTACACAAAGCGGTTTAGGTTCTGACTCATCCGGCGTAAAATAAAAACCCATTCGTAAATAGTCGCTGTCATATTTTCGTTTCTTCTCTTTTGTCTTACTATGTTCGCCTATTTTTTCCTTGCCTTCAGTCTGGAGAGACGGTAGCTCATTGCAACTTTCAGTATCGTCGCCCTATGTTGGTACCAAATCAGGGACTGAAATAGAAGAAGAAGAAGAAATTGATTGCTCATCCAGCTTTTTGTCAGACTTGATAAAACTAACCTTTTTTAACCATCGATCCAGAATAAATTTACGGAGTAAGAATTATTCACTTTCACGTTCGATGTGCGCATGTTTAAGCAAAAAGTCTTTATCGTAATTTATTTACACACACTATGCATTACCAATTTATCTTATTAAAATCACTCGTGGTTCTTGAGCGCCTCGTACGAATCAATTCGACTCTACTCTCCCTTGTTTGATCGCGGCGTTTTTATATCGGCAGACGTTATTCTCGTTCTTTCGAGCGTATTCAGGGCTCTCGGTTCGCTGGATTGGAAGTTTCTTGATCACACGAGAATGTACACGCATCGCCAGTGGCATAGCATCTCGTCTCATTACAGATTGATACCTGTTGCGACTCGACAATTTTACGGAATCTTCCGTCGCAATGCGTAAATGACTGAGGTAATATTCATGAATTTGACATTTTATTGATTTGTTGACCCATTTTTATTATTGTATTATTAATAGTACTGTGAATATATTTGCCTACATTTAATATTTCATTATATTTTTTACCTTTGGGATTTAAAGTTCTGCCATTACTATATTTTTTTGAGAACCCCTTTTATAAAGCACGCGAACCACCGGTTGGGAATCACTGCTTTAGGGAGTTAAGAAGTGTTAGTAGTTCTCTCGTGAAAAGCGGACAGACATACACACAGACAGACAGACAGATATCTGGATTTTATATACATAGAGATAAGGGATCTCAGGACAGAGGGCACTGTGTGTGTTCGTACATCTTGGTCATCTCATTTCAGAGTGCAAGTAGACGCCAGTTACTGAGAGGCGGACCGGGACATCCACACTCACCAGTTTAGAGCAGACAATCAACGTAAGCTTCACGTCTCTGAAGTACAGCAGACAAAAACCCACAAGGCTGTAGCCCAGAGAGTGTCTGACCTTTCAGTCATCTGTTATAATTAACGGCTCTCGGTAGTCTGGCTCTCAAAATGTAGAATGTGGTTCATTTTACGGAGCTCACGGATCACCCACTCGTAAACCGCTTGGTAAAGAATAAATCTCGCCAAGAATGACCTTCATTTCTATAGCACATTTTCAGACAAATAATGGAAGCTCAAAGTGCTTTACAAGATGTCAAAGAAGTAGTTGTGCGCAAATAAAAACGAATTAAAGAATATTAGTGCAGAAATAGTACACAAAAAATAAGCAATGCACGCTTACATAAGTTCAATATTTAACTAACTGAAATCCGGAAGAGAGCAATAAACTCTGTCTTTTGAATCCCAAATCAATAATGTGACATGCAGAGGCGCCCTTTTGGGTGTGCATTGACCTGACCAACCCCACGCATGAACGGTTACCCAAACGCTGTTACCAGTATGTGCGGACTGTGTAAACTTGCGCAGAAATGAAATAAAAATAATGTTAAAATACACTGGATTTTCTCATTACAGTCTTCTTCTTCTTTCGGCTGTTCTTGTTAGGGCTCGTTTATACTTCACGCTCAGAACGCGTACGCGCACACATCAGTGTTCATTTGACATGTCTTCTGAGCAGGTCTTCAGAAATGAACGCGACGCATGCGCGAGTCGCTGCATAGACATACAGTATATAGATAGACGCCGCATTCACTGTGTTGCCCAGTCGACACGATACGTCAGCGCATCCGCCATATTGCGAGTGGCAAAAGTGTCATCTATCCTTCTATATAAAATCCTTCTATATAAAAGCGGTCGGGATTGTCCTTCCGTCCCGTGAGTGCTACGCAGGCGCGGAGTTTCACACACGCCTCGTCCATTTTGCAATGCACAATGGGATTTGTAGTTTCGTTTTTCCAGGTAAAAGATGATTTTCAACTCCAGACTTTGCGAGTAGCACGGAGTTTCACACACGCCCCGTCCATTTTGCAATGCACGATGGGATTTGTAGTTTCGTTTTTCCAGGTAAAAGATGATTTTCTACTCCAGACTGTGCGATATCTTCTTCTTCTTTCTTACTATATAAAAGCGGTCGGGATTGTCCTTCCGTCCCGTGAGTGGAAAGCGTAGCGGTATTCCGCTTATCACAGACTTACTACTTGCAGCTTGCGGTACGAAGTGACATGATGTGAGCATATTTCTGGTGCTCCCATCGTTCCCTTGCTTTTGTGCGCGATGCGCTGGAAAAATAGACAAAATTATGTCTCTGGAAATAATTAATGTTGATGGAGTACAAATGCCTCACCCATAGTAAATATCAGGGGGGGGTTCAAAAGGGCGACCTCAATATAGAAAAAAAGTTTAAATTTCATCACAAAAATAACAGAAACTATGAGTATTAAAGTAATACCGCTCACATGCAATATAACCAAATTAATGAGTTTGTATAAAATATCAAATTGATCTACATATTGAATTGCCTTAAGAAGTGGTCAACTTAAAAGTCGGTCGCCTTAAAAGGCAGGTCAGCCTAGTTTAAACTAATACAGGTAGACGTGGAAACCAGGTTTTCTGATGAAAAAACAATAACGTTTAAAACAGTATCGTTTACATACAACAGATTTTGATGAATCGTTTAAATGCAATTATTTATATCCATTTATACACTAATAATGGCAATTATTGAGAGGAAAACTTGACCAATGTCTGAAAGTCAAAATAGTAAGACTGCAACTGGCAGTCTGGTCTTTCTTTTAACAGTGAAATGATCCACTCGATGACAAAAATAAACAATTTTATTGTATACAAATTGGCTTAATAATTTCTGAAAACATATCACTCATTCCTCTCTCAATCTCTCTCTCTCTCTCACACACACACAATGTGGTTACTTAAATAAATACAGGATGGGATCTAAAATCCTTGAAACAGAACTGTCTTCCATAGTTTTTTCCGTGTGTTGCCACTCTGTCATTTGAGAGTATTCAGTCTGGCAATATGATGCAGCCTTAGTTTGTGGAAGACAGAAATGACTAAAGATATGAGCATGAAATGATGCTTGTCAATTTCAAACTGTGTTTCCTCGATGAGCCCCTTCATCTGAACCAATCTCAGCCCGAACAAACTGATTGATCAAAGATCCACTGACCAGCTTGCCCTCATGTCGACTGTCAGATAACACGGTCAGCTACTTTGACCACCTTGACTGGACCCTCAGAAGGAATCATCAAACCTCCTTTGTTTTTTAATGTGGGCGAGTGGTAGCTTTGATCATATGACACCGGTACAGCATCTGTTACCAAACTAGCATGGCACACGTCACAGGACAGCTTTCTCAAAATCCCGTCTAATGGCTACCTGACCTCCCACTGCTTCCTGAGGTGGATTTCTTTGTGAAACCTTCAGAGTTTGAGAAATGTTAACAGCTAACACCAATCTACATAGTCAGTGACTAAATACGTTTAGCCAAAACGCTGTTTGGAGGCTCACTTGAGCACATAAATGCATAGCTTTGTTAGCGTAGCCTGGCGTAGCTAAAGTTAAGATTATAAAATGGGATTTTCTAATGTCCAGATATAACCAAAACAATTGTTCAGCCTCACCTATGAAATGTAATCCCTTGGGATCTGGTTTGGGGCGGTTTGTACAATCCCAAGCAGCGCATTATTCATTACTTCACTCCTCAGCAGTGCCACTCGCAATATGGTGGCGACGTTGACATATGATGGACATGTGGTGTCTAGTAATTCAATGTCTATGCGTTGCAGTACCAGCAAAAAGTCGGGGGTGCAGTGTGATTAAAGTCGGAATGAGACATCAGGGTCTCCGTTTACTATCTACATGGGAGAGAAAGCCTCTTTGTGGATCCTACGGGTTCGATATGCGCACTTCGATGTTTGATGAATGGTGAAGTAAAATGCCGACATACAGATGCATTCGTGGTGCTTTTATATTCAAGCGTGGCATATTCCCGATCGATTCATTTTAAAAGTCTCACATACCGTCTTCTGTGCCGTCTTTATTTATTTATTTTTTTTCTGGGGCTTCCTCCTGACCTGACAGAAGCGGCAAACAGCAATAGATCAGCACACAGGACACATCACATTTATGATATTCCAACTCTCTGCACATTTAGAATCGTTAGATTTATACTTTATATCACTTTCATGATATAAGGCGCTCCATTATTTTCAGCCAAGCAATACGGTACAATCGTATTTGCTCAGACCCGACAGACCGGGATCAACAACTGCAGGAGCTCAGACAAGATTTCATCAGACAAAGTTATACCCCCAAAACAACAGACACTCAAATAAGAAGAGCTGCTTACTGCCATACTCGGAGACAACCTGGAATATAAAAACAAAGACAACAAGAACTGCATCCCCCTTGTTGTCACCTACAACCCACATCTTGAAGCACTTCAAAAAATTATAAAAGAACTTCCGCCAATGCTAAACAATGAACAAACACTGAAAAATGGATTTCCTGAACCTCCCCTCCTGGCATACAGACAACCAGCAAACCTTCAGCAACTAATTGTCCGAAGCTTCCTAAGTGAACCAATAGAAAATGGCACATCTCCCTGCCTACAGAAAAGATGTAAAACGTGTGCCCACATTTATAATACAGGCCGTATAGTTATACCACACTGCCAACTAGAACATCACATAAAGGGTATAAGAGTAAATTTCACACAAACATTAGGAAGTTTTTCTTTACACAAAGAACAATAGACACTTGGAATAAGAGACCAAGTAGTGTGGTAGACAATAAGACGTTAGAGTCTTTCAAAACTCGACTTGATGTTTTCTTGGAAGAAATAAGTGGATAGGACTGGCGAGCTTTGTTGGGCTGACTGGCCTGTTCTCATCTAGAGTGTTCTAATGTTCTAAAGCAGCGCTTCCCGATTGGGGGTGCTCGCGCAACTGTTGCTGAGGGGTGACAGAATCCATCGAGGAAGAAAAATGAAAAACATTATTTGTACAAAATCTTAATTTACCTGTCCATTCCTAAATAATTAAATGGGCAGGCCATTTCGTATCAGTGCAATACGCTGCTTGTTAAAACGGATGACTTCCGCTCTTACGCGCACTTAGTGCTGTGTGGGTATTATGAACTATCGTATCTATTCAAGTTCTATTTAAATTTTAAATATAAGTAACTTTTATTTAGTTGACAGAAATATCTTTGGTAGGAATGTAAGTTAAATTTAGTCATCATTGCATAAATTTTTCTTCACCATAGAAATTTGAAGACTAAATTCAACTTACGTTCCTACCAAAGATATTTCTGTTGACTCAATAGAACCTGCTTATATCCAAATAGAACTTGAAAAGATATACCTTTTCATACTTCTTCTCAAACCAACGGGGTGCGAAATCGACCTTGTCCGTCACAGGGGATGCGAGGGTAAAATGAATCGGGAAGCGCTGTTCTAAAGGGATCATTTTCCTGCAGATCATCTAATGTGGTCTACCTAACACACTATATGGGAGAAACTGGACAAACACTCCACCAGAGAATGAGTTTCCACAGGTTCCACATTAAACGTGGCAAACGTGGTGCAATAAAAACTCTCTCACTCTAAATGTAAAAAAGAGCAAAGAAATGATATTTGATTTTAAGAGACAGAAATCTGTATGTGGTGGCATGGTGGTGCAGTGGGTAGCGCTGCAGCCTCGCAGTTAGGAGACCTGGGTTCGCTTCCTGGGTCCTCCCTGCGTGGCTTTCCTCCAGGTACTCCGGTTTCCTCCCACAGTCCAAAGACATCCAGGTTAGGTGCATTGGTGATTCTAAATTGTCCCTAGTGTGTGCCCTGTGGTGGGCTGGTGCCCTGCCTGGGGTTTGTTTCCTGCCTTGTGCCCTGTGTTGGCTGGGATTGGCTCCAGCAGACCCCCATGACCCTGTAGTTAGGATCTAGCAGGTTAATTAATGGATGGATGGAAATCTGTATGCTCATCTATTGTAGTTCTGGGAGAGGAAGTAGAAATAGTGACTGAATATAAATACTTAGGAACTTACCTAGATAACAATCTTAACTGGAATACAAACACAAAAACAAATTATTCTCTAAATGCAACCAGCGCTTATTTCTTCTCCATAAACTCAAACTTTTTAAAGTAGACAAGGACCTCATGTTGTCCTTTTATCGCAGTCTGATCCAGTCTGTGATCACTTTCAGTTTCATTGCCTGGTTTAATAGTCTGACAAACCAGAACTCAAAAAAGCTCCAGCAGATCACGAAGTATGAAGCTAAAGTTATTAGGGCTGATGGAGAAGATTTGACTAGTGTGTGTGTCAGAGGGTAATGTTAAAGAAACTGGAAATCATCTCAACTGATGACAGTCATCCATTACATGTAGAACTAAAGTTCAGTAAATCAGGAAGGAGAGTCGCTTTGAAAACCCACACAAATCGCTCCACAAACTCTTTTCTTCCTAGTGCCATACGACCTTTCAATAAGAAATATCGGAGATAATGATTAAGGTTTTGATATATATCCTGTAACCTTTTTAATTTTTTTTTTGGTGTAAATATGTATTATCTAACTGCTTTACCTTAACCTTTCTTGTTTCTATCTGTCTGTTTTATTTCATTCTGTCTGTTATTAGATGCAACTGAGAAGGCAAATTTCATGTTTTCTTGTGTAAACATGACTAAATAAAGAAACCTTAAACCTTAAACACAGATGTTCCTGTAGCAGCCCACTTCAACAGCCATGAACACTGTGAGAGGGACTTTAAAGTCACAGGGCTTATGGGCAACTTCAAAACACAGCAAGAGAGAAAAGAATGGGAAGTTAAACTCATGCTAAAATTTAACACATTATAACATGGCTTGAATAGAGACATGGGTCTTATGGCCAGATGTGAGGATTGTTTGCATCTCTCAGACTGACACAGACAACCTGTCCTCACATCCACATTGCATTGAAAAACTTATTAGAAACTTCAAAAGACTTTGTTGGACAGTCATCTTATCCAAAGATCTTGACCATACATTGTTCTTCTCTCTCTTGTTAAATGAACCCTAGCCTGAAGGAATCCATTATTTTTTTACATTTAAGATTTCTCATTTAAAGATTTACCAATGTTGTTTCTGGTCCTAGTGTGTATATAAACACAGGGAACTCCATTTTCTGTATTACATCTTTGCCGGAAGAAGGGGCCTGAGTTGCCTCAAAAGCTTGCATATTGTAATCTTTTTAGTTAGCCGATACAAGGGGTCATTTTGCTTGGCTTTTCTCTACTTTCATGATGAAATGCATTAAAGTATGTATGTTACGTCTTACAGATAAATCGTTCATTTTATTTAAATAATGAATACTGTTAATAATTGCACACATGGGGTGACACTGTGGCGCAGCGGTAGCACTGCTGTCTCTCAGGGAGTCACGTCGCTGGTGTTCCCTGCCTGGAGATTGCGTGTTTTCCTGCTGGGTTTCCACAGTGAGCTCCGGTTTCCTTCCAAAGATATGCAGGTTTAGGGATCTGGTGACACTAAAATGACGCCAGTGTATGTGAGTGCTTGTATTCACGTTGCGACGAGCTGATGCCCTTTCCAGGGATTGCTTCTACCTTGTGCTAAAGGCTTGCTGGAATGGGCACATCCCTGGATTGATGGATTTAATCATTAAACATCCTTTTCAGTGATAGTGCGGTAAGGTGTCATCAGAATTTAACGGGTGTTCCAGAAAATTCACAACACAGTAAAGCCGAACCTGTTCTCACCGTGATGATATCTCACACTGCCACCTGGTGGATTCCTTCAGATTTACGTAAAGTACGGGCGGAAGTATAAACAGTAAAACGCTGGCATAGCAGGAGCGTCCACTGGAGCATGCGTCACATCACATAAAGTATAAACCCGGTCTTAGGGGTCGCCACAGCGGATCATCTTCTTCCATCTCTTTCTGTCCTCGTCATCTTGTTCTGTTACACCTCTCACCACATCCTTAAACCTTCTCTTTGGCCTTCCTCTTCTTATTAGCCCTGAAAAAGTTGCTACTGAACATCGACTGTTTATGCTGCTCCCCGATAAAAGAAAATGTTTCTCCTGGTATCTGTTCAGATAAAAAAGAAAACCGATTTAGAAATGTGAACTTGCTGTTGTTCAGAAGGTGCCTGTTGTAATGTTGTGATGGTGGCTCTGGACTCTGAGGGTAACATGTTTTTCTATAACAAGCTAGATAAAATGTTAAGGCCCTGGCAGTAGCAAACAGCTTTGGTTTTATATTTGATTTGATTACATACATATTTAAGGGTGGCATGGTGGCGCAGTGAGTAGTGCTGCTGCCTCACAGTAAGGAGACCTGGGTCCTCCCTGCGTGGAGTTTGCATGTTCTCCCCGTGTCTGTGTGGGTTTCATCCCACAGTCCAAACAACAGCAACATTTATTTATATAGCACATTTTCATACAAAAAATGTAGCTTAAAGTGCTTTACAAAATGAAGAATCTATACTAATAAAAGGCAAAGCCCTCACTGACTGACTGACTCACTCACTGACTCATCACTAATTCTCCAACTTCCCGTGTAGGTAGAAGGCTGAAATTTGGCAGGCTCATTCCTTACAGCTTACTTACAAAAGTTAAGCAGGTTTCATTTCGAAATTCTACGCGTAACGGTCATAACGGTCGACAACGTCCGCCATATTGAACTTTCTTATTCATGGCCCCATCTTCACGAAATTTGGTAGGTGGCTTCCCTGCGCTAACGGAAACCAATGTACATACTTATTTCGGTGGTATGACGCCACTGTCAGCTGCCATATTGAACTTTCCAACATCACTAATTCTCCAACTTCCCGTGTAGGTAGAAGGCTGAAATTTGGTACTTATTTCGGTGGTATGATGCCACTGTCGGCCGCCATATTGAACTTTTAACAGAAACCGATGTCCATACTTATTTCGTTGGTATGACACCACTGTTGGCCGCCATATTGAACTTTCCAACGTCACTAATTCTCCAACTTCCCGTGTAGGTAGAAGGCTGAAATTTGGCAGGCTCATTCCTTACAGCTTACTTACAAAAGTTAAGCAGGTTTCATTTCGAAATTCTACGCGTAACGGTCATAACGGTCAACAACGTCCACCATGTTGAACTTTCTTATTTACGGCCCCATCTTCACGAAATTTGGTAGGTGGCTTCCCTGAGCTAACCAAAACCAATGTACGTACTTATTTCGGTGGTATGACGCCACTGTCGGCCGCCATATTGAACTTTCCAACGGTCTTTGTTACTTATGGGCCCATCTTCAAGAAATTTGGTACACGGGTTCCCAACGCTAACTGAATCCTACTTACGTACATATATACGTCCATAGCCTGCAGCTTGGTCACCGTGTGAGGCGGCGTTGGGTCCCTCATCCCCACGCCTCCCACGTTGTTGGCTGCCTGCCTATATAAGGCCGTCCGTCGCTCCGGTCTCTACATTCCCTTCCTTGCTTCGCCACGGGATTCACGTCACCCTACTGATAACTACAGCCTTTTTGTTTAATCCACGGCTTCTCCGCTGTTTTATTGTTTGTTTATTACAATTATAGTTATTGTGTAGGTATTTTAGACTTACTTTACATTGTTCAGGTACCCATTTCCTTCATCATTCCAACCCTCATTACCATGTCTATCGAGGTGATCACCATTGATCAGAGAACTGTCACTTACCGAGTGGTTTCCATGCCCGGAGATGGCACCTGCCTTTTCCATTCTCTGTGTTACATATTGCACGGCCATATCAGGCTCACTCTTGATATCCGGAGGAACATTGTGTCTTATGTATTGAATGACTGGGACAGGATCAAGGTGTGGACTGATGACGGTACAGGAGATAATTATACTACACAGGAGCACTAGAAGAGTGAAATGCTTAAGCCCTTCACCTATGGTTCTGCATGTGAGTTGATGGCTGCCGCTGAATTGTTCGGTTGTCGCTTTCAAGTGTACCGAAATGGCCAAATATTTTACACCTTTCGACAACCGCCAATGCCTCTTAAACATCTTAGATTCACAGGTGACGATTTCAGTAGTGGACACTTTGATGTTTATGAATGTTTAAACTCTCAAAAGCTGAATGTGAAGTTATCGATGAAGCCGGTTGTATACTTACAATGCTTGACAGATGCCGAATGTCACTTCAACACAAGTCCTACAAATACTGTCGTAATTGAAACAAACCATGAAACTCAAACTGATTATGACAGCAGCAATCCAAGCTGTGAGATTTGAGACAAGATTACTGTTCACATGGCCGACTGTAAGTTACATGCTCAAGAGTAAGCTCAGCGCACAGCTTGGTCATATTACAACCGGAGGGCCGAACTGACAACATGGTATACAAAGAGATCCTCAACAAGTAATTATTGGCATATTTTCCCTCAGTTTAAAAAGGTTTCATTTTCTTCTTGATAAAAATTTTAATGCAGTACTTCGCCGCTGCGAAGCGCGGGTATTTTGCTAGTAGAAAAATAAAAGACAAAGTAAGAAATTAAAATCAGTCAACATTAACTCTTTGAGGGCTAAATATTTTTTCCAAAAAATTCAGTTTTCTGAAAAGCACACAAAGCAATGGTTTTTCCTTTTAATCAGCATAAAACGTCTGTTGCTTCATGCTGTGGCTGGTGTCGGTGCCTGTTCGGCGTCTCTGTCAGCATCCGCTGCATGGTGGTGACTTGATGACCAGCTAAAATGCACACGGGCCGGCTGCCTGGCTGTCTTTGCGCGGCAGGTGGGCGGCAGTGGCTGTCACAGTACGAACAATCTGGTTTGTACCTCTTATCATCATATTGGCGGTCCTCCCAGACGAATGTTGCTGTAGACACATCAGTGGATGCCGGTCCCTCACTTTCATTTTCAGTCTCCATCCCCTGATCACTCCGAGAAGTCAGATACCGATTCAGCAATAAAACACAAAATGTCGTCTATGGAGTATTTTGCTTTGCGCATTCGCTTTGGTCTCCCACCAGATGTCGATGCCATGTAGGTTGTTTGCTCTTCACTACTTGTGAACCTTCAGGGAAGAGAGGTCAAGTCAACGAAGCTAACTTTCCTTCTAGCGAACAGAATCAAGTTAAAACAGACCAGTGAGTTTTGTCGCCGTTTACAGCTCATTAACGTCCCCTACCCCTGAATTTTGACAAAAGTCAACATCCGCCCTAAAAGAGTTAATTAACATAGAATAAGAGTAAGGTCCGAAGGCCAGGGAGGACAGAAAAGTGTGTGCTTGGTGTGTGGATGCGTGTGTGTGTGCCCTGACATGGGCTGGCACCCTGCCCGGGGTTTGTTTCCTGCCTTGCGCCCTGTGTTGGCTGGAATTGACTCCAGCAGACCCCTGTGACCCTGTAGTTAGGATATAGCGGGTTGGATAATGGATGGATGGACATTCATGTTTAAGTTGAGATTTACAAGAAATATTTTAACTGCTACTATGTAAAGGGAATACTGCTGTTAAAAAGCACCTTATTTGTTTACAGTGTTTGCAAACCAAATACCCACAATACACTGCGTTGGAGTTCATTATTGAATTTTGCACATAACAATGTGATTGTTGGGATTGTCTGCAATTAGTCAGTCAGTCAGTCAGTCATTGTCCAATCCGC
This sequence comes from Polypterus bichir lapradei, assembly GCA_026402145.1. Taxonomy (NCBI): domain Eukaryota; kingdom Metazoa; phylum Chordata; class Cladistia; order Polypteriformes; family Polypteridae; genus Polypterus; species Polypterus bichir. The sequence continues at coordinate 29,526,289 of JANRMT010062850.1, read as the reverse complement.
TATATCCTAACACAGTGTCACAGTGGTCTGCTAGAACCAATCCCGGACAGCACAGGGCGCAATGCCGGAACAAACCCTGGGCAGGGTGCCAGCCCACTGCAGGGCACACACCAAGCACACACACTAGGGACAATTTATGATCGCCAATGCACCTAACCTGCATGTCTTTGGACTGTGATTAATTGCAAGTAAAAATTTTAATTGCTGTCCGGTACTAATTGTATTGTATTGTAACTCTTCTGTGCCACACATTACCCCATCTCTTAAACAACTTCATTGGCTTCCTGCAAAATGTCGCATTGATTTTTAAATTCCCCCGCTTACCTCCAAAGCTCTTCATAACCTCACTCCATTATATAGTGGGTATAGAAAAGGATCCCCCCCTTTGAAATATTCCCATTTGTTTTGCTTTACAGCACGGGTGTCAAACTCCAGGCCTGCAGGTTTTCATTCTAACAGTTCACCAGTTTTCACTGCTGATTAACTCCTTTTCCAGTCATTTTAACAGCCCTGTTTTTAAGGATTCAGTCCTCTGGATTGATTCTTTTCTTCATTAAATGGCAGCCAAACAGAAATGAGACGTGAAATGAGCCATCAGATGACCCGCTAAACTGGGGCTTCAAACTCCAACCAATTTCACTCCAACCAGTTCCTTAATGAGAAGTCAGTTCTGGCTGTTAATTAAGCCTGTTATTTAATTTAATGGCTTGCTGCCGCTCTCATTCTGCCACAGCAGACATTTCCCAAAACTGTTGATTTTCTGTTTCTGATTATTGACCTGAGAGATCAACCTTACCAAGACCATCACCTTTCTTTATGTTCAGATGATGTGGTTAGCTGGTCACCTGTTTGTTTCTTTTGTGTCACATTATTGTTTGGCCGCTAATTAAGGAAAAAGAAAGAACTAAGGGGTGTGAGCGGAGTTAATTAAAACTAAGGCAAAAGTTAATTAGCAGCAAAACAGGTCACTAATTAAGAAGTTGGCTAGAATGAAAACCTGCAGCCATTTCGGCCCTCCCGGACCGGAGTTCGACACCCCTGCTTTACAGCCTTAAATGAAAACACACAAACCAATATTTTTTGCATCTTTACTTACTCAATGCCATCTCTAACATCCAAGTGAAAGATATCAAAGCTACAGTTCAGAAGAATTTTAAAAAATAAAAAATAAGAAATTCTGAGATTAATAAAGGACTCCCCCCCCCCCCAAGGCGCACTCGGGTTTCAGTGCCCACCATTTCCATTGTGGTTACTGGTTTCCTTCCAGCTATGATCAGTTTTAATCGGTGGGATTAGTGAAGCTGTTCCTGGTCCATTCATTCCCTTGCTTGGTAGAGCAACTGACAGCAAACAACTGACAATGGGTGGCAGGCCACTTTCAGAAGATCTCAGGGATGGAGTTGTGGACAGACATGAGGCAGGAGATGGAGAACAAAAAATCTCAAAGGCTTTATCAAGCCCAAGAAGCTCAGTAAAGTCCATCATAAAGAAGTGTTTGGTACTACTAGGACCATCCCTGGGTCCTCCAAACTGGATGGAAGAGCAAGGAGAAAACTGGTAAGAGAGATGACCAAGAGGCCAGTGGCCACAGTGAAGGAGTTACAGGATTTGATGTCAAAGAGTGGTCATTAATGGTGTACAGGTGACAACAATTTGACAAGCGCTCCACAAGTGTGACTTGTTCGGGAGGGTCGATAGGAAAAAGCCACAAGAAATGCCACATTAAGGCTCGTTTGAGCTTTGCCAGAATGCACCTTGAAGATTCTGATGCCAAGTGGAAAAGGTCTTATGGTCAGATGAGCTCAAAATCAAACTCTTTGGCCTCAATACCAAACAGTACAGCAATGCAGCTCACCATCCACAACACACCATATCTACAGTAAAGCATGGAGGGGGCAGCGTCCTGTCGTGGGGGGCCTGGAGCTCTTGTTAGGGTAAAAGGAAAAACAGATGGGATAAAATACCGTCAAATTCTGGAGGAAAACCTGCTTCCCTCTGCCAGAAAGATGAAGATGGGCAGAATGTTCACCTTTCAACATGACAACGACCTGAAGCACACAGCAAAATGGACCACACAGCGGCTGAAGGGGACAAAAGTGAATGTCCTGGTGTGGTCAGTCAGAGCCCAGACAGAAATCACACTGAAAATCTGTGGAAAGATCTGAAGATAGCAGACCACCAACACTCACCAGCCAATGTGACCGAACTTGAACAGTCAAACTGTAAAGAAGAGTGGGGGGCAAATATTGAGTGGGCTCAATCTAGGTGTGCAAAGCTGATAGAGAAGAATCAACAGACTCCAGGCTGTCATTAAAGCAAAAGGGGGGTCACCAAAATGACAATGACATGGGGGGGG
>JANRMT010062850.1:29349983-29360280 GCA_026402145.1 Polypterus bichir lapradei | reverse complement strand
TATTATTATTATTATTATTATTATTATTATTATTATTATTATTATTAACTGTTTATATAGCACTGTATCATACATTTACATGCAACTCAAGGTGCTTCCCACCGGTAAATCAACAAAAACAAAGATGAACCACATTGACTTGAATTATTCTCATTAATGAATGCTGTGATCATTTCTAATAAATGTAAGCATAAGAACTACAGAATGAAGCAGGTATTGTTCACCCACATGTAACCTCCAAAGTGAAAAACAAACCTTCACTCTTATCGGACTTCTTTTTTTTTTTTTTTCTTTAAATGGCATTCAGACAGAAATAAGAGGTGATGTGGGCCAACAGATGACCAGCTACACTTTTACAATTAATGGTTCTGTAATGGCACTTAACTGGGTTGTCTGGTTCCTCACAACAAACCAGTTCATTCTGGGATGGGCTCTTTGGCCAGCAGCCACACCACATACACTTCAGAAGCGGTCGTCCACCTGAAGCTAAGCACCTTCAGGCCTGGTCGATCCTTGGATGGCAGACCATCTAGGAGAAGCTCGAGTTGCGGCTGAAAGAGGTGATGGTGAGGCCAGCAGGGGGCGCTTACCCTGTGGTCTGAATGTGGATCTCAATACCCCCAGTGCAGTGATGAGGTGAGACATAAAATTGAGGTTCTGACTCTCTGTGGTCATAAAAGATCCCTGGCCATCTTTCATAAAGAGCAGGGTGGTTCCTGATGTCCTGACTAAATTGCCCACCACGGCCGGGTCATTCTGGCCCCTGTCTCTAATTGACTGTCTTTTTCTCTCACCACTTCACCACCTAACAGCTCATGTGTGGTGAGCACCCTGGCACAATGATGGCTGCCGTCACTTTCTTCTGGTGGTTGCTGCACATTGCTGGTGGTGAAAGTGGCTCCCCACTTGTTATAAAAAGTGCATGGAGTAGTGAGAAAAGTGGCATATAAATGTAAAGAATTATTATTATCATTATTATTATTATATATAGTTGACTCTTTGGGCTTTGAAAAGGCTCCAAACATGAGGACAAAACAGAAATCAAGTAGGCAGGATAATAAGAGGCCAAGAAAACTTGAACTTAGCCTCAGTTATTGTATGCAGCAGGTTGGGTTGGAGCCATGCGCTGATTATTACAGCACTTTGCTTCACCCACCAGATAACAAACCACCCGGATTGGGTCCTGAGTGCAGCCATGCAACGGGTGACACCTCAGCACCACAGTGGAACAGTGTGAGGGTACAAAACGAAACCCATTGGTATGTTACAGGTCTGTTAAGATCTATTCATGGATCCTGTAACAAATCTAAATCCAAAATTGTTCTTTATATGGAGGGTTCTTTAGAGCACTGAAAATGGTTCCCCTATGGCATTGCCCTGCAGATTCACCCTGGTACCTTTACTTTTACGAGTGTAAAGCAAGGCATTATATCAGCTACCTGTTGTCGCCTCTAAGTGAACTTGTTGGCAAATCACACATTTTTTAGCCAAGTTTCACTCCATTATGCCCACTGGGATGGAAGCCATAACTGACTGGTGAGATGCTACATCCAGTTTTTGTATAATGTGGGTGCACATACATAACCCATAACACGAATCTGCCAACATAAAAAGGCAATTTGCAGTCGTGTCCGGTTCTCCTAATGCAATCAGAGCACTTTACAGCTTTCATATTGCAATAAGGCCACCTAGCGAGAATGGCGCCGCTTTTGTTAACTGTGAACAGTGACATTCCATTAATGTACAAGCCATCCAAGATGTGACTGGCAAACGTTGACTTTCGGTGGTCAACCAGTCATTCGTTTATTTTGAGGTAAAGCAGCTTTGTCAGACATGACGGTGCTGCACATGGTGGCCGGCTTGTTGGTAAGGTGTCTTGCTGAAGCCTCAGTGTTTCAAATGTCTTGTTCTGTTCACTGTAACCATAATCACAATGTTATATGTGCCAGGTGATAGTGGGTACCCACTCAGATGCTGGCACCTTATGCCTTTCCACGATACCCAGCGGGCAGAGGAGAGGCGCTATAATGCCAAACATGATCTTGCACTCTCAGTTGTGCAGCACAGCCAGATGCTCTTGAATGCAGGGGGCGGGGTCTCGAAGTGTCAGGTGGGAGGCTCCTCTACCAGCCAATGAAGTTCTGCAGCATTCTGACTGCATATGCATGAGGCTGATTAGCATGCTCCATATATGGATGTTTCAGGGCGGTATTCGAGGTGTGTTCACGTACCCACATTTCGAAGGCGATTGTGATTTATAAAGGGTAAGCTGTGTAGAAATGTGCAGATGCCAGGCTTTAAAAATTTTTTGCTTTGTGCCCCCGCCCCCCCCCCCCCATAACTCAATATATAATTTCGATCTCAGGTTTTCAATGGATCTCAACATTTGAGGGTCCCCTGATACTGAAAACATCAATATCTCGATGATGGGTCTGTCTGCTAAAATGTCTCGACAGACAAATTCAAAACTTAAGCCTGTTATAAGATGACGATGTGCTGATTAGTTTTTGAGCCAAATCGTACGAGAGAGAGAGGCCCCCTAGAGGTATCCTCAAGCATTGTAATTTGGCAATGAATTCTGAAGTCTTCTCATCAGCTGCTGTCATAATGACCTATTTTATCTTCGTCTTCTTTCTACTGCTTCCTTTGGGGTTCACCACAGCGGATCATCTTCTTCCATCTCTTCCTGTCCTCATCATCTTGCTCTGTCACCCCCAACACCTGCATGTCCTCTCTCACCACATCCATAAACCTTCTCTTAGGCCTTCCTCTTCTCCTCTTCCCTGGCAGCTCTATCCTAAGTACCCTTTTCTCAACATACCCATCTCTTCTGCACATGTCCAAACCAATGCCATCTCACCTCTCTGACTTTGTATCCCACCCGTCCAACCTGAGCTGACCCTCTAATGTCCTTATTTCTAATCCTGCCCATCCTCATCACACCCAATGCAAATCTTAGCATCTTTATCTCTGCCACCTCCAGCTCTGTCTCCTGTGCCACCGTCTCCAGCCCATATAACATAGCTGGTCTCACTACTGTCCTGTAGACCTTCCCTTTCACTCTCGCTGATACCCATCTGACACAAATCACTCCTGATACTCTTCTCCACCCACTCCACCTTGCCTGCACTCTCTTTTTCATTTCTCTTCCACACTCCCCATTGCTCTGTACTGTTGATCCCAAGTATTTCAACTCATCCTCCGTCACCCACTCTACTCCTTGCATCCACGCCATTCCATTCACCTCCCTCTCATTCACACACATGTATTCTGTTTTGGTGGTCCTACTGATCTTCATTCCTCTCCCCTGTCATATCTCCACCTCTCCAGGGTCTCCTCAACCTGCTCCCTACTCTCACTACAGATCACAATGTCATCAGCAAACATCACAGTCCACGGGGACTCCTGTCTGATCTCGTCTGTCAACCTGTCCATTACCATTGCAGATAAGAAAGGGAGCTCAGAGCCGATCCCTGATGTAATCCCACCTCCGTCATTCCTACCACAGACCTCACCACGGTCACACTTCCCTCGTACATATCCTGTACCACTCTCACATACTTCTCTGCCACTCCCGACTTCCTCATACAATACCACAGCTCCTCTCGAGGCCTCCTGTCATTTGCTTTCTTCAGGTCCAAAAAGACGCAATGCAACTCCTCCTGTCCTTCTCTCTACTTCTCCATCAATGCCCTTAGAGCAAGCATCCCAATGCATGATGACCCATTTCTTTTTTTTTTATTTTATTAATTTTATTGCAATGCATACAAAGCAATCAAGTTTTTACAAAAAGAAAAATTAAGTTAAGAACAGATCGATCCCCACCCCTGAAAGAGAGAGCAAGCCAAACGGCGTGAAATTTAAGGCTTGTAAACATACCTAAATTAATAAATTCTCTGTGCTTTATGAGCTTATTTTAAAATATTACTGATTAGATCCTGCCATGTTTTGAAAAAAGTCTGTTCGGATCCTCTAACTGAGTATTTGATTTTTTCCAATTTTTAAATAGTATAACACATCGGTTTCCCACTGACTTAAAAGAGGAGACTTTGGGTTCTTCCAGTATGATGACCCATTTCTGATCAGAAAAATCAGCACCAGAGTAGTAAATAATTACTGAAAAGTCATAGAACAGTTAGGGCAGAAAGCTTACTGACCCTCGCGTCCGAATTTATTTATTTTTTTAGGCCTACACATTTTCCTGTTTTGTTTTATTTTTTCTGACATGTGCAATGTGGAGGAAAAATAGTCAGAGAAAGAATAAGGTTTGGGGATGGCGACCCCATATGCTGAAAATCAGGCAGCTAAACAAAAAAAACCACAGCTTTACAAATGGAGTTCAGAATGGAAATGGCTAACAAGGACGGTCTCTGGTTTATATATTGCACAAGCAGGAAGAGGTGGAGTCGCAGAGGCTGGAAAAGGCGGGTTCTGGACGGGAGAGGACGTCATTAGAGGATGCCAGAAGTGATGTCATCAGTGGGTGGATCAGAGGCGGTGCTACTGGGAGGTACGCACTCTAGTCAGTCTGCAGAGGGGAAGAAAGGAGAGAGTATTAGACGGCAGTGCCAACCCCTGGTCCGGCTGAGAAAAATGACTCCATTTGAACCTGCTATGCCTACGTGTGTGACAGAATATTTCCATACGCAAAATCACAATAAACAGCCTAGTCGTTGCTTGATGTTGAGTTGTTTCTACCTGAACGAATGTCAGGAATGAGGAACACTGCCATTTTTCAGCTGAGAAAATTCTCCCAAGTATTATTCTGTGTGTGAGAAGTGCCATAAAACAAGCAACACTCTTTGAGGTGATGGCGATGCCTGAGACGATGCCAGCTGGCATTCTCAGCTTTGTGATGTCCATGCTGGGGAAATCCGGCAGTCTGGTGTACTTTTCAAGTTCAGCTCCAGGTCGGGTAGGCCGTGCGTCCTTCATGTTTGTACGCCTGAGCGGCACTCGTATCAGGAAGCATAGCACCGGGCACTTGAGGCGGCCAGTTATTGTTATTCTACTCCACTTGGCCATGAAGGAGTCTCTTTGTTGTGGTCTTCTGTACTAAGCAGGCTGGGTTAACTGAAATCAGTTTCAAACATTTCACTGTGTGTTTGATTTTTTTTTTTTTTTGTTTTTAATTATTTTCATTCATTTTCATTTACCCAGATGTGTTTTTGCCAGAAGCAAGCGGTTGCCTCCTACTTGGCTTCTGCCTCCCTCACTATGGCTTTCTTTTCTTCCATTCATTTCCTGACACAGTTGTTTCCTCAAGACAGAAAAAGCAGAACCGTAATGCGAGAAGCGAATATCCGGCATGTCTGGATCGGGACGCCTATCAGTACATGAAGTACTAATACACACACGCACAAAATCAAAACAGGAGAGTGTGCCCTCCTAAAAATCAAGGTACCAAAGAGGCTCTTCAGGGCGATGCCATAGGGCAGGGGTGTCAAACTCCGGTCCTGGAGGGCCACAGTGGTTGCAGGTTTTCATTCTAACCATCTTCTTAATTAGTGACCCTTTTTGCTGCTAATTAATTTATTTTGCCTTTGTTTTAATTAACTTGGCCCCTTAGTTGTTTCTTCTTCCTTAACTAGCAGCCAAACAATAATGAGACACAAAACAAGGCGCCACATGATCAGCTCACCTGTGCCCATCACACAATATCTGAAAATAAAGAAAGGTCAAGGTCTCAGTAAGGTTCATCTCTCAGGTCACCAAAACATCTTGATGGCGTTCTTAGAAAAAACAAAATCAACAGTTTTGGAAATGTCTGCTGGGGCAGAAAGAGAGCAGCAACAAGCCATGGAATTAAATAACGGGTTTAATTATCAGCAAGAATCGGCTTCTAATTAAGAGATTGGTTGGAGTGAAACTGGTTGAGTTTGAAATCCCAATTTAGCTGGTCATCTGTAGAAATGAAATGGAGTTTCTGGCCAGACTCAGCCTGTCATTTGTTGGCTCACTTCACATCTCATTTCTGTTTGGCTGTCATTTAACGAAAAAAGAATAAATTCAGAGGACTAAATCCTTAAAAACAAGGCTATTAAAATGAAGGGAAAATAAGTTAATTAGCAGTGTAAACTGGTCACCGATTAAGAAAAGGGCTAGAATGAAAACCTGCAGCCACTGCGGCCCACCAGGCCCGGAGTTCGACACCCGTGCCATAGGGGAGCCATTTTGGAGTCCATAAGAGGTCCGTGACAAAGCGCCATCTTCTTATATATAAATGTCTATGCGTGGAAGTGGGTGTGTCTGTCCGGCCCGGAATTGAGAGGTGGAGTCGGGGTAAAGGCTCCGCCTCCAAGGAAACAGATAACTCGCCAGGCCGCTAATAACACAAGCAAAACGAAACCTCAGAAGAAAGACAAAGTTGCTTATGTCTCGCTCAATCATCCAGGTAAGGAAATTCTAGAAAGTTGATTCTGTTCATCTGGACATAGTTTTTTTTTCCAATACATCACTCATTCAAGTGACTTCCTCAGTCTCAGTTGACTGCAGGTTTCTCCAACCTGCTTTTTGTCGCCTTCCTCTAAACCAGGAGACTCAACAATCTTTAGTTTCAGATCTTTGGAGAGTTGCTTTGAGGATCCCATGCTGTCTGTCGCTCTTCAGAGGAGAGTCAAAGGGAAGGAAGCACAACTTGCAGTTGACCACCTTAAATACCTTTTGCCACTCATGATTGGACACTCCTGTCTATGAAGTTCAAGGCTTAACGAGCTCATCCAAGTAATCAGCATTGAGCAGTGGCAGGCATTCAAATCAGCACAATGACAAGGGGACCCACATTTGTGCACAGCCAGTTTTTCACATTTGATTTAATTTCATACAACTAAATACTGTGTCTCTAAGAATCTTTGTTCGGAAAACACCGCAGTACTCCGATGTTCCTAGGAAATGAAAGCCATACCACTGTTATCTTTTCTATTGAAAGGAGAGTCGATTATTACGCAGGCTGAGAGGGGTTCCCAAACTTTTTCATATGACTGTACTTGAAGCTCAGAATGTGTACGCACATGCATCATGCATCCCAGCATTCGTTTGACACGTCCTCTGAGCAGGTCCTCAGAAATGAACACGATGCGTGTGCGAGTTGCAGTACCAGCAAAAAATCAAGGGGCACAGTGCGGTCAAGTCAGAACGTGATGTCAGAGTCTCTGTTTAGTATCCACATGTGACAGAAAGCCGCTTTGAGGATCCTCCGGGATTGATGTGCCCACTTCGATGTTTGATGAATGGTTCGATGTGGTGAAACAAAATGCATCCGCGGTGCTTTTATATTCAAGTGTCACATATTCCTGATCGTAATGACACGATATATTTTAAAGGTCTCACATACTGTCTTCTGTGCCATCTTGTTTTTGCACCTTCAAAATAGCATCAGAATGTACAGCGCTGTGTTTGAGCCACAGAGAATAAAATGAAGGACACGGTGACAAGGTGTGTTTTATGATTAAAGCGGAAAATTTAATCACGAAATGTCCACTTTTACCTCTGTGATAAAAATTAGACAGAGACATCATAAAGGTTTGGGGCAGCCACCCGTATATTGATTTGCTGGCTGCAAAAGCTGAGATTTTAGAAGCACGATGTGCATAGAACAGAGTCCAAAACAGAACTGATTACGGAAGACAAAGATGGAGGCTTTAAAGGCCCATAAAGGAAGTGACATCATTAAAAGGGCCGGAATCGCAAGTGATGTCTCCTGGTCCGGACGTGACGTCAGCAAAGGGGTCGGCACCGGAAGTGATGTCTTCTGAGGCGCCTGGAAACCTTGCAGGATTTCCCGGGAAAAGTCTGTAAGGAGGACGGCACGGTGGCGCAGTGGGTAGCACTGCAGTTAGAAGACTTGGCAGCATGAAGGTGTGGCTGACCAATCGACAGAAACTCTGTGATGTCATCAGGTCAGCACGGATCAGAATCTCGAGGGCAGGTTTCCAACATCTTGTGGAGTCCATGTCACAAAGAACTGAGGCTGTCTTGAGAACAAAAGGAGGACCTGCCCAGTATTAGTGCAGTGGTGCTACGTATTTGCTCAGTGAGTGTAAATAACACCTTTCACAAGAAGATTCTCCATTTTCTTTACAAAAACAATACAGCTTATCAGTCTCATCTGAAATCCTCTTTTCCCCAAACCTGGAATGTTGTCTTTTGTTATCTTCTCAGAAGATGATCCCCTCCCCAGCATGAGGTGTTTTCGGGCCTTATCTGATCAGCACGCCATTTTGTTTCCAAACCAACTGTCCCTATAGCCTTACTTGATGGAGTGCACTGTATCTCTGTTGCCGTTTTGCATGTAAAAGCAATTCATCTAATTGCTCGCTTCATGTTATGAATGGGATATCAATATTTTAATTAAAGCGACTGAGCAGCGCTAAGCGCTTTGCAAAGTAATCAATCAAGCCAAGTCACTTTTATTCCTATACTACATTTATAAAACAAGTAAAAAGTGAACAAAGTGCTTCACAATAAAATCGTCAACTGTAAATAAATAAAGGGGCGGCACGGTGGCGCAGTGGGTAGCGCTGCTGCCTCGCAGTTAGGAGACCTGGGTTCACTTCCTGGATCCTCCCTGTGTGGTGTTTGCATGTTCTCCCCGTGTCTGCGTGGGTTTCCTCCCACAGTCCAAAGACATGCAGGTTAGGTGCATTGGCGATTCTAAATTGTCCCTAGTGGGTGTGCGTGCCCTGCGGTTGGCTGGTACTCTGTTGTAATAAGAATATAAGTTTAATGTCACTGTGCTCTGTACAAAAATGATTTTATAAATCCACTCACATATACAGGCCAGGTACATATACACATAAAAACTAGCTCCTCCTTCCTGATTGACTTCAGTGCATTTCGCAGCTTTTGGCGAAGTTCGCAAACATTTCCGTGATTTCGCCGAGCTCGAGGGGGTGGGGTTTGCTCATCACGTGTCCCAGTTAAGAGACGAGCCGCAGCAAGTCGGACCTTCTGGAATCTGGAGAGCAAGATCTGGTTAACCCCGGTATAAAGTGCTTTGCAGTAATATTGTCTGGTCGATATTACAGCGTCCAAAGGATTTAAATAATCCTATTTAGCTTGTCACTTATATTTTTATGTCAAATTAACCGTCCATTTCTGTCGGGTGTAGTAGCAAAGACAAGGAAAGAGTCGACGCACAGATGGAGCGGCAATTCACTCTCATGCACCTGCGGCTGCTCTTAAATCCCTGATTTTCAAAAGAACACTAGCACAAAAAAAAAAAAGTGTCCTTTTGAGTCTCCGACATCCTTTATTGAACCCATTCAGGGTGTCCATTCTTGGCTCCTGCTCTCTTTTCGCCTCGCATTGTGATTTTTTTTTTTTATCTCGTTTTTTGCCCGCCGGTTCCACCTGAGTTCCCTCTTTGGCTAACCCGACTTGTGTAGCGGCCATGGACTGCATAGTTTCAAACTCCTGTCAGTGTTTTCTCCCCGAGAGGAGGAATGCAGAGAAGACAGTCATTACTTTGCGTGTTTATTTTATTGTTCAGGAATGTGCTCTTGTAAAACCTGTTTTTTTTTTTTTTTTGAAGCAGTGGTCAGATTGTCTTCAGTAGTGATTGCGTGACAAAGTCTCTTCCCATCGATGACACCAAACTCCTCGGCCTTGAAGCTTTCAGTCCGCCCGGCCCGCTATGTGCTTTTTCTTTGATATCAGAAGTGAATTTAGTTTGCGCTTTGCACAGAGAAGGTGACGTCATGGACTGTTTGAGCAGGTGGAGTCTAATTTTAGCCATCCAGGTCCGTGTGCTTTTTGGTATTTGAAATTTCATTTTAGAAGCAAAAACGAAAAAACAAAAATGAAAGGAATTTTCAGATTTTGATTTTTGATTAAAGAATAAAATGAGGGAAAATAAGGTATTTTTTTTTAATTCTATGATAACAAATAGCAGTCCATCCATCCATCCATCCATCCATTATCCAACCCGCCTTATCCTAACTACAGGGTCACGGGGGTCTGCTGGAGCCAATCCCAGCCAGCATAGGGTGCAAGGCAGGAAACAAACCCTGGGCAGGGCGCCAGCCCACCGCAGGGCGCACACACACACACACACCAAGCATACACTAGGGACAATTTAGAATCGGCAATACACCTAACCTGCATGTCTTTGGACTGTGGGAGGAAACCCATGCAGACACGGGGAAAACATGCAAACTTGCAAGCAAGCAAATCTGGGTCTCCTAACTGCGAGGCAACAGCGCTACCCACTGCGCCACCGTGCAGCCCCAAATAGCAGTCATAAGCTTAAAATTACACAGATAGATAGATAGATAGATATGAAAGTCACTATATAATA
>JANRMT010062850.1:29306943-29332295 GCA_026402145.1 Polypterus bichir lapradei | reverse complement strand
TGGTCCCCAAGGTATCCAGCAGGGCTGTGTATAAACACTACAAAGTCGGTCGGTCTTTTTACTTCTGGTACATACTTCCTCAGTTGGTTTGCCCATTTGATTTAATACAAGGGACGCTATTGGCGGATGGCTGAGAAGCTACCCAATCAGAGCACGCAGTTAAGTTCCTGTGTGCTGATTGGCTCAGCGACGGAGCGCCGAATTCGATTCCACTGCGTTTACCAGGAAATTTTGTCTCGCTCTTTCAGCATCAACGTATTTCGCTGTGTAAAGAGTTCACTTTTGTGCTCTTTTGTGTTTATCTTTGTGCGTAGTCAAGCCCTCCGTTATGGCTCCAAAATGATCTGCTACTGCTTCAGGGGCCGTGCCCAAGCGCCAACAGAAGATCCTAACGATTGCCAAAAAGGTAAAAGTTTTGGATATGTTGAAGGAAGGGAACAGCTACACCGCTGCAGGACGCCATTATGGCATCAATGAGTCCATGATTCTTTTTATTTAAAAAGGAGGAAAAGAATATAAGATCTACGGCCGCAGTGTACTTTAACCAGTTGTAACGAGTTGTAAGTGGACGTAATAAGACGGTAGTCCGGATGGAATCTGCTTTAGAGAATTGGATTGAAGAAGAACAACGGCGGTGCTACAGTCGCCTGGAGAGGCTCCTTTAGAAGAGCCATGACGCTCTCCTTTGTTGTGCAGTAAAATTAAACTCATTGTTATCGGACAAGTCGTCGTGTCATTGTGGGTGAGTAACCATAATTAATTTTCTACTTACAGTACTTAGTACATGTACGTACGTTTAGTGTCACTGTGCACACATTTTACTGTTTACAATGTTTCTTGCATTGTACGTATTTATTGCTGGTGGTCTGTCTATCGTAATGGCTGTAACATCTGTGATATCGGAGACGCTCGATATCTTTAAAATAATATTTAGGTTTAATTGTATATAAACAGTGTGTTTAAATACATAATTTCAACGAATCTTACCTAATATCTAAGAGAATACAAAGGGTTCATGCTGTGTAACTGTACGGGAAATGTTTATAAGAATGTGGGAGAGTTTATAAGGGCTTAAAATATATAAAAATTACCAAATGAACATACGGTTTTTACTTTGCGGATTTTCACCTTTTGCGGGGGGGGTTCTGGAACGCAAACCCCACAATCGAGGAGGGATCACTGTATATATATATATATATATATATATATTGTGACAGATAGGGGGCACTGTTGACCCCTGAACCCTCAGACAACACATTCAGACGCCAGGTAACAGTCCCAATAATAAATTTATTTTTACAATAAAGTGCACAAAGCACCTCCACAATCCACTCCAATCAACTATAATAATCACAATATTAATACAATAAACAATCCTCCACTCCACCCAGCAGCTTCGTCACACTCCCACCCAACTCGGCTCCATCCGCTGGGGTTTCCCATCGTCCTTTAATATTCCCAGACCCAGAAGTGCTCTTTCCTTCAGTCCATGTGATTTCATAGCACCTCCGGGTCAGATGAAAACTTCTTCTTCTTCAGCCCAGAAGTACTACATTCCTTCTGTCCCTGTGATTAGGGAGTACTTCAGGGCTATAAAAATACTCGTGCCTCCCTGCAGCGTCCCCTGGTGGCCACCACGGTATCCAGCAGGGCTGTGAAGTAAAACTCCAATGTCCATGGAATTTGGGGCCCCTCCTTGTTGCAGGGAGGACTCCATCTAGCGGCGTGGAGGTATTGGCCAGGATAAACTGCTGGCCATATATCACTATATATATATATATATATATATATATAATATATATATATATATATATATATATATATATATATATATATATATATTAATGTCACAAAATGTTCAAAATATGAAATTAGACTGGAACGCTGAAAAGTTATTAAGTGGTCATCTGACTTGACATACCCTGCAATAATCGTGTAATCTGACACACTGATATCAGGCACTCAGTCATCGGGATTGACATCACATCTAAGTAGATCAAATGTGACATCGGTTTTAGCTGTTTATACTTAGTGAAGCCCCTCCGAAAGGCGTGCTGCAGAGTAAAATGATGTGTGATATTCTGGTCGGCATCTTGCTTTGCCTTGCTTACTTTATAAAATGCTTTGAGATGCTGGTCTCCATTAAATATGGAGCTCACATAAATCGGTAAGTATTGTCTTAATTTGATCGTTTCATTTATTTCGTTATTACTAAGTAGCACCGGCACCAGACAAAAATGAAACACAGGGCATCTACAATACTAGGGTGGGCACAGCGTCCAAAAAAATCAAACAAGTAATTTTATACTTAGAACCGACATGTCTGTTCGGTGGGGCTTAGACGTAGATGAATGACACCCAACCCCCCAACCCCCCAACCCCCGTAGCCGAACCGTTTACCTGGTGTTCTTCTATATTCGTGTTCCCTTCTTAAAGTTGCGTTATGGAGTACGTTTTCTGTTAAGTTGAAGTGCAAGTCAGTGAGATAATAATAATAATAATAATAATAATAATAATAATAATAATAATACGAGGGACGTTCAAAAAGTTACCGCACTTTTAAATTTTCGTTGGAAATGGTGAAGACGGGAGGAGTAGTAATTGGGCATTATAAAGTTGGACGCTGGGAAAATTGCATCGCAAACGAAGGTGACTATGTGGAAAAGTGATGTGTTTTTTGAAACCCTTAATAAATAGAGTTAAAAAAAAAGTGCGGACACTTTTTGAACGTCCCTCGTAATAATAATTCTTTACCTTTATATAATGCTTTTCTTACTACTCCAAGCGCTTCCACGCAGGGAGGACCCTATACGCGAACCCATGAGATGCATTCAGGTTTGTCTGTCGCCTCCTCCCTGGGGGCCTTGGTAAGCGATGCATGTTATTTTATGTACCAGCCACCCACTCCCATACCCAAAGACCCCTCAAGTCACCAGAGGACATATCAAACGGCAGCGATTAAAATCTTAAATCTCTGCGCTCCTTCCCCCATTTCGAAATGTGCGCCCTCGGGCCACGTCACGCCCGGCTTGCCTTGTTTAGCCTCCTGGCATTTTTGGAGGAACTGCTGAAATGCAGCCCTGGGAAGTGGCAGTCTGTGCCAGGAGATTGTCATCTCAGTCTTGTGATGTGTGGTTTTGTCACTTTGGTCCTACTTTTCTACTTTCTCTCTCTCTCTCTCTCCCAAAGGGCAATTTAAAAAAGAGAAAGAAAGAAAACGCTGCGGCGAGGATTGTTAAGGCACTTATGCTTCATTTGTAACTAGAGATGATTGGAAACGAAGTGTGCCAGGTTGAACTAACGCCTATTATCACCGCTCGGGGTTCGCGTTAAGTGTTACGTCTCGGGTTTCTGAAATAAAAGAAATCGGCAGATTGAGGGAGACGCTCGCTGGCTTTTAGCGCCGGAGGTGTGTTGTCAAAATAACACTTTGTCGTTGTAACCTCGCGCGATACTTTGGGAACGACACACTTTTTTTTTTTTTTTTGCTCCTCTTCGTCGGCCCTGCACTAAGGGGGAGTGGAGGAGTTGCAGGGGGTCTTCTTCTTCTTCTTCTTTTTTTTTTTCCTGAGGGTTGAATGAGCCACCTCCGCTGAGTCACACCTTATCGGTGCGCGGCTGACCTCGTGACCCTCGGGGAATGCGCGGAATGCCTTTGGCCGGGCGGAGGATGGAATCCAGCAGGTTGCGTGTTCAAACATGAGCTGCTGCGCCTGACTTGCCTGCCATGAGCTGTGCTTCACGCACACGCACACACACGCCATTACGCTCCTCCTCAGAGTTTACTTTAGTGAAGTTTACTTCAAAAAAAAAAAAGCTAATCTTGAAACGGTGATGACGTGTCCGGCAAGAAGGGCAAGGTTCAAAACAGAAGAGTCCGAGGTGGTGTTACAAGGTAACGTGCCCAAACAGGGACAGCGGGTACATTTGGAGTTAAATACGAGAGGTTTTCAGTTTGGCTTAGAGACCCCTCTTCTATCTCTACTTATTTCATAATGTAAAATGCTGTTCCCGAGATCCTAATTTAAAATAAATCACACACACAATTGAAATTCTATTATTGGCTTCCCCTCCTCCCCGTAAGCCAGTGGCGTAGCTCGAGTTCGTGCCGGTGGGGCGGGGCGGTGCTTCAGTTTGCCGCGCCCCAAAATATCTGAATATGTTATAGTAAATTAAAATGACTTATAGCGAAAATTTAAGATAAATTTTGCATACATTTATTCATATGCAGAGATACAGCAAACATTTTTCACATATAATTACTTATAAGCATCAACCAGACAAGAATATAGTATAGACCAGAGGTCTCCATCACGTCGCTAGCTCGCTAAAGGGTTCTTTCCAAAAAATCATATCACGATCCTTTTAACACAAAATCACCATCCACAATCTGAATTGTAATCTATCTTTTCAATGTGAAAAAAACTTAAGAGAATATCCGGACTCAAACTCACCAAGACCAAAGTAACACTTTACTTTAAATATCAAACAAAGTTGAATTCAGTTGTTCACTCATTCGCTAGCTAAGCGGAGTTAAGGACCACGCCCTGAAGCTGGCGAGTGAGTGAGGAAGGCTCCTCCCCTCGTCCCGCTGCGTGTTTCTCAGATTCATACAAATAAATCGGTATGGCAAGTGAACTCTGATACATAGCGAAATGAGAGAAGTCACAAAATCAACCGGAATGTTCAAGCAAATTATAGAAAAAGACCCAACCTAAATCCGTGAAGTAGTTCTCGCGTGAAAAGCAGACAGACAGACAGACATTGGATTTTATATGTTATATATTAGGGCGGTACGGTGGCACAGTGGGTAGCGCTGCTGCATTGCAGTACGGAGACCTCGGTTCGCTCTCTGGGTCCTCCCTGTGTGGAGTTTGCATGTCCTCCCCGTGTCTGCGTGGGTTTCCTCCCACAGTCCAAAGACATGCAGGTTGGGTGCATTGGTGATCCTAAATTGTCCTTAGTGTGTGCTTAGTGTGTGGGTGTGTGTGCCCTGTGGTGGGCTGGCGTCCTGCCCCGGGTTTGTTTCCTACCTTGCACCCTGTGTTGGCTAGGATTGGCTCCAGCAGACCCCTGTGACCCTGTGTTAGGATATAGCAGATTGGATAATGGATGGATGGATATTATATATTAGTAAACCTTCAAAATAATGTGCAGTTAAACTCTCAAGAGCATTTCTGGAGCTTAGTAGAGCCAGATAACTATAAGAATTTTGTGAGTTGTGGGCACCAACATCTTGTAAATGTTCAGGCAAAACAAGCTTATTCAGTTTGTTTGGGTTGAGCTAAGCAATGAGAATAAATGTTAGAAAACATGAGGAGCTCTCGGCCATTTTCATTTTGTAAAAGTATAGCTCTCGGGGTAAAAAGGTTGGAGACCCCTGATATAGACGCACTGATAAGCCCTGTTCTGTTTATTAGTTTCATATAATTACGCTACACAAACCAGAACCAGTGTAATGTACAAATGATAGGTGGGTATGTTTTCTGCGCAGAACAGGAACGCATTCGGATTGATAACCAAACAAAATTATAAATTGTAAATTAGTTGTTTATCTTCATATCGGTGTAATGTTTATGTTTATTTTTGTTATTGCCTCATAAATGTCAACTGCTGTGTCTGATGGCGTCACAGAAGGACAGTCTGAAAATTCTTTTTGGAGCATTTGTGGATAAAATCAAAAACTTTTACTTTTTTCATTCATGAGTGATATTTTTCCGAACCCTGCTGCTTACACACGAATTGTACTGAGCTTTTTGGCCAATAATGCCACCCCCAAAAATGTGCTATCCAGGGCGGGCAGCCCCCTGCACCCTCCCCTAGCTATGCCACATGCCGTAAGCGCTACCTTATGGTCCTTGACCCTGATCCTCTTTGGCTCTTTTGCACATTGAATTTCCCCGACTCTTTTTTCTCCAAATGTTCCAGTTCTTGCCTTCCTGCTTTTTCCCCTTTTATAAGTTTGTATCTCGTTTGTTTTTATCCTTCCGATCTGTTTATATTCCACCACTGGGATTGACTCCAGCAGACCCCCGTGACCCTGTGTTAAGATATAGATAGATAGATAGATAGATAGATAGATAGATAGATAGATAGATAGATAGATAGATGTGAAAGGAATGATAAATAGATAGATAGATAGATAGATAGATAGATAGATACTGTAGATAGATAGATATGAAAGGCACTATATGATAGATAGATAGATATGAAAGGCACTATATGATAGATAGATGTGAAAGGAATGATAGATAAGAAAGGCACTATATGATAGATAGATAGGAAAGACACTATATGATAGATAGATAGATAGATAGATGTGAAAGGAATGATAGATACATAGATAGATAGATATGAAAGGCACTATATGATAGATGGATAGATAGATAGATATGAAAGGCACTATATGATAGATAGATGGATGTGAAAGGAATGATAGATATATAAATATGAAAGGCACTATATGATAGATAGATGTGAAAGGAATGATAGATAGATAGATATGAAAGGCACTATATGATAGATAGACAGATAGATATGAAAGACACTATATGATAGATAGATAGATGTGAAAGGAATGATAGATATATAAATATGAAAGGCACTATATGATAGATAGATGTGAAAGGAATGATAGATAGATAGATAGATAGATAGATATGAAAGGCACTATATGATAGATAGATAGATAGGAAAGGCACTATATGATAGATAGATATGAAAGACACTATATGATAGATAGATAGATGTGAAAGGAATGATAGATAGATAGATAGATACTTTATTAATCCCTAGGGGAAATGACTGACTGACTACTACTACTGTCAGAAACTCTTCATCCTTTCAGATGTCCTCCCTGAATCTTAAAGAGGTTAGTGAGTACATTCAGCATTGTGGTGCTCTGAAGGAATGACGGGCTGATACGCTGGTAAATGTTGCAGTGCCAACCTGACTGTGCCCGTATACTTAAGGTTTTAAATAAATATAACGCACCCTGCGGTGGGCTGGCGCCCTGCCCAAGGTTTGTTTCCTGCCTTGCACCGTGTGTTGGCTGGGATTGGCTCCAACAGACCCCCGTGACCCAGTAGTTAGGATATAGCGGGTTGGATAATGGATGGATGGATAAATATAACGCATCATGGCATTCAAAAGGAAACAGAAACTATCTCCACCAAAATAACGCTGCTAAATCTCTTATCACCGGCTTTGTTTGTCATTAGCCGAGGGTGGGAGTTCTTTGCTCTGGTCGCTTGGGGTAAGATGTGACGCCACCTTACGGCCAGTCGTGCTTTTTTGGCCCCCGGGACTGGAAGGGGCGGAGTCAGTTACTGATAGTCACCTTGCATGTCTTTGGGCAGAGGGAGAAGAAAAGGGCACCCTGAGGAAACCCAAGCAGATATGGATTGGATGTGCAAACTCCACACAGGGGGGACCCAGGACGTCATCCCTGGTGCCACCCCCATTTGTTGGAATGGCAGATAAAATGCTTTTTATTACTATAAACTGTTTTGATGCGCCATCTGTTGGAATGATAGGGACAGAGCAACTGTCACAGATACACAGACATTTAACCTTTGATTGAGGTGGACAGTTAGTTGCCGGATGGCTCCCTTATAGTATTTTGAGATGCTCTAAATGCCATGCTTCACAGGCCACTTTTTTTGTTAATATTTTTCAATAAATTTATTGATACCACTTTTTACCAGATGAAAACCCGAATTTGACCCGAGTGCCTGCCTATCCCAAGACAAACTCGGTTCCACTAGGCCCTTTTAGGGTGTAACCATTAACCTAACATCATGTTTGTAGGATGTTGGGATGAAACTGGAGTGTGCAGAGAAAAAGACGTCAGCAGAAAGTGGAAACTTCTGGAACTGTGAGACAGCAAAGCTTAATGAATGAGTTTAAGGTCCACTTCTCATTCACAGTTTCTGTGCCCACTTTGTGTCCTCTGCCTTTCTTTGCCTGACCGAGCGAGTTAATTCCAGTTCTGTCCGTGGAGTGCGTGTGAAGTCGCCGAACACGTTGGGGGATTCACGCGAGGGAGAGCAGAGGCTGTGTGGAGGACATTCGGAGATCAGACGTGCACTTGTGAAGCGACTGTGGCACAGTTGTTCAAGTTCATTAAACCTTCCCTGAAAGGGCCAGTGTGCGGGCAATGGGCGGCTTCTTTATGAGCTGCACCCTGCAGGCGCTGCAGACGTGTCCAGTCATCATTCAGCAGCTCGGCAGCTGACACACACTGGAAGAAAGAAAGAAAGAATTAAATCACAACTCCAAACTAATTGAGGTAATCAAAGTGCTGGGAGGCGGCAGGAAGCTGGCAAGGCTGGCTGCTGTGCCAACGTTACAATGTTTCGAGGCCTTTATTAATTTCGTTCCTAAGAGCTGACAGAAGGAGTTTCTCTCTTCTCTCCCTCACCGGCGTGTTCTCTCCTGTCAGACGTGATAAAGCACATTCAATTTAGCCGAGTGGGGCTCTACTGGCACCGCTATTAAAATGTCATGCCAAAGCAAAAAGAACACGTAAAGTTTCAGTAATGCTGGAATTACAATGAAACAACCTGTCACAGATTAAGGATATGGAAGATTAAGAGGAATAATGCATATTTAATGTACCGGGCGGAAGAGGACGGGGGGTGTTGGCACAGAGCTATACTAAAGTTCAAGTCCACCCACGTGCCAACCTTTGAAAATGCCACTTTAATGGTTTGCTACACACAGACAAGTCTAGAGGCGGACGTCCGTAGCGCTGGCATCGTCCAAAAGACTCCAACTGCAGACGAGACACGCTGAAGCCCTGGGGTCATGAGACATTCTGAGGCCCATAAGGCCACGCCCCCTTGTGGTCAGCATTCTATTTAGACTCCGCCCACTCTCCAGCAATCTCAGACATTTGCAATCCCCGGAACTAAACATTCACTTCAGTGTGATGATGTGGTGTTCTGCAGGTTGTAGAAGCTTTGTGTTTTAAAAGAAGTACTTTAAAATAAGTCTTGCAATGTCTACTTTAAAAATAAATTAGCATATTATTTGTTGTTGTATTATTACATGGAATAAGAAAGTATCTAACTTGATTAGATTAAATTAGATTAGATTAGATTAGATAAAATGTTATTAAGCCCATGGTGAGATTCAAAAATAAAGGTTAAAGAATAGAAAAGGCAGATTTTTATGCTGAGAATAGTTTCATATATTAATGGTGATTGAACGTTTGTGAGGACACCTTTGACATAAACAAGCAAACGTTTTCCACCCTTCCAGAATGAATGCTTGTCTTTGCGTAAGAAGCATCTCCTTGCGGGCTTCACGGTGTCTGAGGTGCGTAGATCTGTCCAGAGGCTAAAACCTGTCCTTGATGCAGGTGGGTGCTTCTCGCATCATTCTGGCTTGACGGGGTGTCCATAATTGGAGCCATTTAGCAGAATCAAGTTGGCCGTCCTCTGGGCACAACTTTTTTTTGGTCTATTAACAAAAGAGACCAACTGATGGGTCTTGTTGGGCAGGAGGTTTCACGTAAAAGAGGCAACAAGTCACGAAGGACCCCTTGAATTCTGCAGAAGGGGTCAATATTTGTGGAGAAACATCTTTCCTCTTTTGCAAGATGCCAGGCATTACTTCCCATCGTTGATGCTTAATAGACTGAAACATTAACTTCACCGGGCAGCTTTCAAGATGGCCGAGTCACCAGCACTGAGTGCACTTTGTCTCATCTGAATTAATAGAATGCCAGTCTTGAAGTTGCCGTTCACTGGTAGATTTTTCTGTCTTAAGCAAATGCAATTCTAGAGACTGATACTGACCAGACAGACTTCATATCATCGGGCAGACTTCTAGACAAATCCATCTAAAGGCTTGGCAGACTTCTAAACATACACGTTTACAATGCCGGCTTTCTTTGGGCAAACTGCTGGCATGTAAGTTGCTAATTGACTGAGCAGGCACATGTCAATTAAATATAATGACAGCCTGGATCTGGCACTTCAAACAGCAGATTTGTCCCAGGGTTGCCAGCCTGGCACCAACACTTTCCTTCATTGTGAAAGGATGACGCTCTGTGGGCAAACTTCTTCTTGTTTAGTGAGGTGTTGATGCTTAATTGACGAATTTCTGGTTTAATGGAATGCCAGCCTGAAAGCTGGCATATGTGAGACAGTTTGGTTTAAGGTTACTGTAATGCCAGCCTGCATGGTATTTTTAAGTGGGGCAAGGTTCATTTTAATTTAAAGAGACACCTCAGTAGAAACTAGGATTCATACAACAAATTTCTTCCTTAAGCAAATGCCATTCTACATTGGCTTCACAAAACCTTTTGACCCTCAGCAACAATTTTTTGTGTAAATCTGTCATTTTTGCCTGTCAGTCCACATTTAGCAGCCCACAATGACAAAGTGAAAACATGTGACCTGAAAGGCTTGCAAATGTATTAAAAATCAAAAAATGTGAAACTTCTCATTCCTACGAGTAATCAGCCCCTTCATTCATTACTTTGCAGAAGCCCCTTTGGCATCAATTCTAGCTCTGAGTCTTTTTGGTAAGCCTCTACAAGCTTTGCACACCTGGTGTTCAGTTGTAGGTGGTCTGAGTCGCACCATTTAACAAAGTCCTTGATTAAGTTCCTATACTCCTCCTCCTGCCCACTCCTGATGCAGCCCATGATAGCAGTGTCATTATACAAATAATCAACATAAATAACAATATTAACATAAATGATAATAACCAAAGGATCAAAAAGGATATAAAATACAAAATTTAATATTAAGGCAGGGTAGCAACCCTGACCTAAACCTAGCAGGACTGAGTCAAGAAGCTCTGATTGCTGCAGCTCCCTGTTTATTAGAGTGACACCAACGAGCCACGTATTGACAGGGCAGACTTTATTGACTGGCATGCCAGCACTGAACTTGGCATGGAGTGAACAGACTTCTTTAAGTCTAATAGCTGCTGAATTTCACTATGCATGAAATTTGTATTGATTTATTTATTGCTTTCGACTGGCAGACTAGAAGCTGATACTGGCTGGACAGGACTTTCTTAAGCTTAATTGAATGCTACTCCAGTCACTGCAATTCTCTGGGCACTCACATCTATTGATTTTGTGGCATGCCAGTCAATAGGATGTGCTATAATTCAGTGGGCACACTTATTCTGTGGGTCCCCAGGTTGATAGTAAGTGGGAAGACTCCTTATGCTGTAGCTAAGTCAATGCCAGTCTGTAGTGTGCTGGAGGCACTTCTTCTAATTGATGCTGTATTATTGTAGTATTTCTCTCTACTTACCCTTTACCTGTTTTCTTCAAGGGTAAGTGTACTGGTCAAGTTTGTTACCGGGTTGGTCTACTGTTGAACTTTAAGATTAACACACATATACATAGCTGTACACATACCCTCTGACCCTAACCACAACAGTGCCCTATGAATGACAAACACACAGCTGGTTAACCTCTGGCACTTTAAACCACATGAGTGCCTTAGGAATTACACAGCCTGTCACTCTCTCAGCACTTCAAGAGACGTACTTATTATCGGCACGAACAACATATGATGTTTTAATGATATCTCAGACCTAAATATTAGTTTCGGTCTACAAGAATACATTTAAACATTCAAAGGCTCAGCACTCTTGACTATAGACCGTTTATCAGCCAAGAAAGCCTTACTTGACATCCTGTTCCCTACTATTGGGTGGAGCTCTTACTCTCAGCCTTAATAAACCTCACAGCACTGAGCGTATGGCAAACCTCCAGCTGCTCCAGGTGCTCAAAGAAGTCTACCTTATTACTTCAATCACTCTAGACATTAAGACAAAGCATAGAAAGTTAAAATCAGTGTGGTATTCATTACAGGAATAATAATAATACCAGTGGAACAAAGAATCACAGAAAATAAGACTGATAGAAAAGTCTGGATATATATATAGTCTTTAGAAAAGCTTACAAAAAAATAAAGATGACAAGGATGAATTTCGCAGGCGGCTTGTAATCGAGCACTCATGATGCTTTTCTGACAACCAGATGGAAATGGCCGGACATTGACGTCACTCTGTCCTCCTCTGATGTCTTCATCCCTTCTTCTTCCTCCCTCCTATGTCGCACTTCAGACGAGATATATTTCTCTCTATTATAAAAAAAAGCCTGGGAGGGAGTCTAGGGAGACAAGATATGATCTTCTCGGAAGACAATTTGACGTCCCGCGAGAGACACTTTAACACCCCGCGAGACAAGGCAGTGAGACAACATTTAAAACAAGTTCACGGACATCTAATCTAGCAGTCGTTGGAATTGTTTTGGCAGACATACTTCATGTGCTCCCAGCTCTTAAAACAACGACAAGCGACAAGCAGAACATGCAGCTCGCCAGCAGCAGCAAGACAGCAGATGATCCGACCACTTCTCCTTAGCATGCGTTCAGCCAAACAGCCCCCCAACCCCAACCCCCCCACAACGTGAGCTGGAGAGACACGAAGTGGCAAAAGGACAGCTGCTGTACAGGCTATTAAATGATTGACGCACAGCACAACAAGCAGAAAATGCAGCTCGCAAACAGCAGCAGCAACAAGCCAGCAAATGATCCAACCACTTTTTCATAGCATGCGTTCAGCCCCCACCACCCTTTCACAACGCAAACAGCATTATACGTCTTGCGAGAGAGAGATTTAACCATGCCCAGGGCCAGAAATAAAGGACAAGTACAGTATTGTTTTTACAAAAGTTTTAAAGAAAAAGTGAAAATAATGCATATGTAACAATTCCCATGTAAATAAAAATCTCTTTAAATTGTATATCCAGAGCGCTGCGAGCAGGGGGTGGAGCCCGCTAGTTTTCTAAAATTTTACCGGGGGGTTTTGCAATATGTGATTGTTAGATATTCTGATTGGCAGGCTGTCAATATGATTAATTAATTCACTGCCTGTTTTACCAAAGAAAAAAACTTTCTTTGATGTTGCCTGAGGTATCGGCAGGTCTTCCTTTTCCAGGCTGTAAAATAATGACTGTATTTTTCACTCCTTAAGATGCACCTAGTTTTAGAGGAGGAAAACAAGAAAACATGTAAAGTCAATAGCGATATTAAGAACCATCATCACTGCCATTAACAAATGAGGAGAGACTTTAAGGTTCAAGCACTTTTCTAGTTTTGTGGAAACTCCAAGAACTCCTCATCGCTTGTGTCAGAATTTATGAAGCTCAGTTGCTCACAATCACTTTGCAGGTTCACATACCTATCATCACACAGCATAACCTGTCCAAAGCCACCAGGGGACAAAGTACGTTTGGACCAATGCTCCCTAAAATTATATCGCCAGTCCAGTCCCATCTTTATTTTGTAAGGCCACAAAGCCCATCATCTTGTCTTTTGTTGTGTGTTTCCACTTTAAAAAACGAGAATGTGGTGCAAGCGCAGCCCGTGATTCAAAAAATTGCTCTGCATGCCTGTTTGTCTCATCTGACAGCAGCTGAAAGGCAGGCTTAGGAGAGAACAGCCTGAAGTAGTCCAGCGGCCGGTAATCTGTCGAGTCCAACAGCTAGCCATGCCGTCTTGTGAAGTCTGGTAGCCAGTTTGGCTCCCACACATCAGTGTCTGGGTATTCCTGCCACACGCACCTTGCCATAGGTGCATCGGCTGCACGAATGCGCTCAGCTGGGGTGGCTTCGGCTGGTGTCTGATAGGGTTAATGCCAGTTCCTCACTCTCTTGCTCAATCTCCCTCCATATCACTCTTTAACAAAATCAGATTCTGAAAAATATAGAGTCCGACTCAGCGATAATGCGCAAAACACTGTCTGCTGAGTATTTTGTTTTCTGCACTCGCTGAGATCTCGATGCCATCTTGCCTTTGTTTACATTTGTTTACATTTCGTATCTCACGCACACGCAAGGATTAGATGCCGAGTCAATGAGTCTAACATTCCTCCAAGCAGAGAGGGAATGCCTGTAACAAAATAGTGAGTTTTGTCGCCATTAACGACTGATTGTCACCATCTACCCCTGGATGTCGACCTTTGTCAGGTCTGTGACGCAATATTTGCTCCATAAGACGCACAGCCATTTCCACCCTTCTTTTAGGGAATAAAAAAAGTGTGTCTTACGGAGCGAAAAATAAAAAACACTTTCTCAAATTTTAAGTAATTGATAGCCTGAGCCACCAGCATGTCTTCCTTTCTTTGGTGGAACAGCTGTTTTAAAAGTGAGGTGTAACTGGGAAGAGGACTTGCTTTGATTTGTCCTGAATGTAGTTCATCTGTTGTCTTGTCTTGGTAAAAATATAATGGAAATATAAACTAAAATGTACAGATTTTGTACCCCACAACAGATTAGATTAGATTAGATTAGATAGATACTTTATTAATTCGGAGGGGAAATTCACATACTCCAGCAGCATACTGATGAAGAACAATATTAAATTAAAGAGTGATAACAATGTAGGTATAACAGGCAATAACATTTACCCCCCGGGTGGAATTGAAGAGTCGCATAGTGTGGGGTCTCCTCAGTCTGTCAGTGGAGCAGGACGGTGACAGCAGTCTGTCGCTGAAGCTGCTCCTCTGTCTGGAGATGATCCTGTTCAGTCGATGCAGTGGATTCTCCATGATTGACAGGAGTCTGCTCAGCGCCCGTCGCTCTGCCACGGATGTCAAACTGTTCAGCTCCGTGCCTACAATAGAGTCTGCCTTCCTCACCAGTTTGTCCAGGCGTGAGGCATCCCTCTTCTTTATGCTGCCTCCCCAGCACACCACCGCGTAGAAGAGGGCGCTCACCACAACCGTCTGGTAGAACATCTGCAGCATCTTATTGCAGATGTTGAAGGATGCCAGCCTTCTAAGAAAGGATAGTCGGCTCTGTCCTCTCTTGCACAGAGCATCAGTATTGGCAGTTCAGTCCAGTTTATCATTCAGCTGCACCCCCAGGTATTTATTGGTCTGCAACCTCTGCACAGTCACTACTGATGATCCTGGGGTCCATGAGGGGCCTGGGCCTCCTAAAATCCACCACCAGCTCATTGGTTTCCCTGGTTTTCAGATGTAGGTGGTTTGAGTCGCACCATTTAACAAAGTCCTTGATTAGGTCCCTATACTCCTCCTCTTGCCCACTTCTGATGCAGCCCACGATAGCAGTGTCGTCAGCAAACTTTTGCACGTGGCAGGACTCCGAGTTGTATTGGAAATCCGATGTGTGTTGGCTGAACAGGACCGGAGAAAGTCCAGTCCCCTGCGGCGCTCCTGTGCTGCTGACCACAATGTCAGACCTGTAGTTCCCAAGACACACATACTGAGGTCTGTCTGTAAGATAGTCCACGATCCATGGCACCAGGTATGAATTTACTACCATCTCAGTCAGCTTGTCCCTAAGGAGCAGAGGTTGGATGGTGTTGAAGGCGCTAGAGAAGTCCAGAAACATAATTCTTACAGCACCACTGCCTCTGTCCAGGTGGGAGAGGGATCGGTGTGGCATATAGATGATGGCATCCTCCGCTCCCACCTTCTCCTGGTATGCGAACTGCAGAGGGTCGAGGGCGTGGTGGACCTGTGGCCTCAGGTGGTGAAGCAGCAGCCGCTCCATGGTCTTCATCACACGTGACGTCAGAGCGACAGGCCGGAAGTCATTCAGCTCACCAGGACGTGATACCTTTGGGACTGGGGTGATGCAAGATGTTTTCCAAAGCCTCGGGACTCTCCCCTTTTCCTGGCTCAGGTTGAAGATGCGCTGTAGAGGACTCCCCAGCTCCAGCGCACAGACCTTCAGAAGTGGTGGCGATACTCCATCTGGACCCACTGCTTTGCTGGCACGAAGTCTCCTCACCTCTCTGCTCACCTGGGCTGCCGTAATTGTGGGTGGGGATGTCTCTCTTATGCTGGTATCAGCAGAAGTTTGGGTGGAGGATACAGTACTCCGAGGTGAGAGTGGGTTAGGGTGGTCAAACCTGTTAAAGAAGTTGTTCATCAGGTTTGCTCTCTCCACGTCTCAGATGGGAATGTCATACCGTTAGCTACTAGAACTTACTCAAAGCTTTTCTTTTTTTTTTTGGAATGCCACTCTTGACCTTGGAATTGATTTGCCAGACATGCTTAAGTTTAATGGAATGCCAGTGTAGGCCACTGGGAATGTTTCTGTTGTTGCCATTCTAAAGGATGGACTTCACTAGACATAACAATTCTCTTTTTTTGAAATGCCAGTCTAGAGGTTGGTATTAATACAGAAGACTTTCTACCTCAATGAATTATGGGATTGCCAGTCTAGCTGCTGTAGTTCTTTTGGGCCAAAATCAACTGTGTCAGAGAAGGCCAGTCAACTGTCAAATAATAGTTGAGCAGACCCCTATTATGATGGAAGGAATAGTAGATGGCATTCGCTGTGCAAACATCTTCAGACTCAATGGTCTGACGACTTTTTGGTGGATTTCTTCTCACAAAGGAACACAAGGAATGTGATGAATGACAAGAGGGCTTGTTTGTTTAATTAAAAGCTCCACTGTCCCCATATCCCCTCCAGGTCCTTCTCAAAGGCTGTCATGGATTCTGCTTCAACTTCGTGCCTCGCTAGTCTGTTCCACAGCCTCACAACTCTTTGCATAAAGCAGTGCTTCCTGGTTCAGTCCTAAATGCCTTTCCCCGTCATTTTCACCGGTGCCCACAAGTATGTGATTCACTCTTAAGCTGACAGAATTCTGTTGGATCTGCCTTTGAGGATTTTGAAGACCTGGATGAGGACCCCATGAAGTCTTCTCTGCTCGAGATCCACCAAGTTTAATTCTCCGGACATGTCCTTAAGTCCGGCAGCGCTTCAAGTGCTTCCTGGGTTCTATCCCACCGCAGGAACATTTGTATCATTTCCACTACAGGAACTCAGGCCAATTGTATGTGTTTTCAGCTCCTACACCAGGGTAGTGGGTGGGGCTTAGCCAATGAAATGTGCTGATTGGCTGACCATAAGTACTGGTGCCATCTCACAAATCTCTGATTGGCTGACCATAAGTACTGGTGCCATCTCACAAATCCATCAGCAGTTTAGACTTAGGAAAGTTATTGGTGAAGACGGAGCACCGCACACTTTTTCTGTCACCTCGTGTGAAGTCCAGAGTGTGTCGAAGCAATAAGGGTGGGCACAGGGATGGGTTGGCCAACGGTTCCCAAGAACTCTCGAATCTGCCTCACTTTGCACCGCACCACTTTTCTTTGCACGTCATTGTAAGAGAAACAGACGACAACAATAAAGAGTTTGGGGTACCAGTCTGGTCACCCCCTATAATTAGTTTTGGAAAAAAAAAAAAAAAAATATGTGTAATTTTTCCGGAGGCCGTCTTTGTAGACACGAGTTCAGAAGAGAATTGTCCCAAGATGACAGAGCTTCCAACAAAAAGAGGCGGTTCCAGGTGGATGAAGACTGGAAGTGATGTCAGAGGTGTGCTAGCTGTCAATCATCTCATCTGCAGCGGGGAAGGAAAGGAGAAAGCAGATTAGGACACCAGCGCCAACCTCTGGAGTGGTGGTAAAACTGCAGTCACTAGAGCCCTTCAGCTGTCCCCTTTGTGTGCATACGCGCGACGTCACATATTTTGCATGTCTATGATGTCATGATTCAGATGTTTGTTCCAGGTTGCTACAACTCTCTGAAGAAGAGCTTCCTCGCTTCAGTCCTCAATGCACTTCCCCTTAACTTCCACCGGTGTCCTCAAGTTTGTGATTCAAGTTGAAAGAATCCTACTGGATTGTTTTATGAGTGCCTTTGAGGGCTTTGAAGACCTCCACTCACAGTCAGCTCTGCTCGAGTCTACACAGGTTTAATCCTCTGAGTCTGGCACAGTAGGACACGTCTTTAAGTCCTCGGATGCTCCTGGTTGCTCTTCTCTGCAGACCTTCAAGTGCGGCTATAGACGTTCATCGCAATGGCAAAAGGAGCAGCATGGTGGCCAATTTACAGACTCTTAAGTTAGAACCCTCCGCCAAGTTTTCTTCATGTGGTGTTTCCGTGTTCCCTCCCACGTCCTCAATAAATTTCCTCTGAGTATACTTTGGCTTTCTTCCCACATCCCTAAAATCCCTTGGCTTTTCTCTACATTCATAATGGCTAACACGGTACAACACCCTAGTACCACATCCCTAAAGACATTTAGGCAGTGACGGACCTACAATTTTGGAGCCTTGAAGTTTGATCTGTTATGGGGGTCCACTCTGCAATCAGAAACGATGTCTGGGTAGCTACTGTTATCTTCTTCAATGGGGCTGTTCCATCACAGGTCACCCCAAATTTGTAAAACATTTCAGATTTTGATTACAGTTGTTTTAGTGAATTATACCATAACTCTCTCTATATAAAATCCAACGTCTGTCTGTCCACTTTTCACGAGAGAACTACTTAACGGATTCAGATCGGGGTTTTTTTCTATAATTTGCTTGAACATTCCGGATGTTTTTGCGACTTCTCTCATTGCGCTGAGTATCATAGTTCGCTTGCAGGAGTGATATACTCGCCCTGATCTAAGACAGAGGCTGCGGGCTGAGGGGAGGGGGGAGTGTGACGTCAGGAGTAGGGAGCTGGTCGGGGCTCTCCTCCTCCTCCTCTGGGTGCACTCGCCAGCCTCCGTTCGAGTCGCTGTACCTGTCGCCATGTGTTGGAGTGTACCTTTGCCTCCGTTTAGGCAGCGATACCTGTTTGTTTATTGATTTTTAAAGTTTTTCCTATTTCACTACTACGCGAGAGAAGCTGCGGGGGACAGCTAGTTATTAATATTACTATTTTTAAAAGCCCCTTTTTTATACAGTAGACAGCAAAAGGTTTTAAGCAATGTAAATTAAATTCACTTCTGGGTCCCCTCTGAAGCTTCATTAGGTTCATAGCAGATTCGCCCCTGCATTCAGGGAGGGGTACCTGGTAACCCTGTGCACGTGGACCCTGAGATGCACCTTTCCAGGATTGGTTCCTGCCCTATTCTTGATGTTATTGGGAAAGTCATTGGCAACCAGTGACCACAAACGGCATTAACCAGGTCTGAGAATTGTATTTTAAATTATGACGGTCAAAATTGTTTCCCTGTAAGGCTGCTCTCTTTAGAGCACAATTGCCATGGTGCACATGAGCCTGCAAACGGGATGGGAATGACAGGTTTCTTTTGTCTCTGCCTAGTAACTAGATAAGGCGTGATAATATGGAAATAAATAGAATCAGTAACGTATAAACCCGAGTGCAAACTTAGCCGACGGCCGGTCCTATCAGCGATGAGGCCGCCCGCACCCGCAGTGTCAATAAGGCGGCGAAGGAGAAAGGCGGGCAAGGTCACCAAGCGCTTCAGCGACTTCCTGTGCCCACTGGCTGATATAACAACATAATAATAAAATGAAATTAAAATAAATAACGAATAAGAAAATTATACTTATGGGCACAGCACATGGCTTTCGTAAGGTGCTTTGGCAAATGGCATTGATCTCTTGATGAAATCTGGACATACCAGCAAATCGTCAAAGGCAGAGAAGAAATAAAAGTCAATAATAATAATAAGGAGAAGAAGAAGAAAATGAAGATGATGAATTTTTCTTCTTAATAATAATAATAATAATATTAATAATAATAATATGAAGACAATGAAGAATTCTTCTTTTTCTTCTTCTTAATAATAATAATAATAATATGAAGATGATGAAGAATTATTCTTCTTAATAATAATAATAATAATAATAATAATAATAATAATAATGATATTACTATTACTATTATGAAGATAATGAATTATTCTTCTTCATCTTATTATTATGAAGATGATGATTAATTCTTTTTCTTCTTCTTGTTCTTCTTCTTATTATTATTATGAAGATTCTTCTTCTTATTATTATTATTCTTCATCTATCCATTATCCAACCCGCTATATCCTAATTACAGGGTCAAGGGGGTCTGCAGGAGCCAATCCCAGCCAACACAGGGTGCAAGGTAGGAAACAAACCTTGGACAGGATGCCAGCCCACCGCAGGGCGCGTTATATTTATTTAAAACCTTAAGTATACGGGCACAGTCAGGTTGGCACTGCAAAATTTACCAGCGTATCAGCCCGTCATTCCTTAAGAGCACCACAATGCTGAATGTACTCACTAACCTCCTTAAGATTCAGGGAGGACATCTGAAAGGATGAAGAGTTTCTGACAGTAGTAGTAGTCAGTCAGTCATTTCCCCTAGGGATTAATAAAGTATCTATCTATCTATCACACAGGGCGCAAAGGAGGAAACAAGCCCTGTGCAGGACGCCAGCCCACCGCAGGGCACACACACACCAAGCACAATTTAGAATCACCAATGCACCTAACCTGCAAGTCTTTGGACTTTGGGAGGAAACCGGAGTGCCCGGAGGAAACCCACGCAAACACGGGGAGAACATGCAAACACCACGCAGGGAGGACCCGGGAAGCGAACCCAGGTCTCTTAACTGCGAGGCAGCAGCAGCGCTACCCACTGCACCACCGTGCCGCCTATTATTATTATTATTATTTTGGCAATTTTGTTTGATAGGCTTTGACAAGTTAATGTGCATCATCTATGTTAAAATCACATTTTTAATGTTTAAAAGCTGTTACAAGTGCATTTATTGCAAAGTTATATTTTACAAATGCCACTTTTGATCAGCTCGCCGACTTCTCCGACCGAAAGGGACGAACCCTTCCATCTCATTATTAATATCTTATTATTCTCTCAATCTCAAGATGAAACGAACAAAAGAGAGCGGTGCTGCTTTTAGAAAAAAAAAGGCGATGGAAAAAGTATTTAAAAAGAAGGAAGGGACATTATTGGAATATATCAATCATAATTAATAATTTAAAAACGTAGTCAAAATTGAATTGTCAACGTTTTCATTTTTTGTTTGATATGTATTATGTGTTATTTTGTAAACGGGGGGGGGGGCGGGGGGGAGAGAGGATTTGTTTGGCAAGCTCAAAGACGGCCCTGACCTAAAGAAATCCAAAACTGCTCCACTGTGCTCGGTAAAGGAAGCGAGGGAGCGGACCTGCACGTCAATATTTCAATGAAGACTTAGAGGGTTTGCCCACAGGAAAAGCAAACTGATTTTGTAAAGTTTGATTCTGAGCGCTGGCTGGAAGACACGCATCAACGCACACCCACACACACTTCCACAGGCGTGAGGGATAAAGACCTGCCCAGGAAACGGAGGAGTTCTAATGCCAGCCCTACCAGCGCGCCCTGCGCCTCTTAGCGAGTGCCTTACACTGGAACGTTTGATCCCTGCGCATTCCAGATCTTCAAGAGCAAAAATGCGACTTTCTAATTAATAATAATAATAATAATAATTCTTTACGTTTATATAGCGCTTATACCTTTATATTTGTCACTACTGAAAGCGCTTTATGATACGGAAGGCGCATACAATAATAACGCTGTGAGAAAGACCTGTGGAGTCACGACTGTCCTTTTTCGTTTTCCTGTTCAACTCCTACAGGCTAATTGGAGTCACAGCCCTTATTCCAAACCCACCGACAGATGTCTGCTGCTGAAGTCGCTCGAGCTCCGGGTACTGCAGCATATTGCAATTTAATCACTTTTACAGTAACAGAAAAAAAGGTTAAATAGTGTTGGACTGGACACGGCTATGTAGAGTTTTCATTAATGTTATTAAAATCAATAAGATGTCTCGATTGATTAATTACTTTGGAAAGAATTTCTTCCAATGACATTTTTAAGTCATGGCTCGTAGAGACAGACAGTTGTATGATTTTCTAGATTTTAGGCTGTGGGAGAAAGGTGTAGGAGACACGTGGAAACATTGCGAGCCACATATCGAAAATGAGACTGTATACGCTGGACCCCGGGGGCTATCCATGGCTCCAACGAGACTCTCAAGAAATGGTCACTCATAAGAACACAAGAAAATTGACAAGCGAGAGGAAATCATTCAGTCCATCAAGCTCGTCTACTTATGCTAATAGTTGTCAACATCCATCTCCGTGCTGAGACTCCCAGACTCTGTTGTTTCAAGTGACGCAATCAAAGGTTAAATAAATAAATAAATAAATCCAAACTGCTTTGTCCCGCTTCTTGCCCTTGAGCGGAGTGACCTTAACCAGTTGCCGTGCGTTCGTCCTCTCGCTAACCGTCAGTTTACTCCTGAAGCTCATAACAAGTTTGTAGTTTTTCACAGCACTTGTCGCCGGGCTCTATTTATTCTGAGCCGAGGGAGCTCCCACTCTGTGCTGTTTGTTCTCCTGCTCTTCCTCTGGGATTGTCGGCTCTCTCTAAACACCGATAAGCTAGTCGGTGCAGCGCTGCTTAACAAGTCCCAGCAGTTGTAGCTCTGCAGCCTGGCCACGTAACTTTAAAAATGGCAGACATGCAGGACGTCACTGGCCTGACTAGTCAAGTGTGTTCGAGTTGACCTTGATGAGCACCTGACACACCAAATCTTCATAAACACTAAATCACAACAACATTTATTTATATAGCACATTTTCATACAAATAGTTGCTCAAAGTGCTTTACATAATGAAGAATAGAAAAATAAAAGACCCAGTAAGAAAATAAAATAAGTCAACATTAATTAACATAGAATAAGAGTAAGATCCAATGGCCAGGGTGGACAGAAAACTCCAGACGGCTGGAGAAAAAAATAAAATCTGTAGGGATTCCAGACCATGAGACCGCCCAGTCCCCTCTGGGCAAATCTATATACAGTAATCTCTAGCCCTCTCTCTCTCGCTGTCTGTAAAGGTAATTCATTTACAACGCTCTGTATAGTACACGGTATGAAAGACACTATATAGTCTTTAATAAAGGCATTTCATTCTCAATAAACTTTGTATAAAAATATCCATCCATCCATTATCCAACCCGCTATATCCTAACACAGGGTCCCAGGGATCTGCTGGAGCCAATCCGAGCCAACACAGGGTGCAAGGCAGGAACAAATCCCAGGCAGGGTGCCAGCCCACCACAGGGCACACACTAGGGACAATTTAGAATCACCAATGCACCTAACCTGCATGTCTTCAGACTGTGGGAGGAAACCCACGCAGACACGGGGAGAACATGCAAACTCCACACAGAGAGGACCCAGGAAAGCAAACCCAGGTCTCCTAACAGTGAGGCAGCAGCGCTACCCACTGTGCCACCTCAATGTAATTGTCGTACGCTTATTTTAGTATTGATAGTGAATTTGATGATTGTAAAGAGTTTCTTTTATGATTGTAAATGTCGTGTGGGAGAAATGCACATTTTTAGGATCTCTCACACAAACACACAATTTAGTATCGCCAATGAACCTAACCTGCATGTCTTTGGAGCACCCGGCAGACACGGGGAGAACATGCAAACTTCACGCAGGGAGGACCCGGGAAGCGAACGCAGGTCTCCTAACTGCAAGGCGGCAGCACTATCACTGTGCCACCGTGCCGCCCCAGGCCATGAATACAACTCCTCAAATGAAAAAATCAGGAGCGGTATTTCGTCCTCAGGAGCCTAACTCACTCCTTAACATTAACCAACAGCTCAGCCACCAGGCACCTCTTAGCCTAACCCTTCTTCTCAAATCTCTCTGAACGATCGTCCCCCAACTTGCGGCCACAACTGTACTTATAAAGGCTTTTCAATTGCCTAAACATAGGGAGATACCATTTCAGGCCTGCCAGGGAGATCATAGACTTCGAGCAAAAATCAAAATATCTGACAACAAGATACATCTAATAAAACACTAAATGACAACACAACAAAAACATTTATACCTAACCTCGAGGTTACTAAGACACAAACAGAAACATTACAGTACACCTGCACTACTACTGATCCAACATGGACTCCCCTTACAGCTCGTCTTTCGACTTTCCCAGGCACCAGTGACTGAATTTAGCTTCAGCTCCACCTTTAAAACACCGGTCGGTAAATGTGGAATGTTACGCGTGAGACTTGCACCCGAAACAAATGTCGGAATATCTGAAAAAAAAACGAAATAAACAACCTGGCAGTAAGTCCAAAAACCTTGTTAAGTATTTTTTTTTTTTTGCATTTCATACCTAAAGCTTATTAAGAATTTTGCTGTCCAGTACCTGTCTGTGCTATACTGTGTTAGCGTCCAACACCCTGGCATCAGTAGACTGCTAAACTTCAGCATTTACATCGAATAACTGTCAGTCAGTCAGTCAGTCATTCTCCAACTCGCTATATCCTAACACAGGGTCACGGGGGTCTGCTGGTGCCAATCCCAGCCAACACAGGGCGCAAGGCAGGAAACAAACCCTGGGCAGAATGCCAGCCCACCGCAGACATCAAATAACTAGATTGCTGTTATCCAAAAATCATAGCATGGGCCTGCGGTTATCAGAAAACAGCCACTATTATGCCCAGCTTCAAGCATGGGGTGTGCTGAGCTGGTGGTATGACATTATGGGGGGCCTTGGTTTAGCAATGGTTGAAAATCCCTGCTGTAGAGTAATGTGGCCTTGAATCTAAAAGGTTGCTTTATGACGAAAGGCGCTATATGCAGGGACTGACTGGGTGAGTCGGACTCTCTCCATGACAGTGTCCTTGTGTGTGTGTGTGTGTGTGTGTCTCCTATTTATCACACAAGGCCCTTTCAGGCTGCACCATCTTGGATGTAAAAATTGACTTCTTGCAGCGATGGCTCCGGGCCAACACAGAAACAGCTGAGTCTTTCTTGATCCACTTGGCTGACCACCAAACGTTAAGAGTGGAAACACACACACCCACGTGTACCCACACACACATAAGTAACACAGTCATCAAAAAATCACCCTCACACACATTCACAAGTGGGAGTCTAGGGGCTATGGATGCAGTTTAAAGTTGAAAAAATAAGACAGGTGGATGTCAGCCGTCTGTCGTTGCTGCTTTAGGTTGGCATCCATAATGATGAAGAAGGCACTCGGGAGCAGCGCTGAATGCAGCCTGAGGCTTCCGGAGATTTATAGGGAGGCGGCAGCTCTGTGTGGACAAAGTGACCTCATTGCCTCTTTGTTACATCCTGAAGGAAGTCAAGGCCATGAACTTGGCAAGCAGGCGGGCATGTGTGTGAATTTCATTGTGTGCGTGTGTGTGTGTGTGTGTGTGTATTCTGACAACAGTAGAAGCTTGAGGTAACGTGGACCGATGCTACCTCAGACAACTGATAAATTCAAATAAAAGGCTGGCTGTGACCATTTCAGATTAAAAATTGCAGATATAAAAGATTTGGCCAATTGATATGGTACAGTATCACGTTTTAAAGATAGACAGATAGATAGATAGATGTGAAAGGCACTATATAATAGATAGATGTGAAAGGCACTATATAATAGATAGATAGGAAAGGAAAGGCACTAAGATAGATAGATAGATAGATAGATAGATAGATAGATAGATAGATAGATAGATA
>JANRMT010062850.1:29267708-29306933 GCA_026402145.1 Polypterus bichir lapradei | reverse complement strand
ATAGATAGATAGATAGATAGATAGATAGATAGATAGATAGATAGATACTTTATTAATCCCAAGGGGAAATTCCCATACTCCAGCAGCAGCATACTGATAAAGAATAATATTAAATTAAAGAGTGATAACAATGCAGGTATAACAGACAATAACTTTGTATAATGTTAACGTTTACCCCCCCTGGTGGAATTGAAGAGTCGCATAGTGTGGGGTCTCCTCAGTCTGTCAGTGGAGCAGGACGGTGACAGCAGTCTGTCGCTGAAGCTGCTCCTCTGTCTGGAGATGATCCTGTTCAGTGGATGCAGTGGATTCTCCATGATTGACAGGAGCCTGCTCAGCGCCCGTCGTTGCGGATACACTACTACAAGTTTTATTATACCTACTTAACTTTTATCAACATTTATCTAACTCTATATTTATTTTTCTAGTATCAGAATGTATTTTAAGTTATTTTTGTTTTGGTTTCAATAGATGTATTTTTCATATTTTCGATTCTTGTTTTCTTTTTTTCACATCTTCACGCCCCCTTTTTTGTTACTTTTTTTGTTACCCCACAGGTTGAGAACTGCCGGTATAAGCGAGCTTCCCCTTTTTCGCTTCCCCTCTCTGCTTTTTATTCTTCCTGTGTTTGCAGGCAACTCGCTCAGGATACCTCCTACGTGATTTCTCATCCCTCATGTCTCTCACTTAATCACACTTCGCTTTTCAAGCACATCACCAATGCCAAACTGACCAATCACACCAAAGCCAAATTGACCAATCACACCAAAGCCAAAACTGACCAATCAGATTGCTCGGAGGGACAGAACACACACACACTAAGACAGGTAATATCTCTGCGTCCACAATTTTTCTTTTTTTCAGAAATGTCAGTTCTGTTTGAAATTCTTTGTTAAATGAGCACAACCACATTATCATATCGACAAATGAAACATGTGGCTAAAGCAAGCCAGCTGAGAACTAAATGCCGTGATTTTGCATTTCCCGGCTGATTAGCTTCACTTCATAAATACAGAATAGCTGATTAGTCTGACTCTGCCTGTTATGAACTGAACTGATTTGATTGATGATTCTGAATGCATTGAAGGACGTCCGCTCCAAAGTGCTTGTTCCGCAACGACTTTCATTCTGTTCTGTCAATGAAAGGAGAAATGAATCATGTTTAAAATACGGGGCAAATGAAGATTTAAAAAAATTAACAAATCGGGACACCCTTATATTGGTGTCACTGGACTCTGCAGGGTCGGACTGCAAATGGGTGTTAAAGCTGCTAGAAGTGGTGACATTAGCCTTTTCAGTCAGGTCACTCTCATCATACTCACCTGATGTATTCACAACTCGTTGAAATCATTATGTCGGTTTGTCATGTCATGTCAAGTCATTTTATTACCCACTTAATCCAAAGAAAAGTCCCTGGCTAGTATAGGGCACAAGGCTGGCTCTCTTTTTTACTTTGCACGTCATCGAGGTAATGCATATATAGTTATGAAAAATTCCACCACCGTTTTCGACCTCCCTAAGTGCGAAAATATCATTTGAACATAAAAGTGTGATTATAAATAGAGATAAATGATTGTGGCGGCACGGTGGCGCAGTGTTAGGTGCATTAGCGATTCTAAATTGTCCCTAGTGTTGGCTGGGATTGGCCCCAGCAGACCCCGTGACCCTCTAGTTAGGATATAGCGGGTTGGATGATGGATGGATAAATGATCGTGTATCGATATTATCAATTAGTTATGATGAGAAACAAAGAGATATGATTTTTGAGAAATATTGCCCAACTGGAAGGGGTTCTGGTTTTCCTCGATCTCATACGTGAAAGTCGAGGGGAGCGCACTCCCGATTTTTTCTTTTCGCTGCACCTCTGGCACTTTGTATGAAATGACCATCCATATGGACTTTTTTTTTTTTTTTTTTTTTGCAGGGCACGGTAGAAGTCAAATACATGGTCTCAAAACAGTGACCTATTAGACACCATGCAGCGCTGATCGTATCCCATGCATAATAAATCAAGTAGTATTTTTCTTTTTCTTTTAAGACTTTTTCTTTTTTGTCAGCTTTATAACCATTAGAATCGATGGGGAGCTGGTGGGTGGCAGATTGCTTCTTCTTTTTTTTATTTATTTTATTTTTTTTTTTTTTGGCCATGGGCATCTTTTCTCGCGCCCTTTGCAACCACTCAAGTCTCCCCAGACCAAATCTTAAGTTGGCAGTTTCCATTTCTGTGGACGGGCACTGGTCAATATGAATTCCTAATTTTACATTTTAACAAAGCATCGATTTCAAAATAAATGAAGAGCTAATCTATCATACGCCATTTGATTTGTAACGAGAGGTCGGCGCCACTTTGAGCAGCAGAAGACGAGCTGACATCTACAGAGCAGAACTCTCGCTAGCATGACGCACAGCGTAACCCGAAGAACAGCCACCAAAATCATAAGAAAACCAACCAATAAACGCATTGCTGGCTTTAGAATGTAAATTAAATGTGACCGATTAGAGTAATAAAACGTTCGACAGCAGAACTGTGTATCACTATGCCGGACAGAACGCGTGCACGAAGCAAATGAAACAGCGCGATGGCTGCGCAAGACACGCACTCACGCAGCACAGCGCAGAAAGATATTGCATTAAAAAATTGTCCCATCCGTCGCATATGGTGCCCTCGTGCCAGGGTCGTACACATTGATCGAACTTGGTTTAAGTTATTCAGTCTGACTCTGTTCGCCGACTAACACATTAGACAGTTTTTGCCAATATGAGAATCTTTACATAGTCATGTAAATAAGGAGTTGAGGCCATGGCCGGCATTTGCAAATATCTATAATGTAATCGATGCGCTGTACTTTGTAATTATGAGCGGTCCACATTACTGTACTTTGGATGTGCCGAAGGAAGCGCTGAATGACTGTCTGATTTACCAGTTTGGGTGTCACACGTCGCCATACCGCCAGTTAAAAAATCTCGAATTTTAGTTATTGGCGTCTGTATAGGACCCTATGCAAGGATCTCTGCCGGTAGTGTGGCGTAGTGGCTAAGACACTAGACTTCAAATCCTGAGGTTATGGGTTCAAATCACGCTCCTGACACTATGTTACCAAGAGCAAGTCACTGGACTTGACTGTACTCCGCTTGGAAAATCTAAAGAAATGGAATCCAATTATATCATAAATGTTGTAAGTCGCCTTGGATAAAGGCGTCAGCCAAATAAGTACATACGAGGTGTGGCAGAAAAGTAATGAGACTGATTTTTTATTTACCAAAGTTTTTATTTTTTTCAAACATCAATGTTATCCCCTTCAAAGTAGTTACCTTGGGCAGCTACACACCGATGGAGACGACGTTCCCACTGTTGGTAGAGGCGCTGGAAGTCTTCAACCGGTATGGTCTTCAGCATGTCCGTTACACTCTTTTGGATGTTAGAACATTAGAACATTCTAGACGAGAACAGGCCATTCAGCCCAACAAAGCTCGCCAGTCCTATCCACTTGTTTCCTCCAAGAAAACATCAAGTCGAGTTTTGAAAGTCCCTAACGTCTTACTGTCTACCACACTACTTGGTCTCTTATTCCAAGTGTCTATCGTTCTTTGTGTAAAGAAAAACTTCCTAATGTTTGTGCGAAATTTACCCTTAACAAGTTTCTAACTGTGTCCCCGTGTTCTTGATGAACTCATTTTAAAATACAAGTCTCGATCCACTGGACTAATTCCCTTCATCATTTTAAACACTTCAATCATGTCACCTCTTAATCTTCTTTTGCTTAAACTGTAAAGGCTCAGCTCTTTTAATCTTTCCTCATAATTCAACCCCTGTAGTCCTGGAATCAGCCTAGTCGCTCTTCTCTGGACCTTTTCTAATGCTGTTGTGTCCTTTTTGTAGCCTGGAGACCAAAACTGCACACAGTACTCAAGATGAGGCCTAACCAGCGCATTATAAAGGTTGAGCATAACCTCCTGTGACTTGTACTCCACACATCGTGCTATATAACTTAACATTCTGTTAGCCTTCTTAATGGCTTCTGAACACTGTTGGGAAGTGGATAGCTTAGAGTCCACTATGACTCCTAAATCCTTCTCATAAGGTGGACTCTCGATTTTCAGACCCCCATTGTGTATTCAAACCCAATATTTTTACTTCCTATGTGTAATACTTTACATTTACTGACATTAAATTTCATCTGCCACAAATCTGCCCAAGCCTGTATGCTATCCAAGTCCTTCTGTAATGATATAACGGATTCAAAATTATCTGCTAATCCACCTATCTTGGTATCACCTGCAAACTTAACCAGCTTGTTACTTGTATTCCTATCTATATCATTTATATATATTAAAAATAGCAGCGGCCCTAGCACTGCCCCCTGCTGGTCACCACTCTTAACATCGGCCACTTCTGATGAGGTTCCTCGCACCATCACCCTCTGCTTCCTGTGTCTGAGCCAATTCTGCACCCACCTAAAAACATCACCCTGAACTCCCACTTCTTTTAACTTGATGCCCAACCTCTCATGTGGCACCTCATCAAATGCTTTCTGAAAGTCCAGATTAATAACATCATATGCTCCACTTTGATCGTATGCTTTTGTTGCCTCCTCATAGAATTCCAACATGTTAGTAAAGCACGACCTCCCTCTTCATACCCCATGCTGACTGTTCCTAATAACTCCTGTCCTTGCCATGTGTTGCTCAATCTTATCCTTAATAATTCCTTCCATTAATTTTCCTGTGATGCATGTTAAGCTTATTGGCCTACAGTTGCTTGGATCTGCCCTGTCACCCTTTTTATATAATGGAATGATATTTGCCATTTTCCAGTCCTTCGGAATCTCTCCAGTGCTCTGTGACTTCCTAAAAATATGTGTCAAGGGTTGATATCTGTACTCACTAGCCTCCTTAAGAACCCGAGGATAAATATTATCTGGGCCTGGTGATTTGTTTGATTTCAGCCTATTTAATCTGAGCAGCACTTCTCCCTCTTCAATTTCCAATTTTCCATGTTTTCTAAAGTCCCGAAATGACGTCCTTTGAGGACATTTTTCAGTTTAGGAAAAAGGAAAAAGTCACACGGACTGAGGTCAGGTGAATAAGGGGGCTGGGGA
Organism: Polypterus bichir lapradei; assembly: GCA_026402145.1. Taxonomy (NCBI): domain Eukaryota; kingdom Metazoa; phylum Chordata; class Cladistia; order Polypteriformes; family Polypteridae; genus Polypterus; species Polypterus bichir. The sequence continues at coordinate 29,301,834 of JANRMT010062850.1, read as the reverse complement.
ACCACAGGAATGCCTTTTGAGGTCAAAAATTCTGTTATGGAGAGGGCAGTGTGACATGGGGCGTTGTCATGATGGAGCATCCATTTGTCTGCAATGTCTGGTCTCACGCGAATGACCCTTTTTCTGAGCCTTTCATTGTTCACTCAACATTCTTAATGTTAAACGACGGTCTGATCTCACAAGAGTGTTCACACGTTCGATGTTTTCATTGGATTTTGAAGTTGAAGGCCTCCCTGAACGGTGTTCATCTTCAACGTGTTTTCTGCCTTCCAAAAATGATTTGTGCCAGCGAAAAACTTGAGCTCGGGATAAAGAATGTTCCCCATAGGCCTGTTTTAACTTTTCAAACGTCACACTTGCCGATTCTCCAAGCTTAACACAAAATTTAATGGCACAACGTTGCTCCAAATTCCGCTGTTCCATTTTGCATGACGCACAACCAAAAACACAACTTCGCTAATAGCAGTCACAAAAATCACGTAGTTAACGGAAGGAGTTGAAACTCGCACTGAGCTATGGGAGGGTACTGATACACGTGCTCTATCAAGGACAACAGCGCAGCGTTGCCAGATCGCTTGCAGTGTTGCCAGTCTCATTACTTTTCTGCCACACCTCGTATATACTTTAAACGGATGAGTATTTTTCCTCTTTAAAAAATAATTAACGGATGGGCCTTAGTGTGCTGGGTGCCGCAACGTGCTGCATTAGCGCATGTTCCCAATCCAACCTTGTGGTTTGATTGGACGGGCAGGACCCACTGAGGCCCCGCCCACAGCGACTGGTCTGAGTCACCCCGATGGCAGATCTGGCCTTGACATTTACAGACAACACTAAATTGTCCCTAGTGTGTGCTTGGTGTATGTGTGTGCCCTGTGGTGGGCTGGTGCCCTGCCCGGGGTTTGTTCCTGCCTTGAGCCCAGTGTTGGCTGGGATTGGCTCCAGCAGACCCTTAGGATATAGCGGGTTGGAAAATGACTGACTGACTGACTTTAGTTTAGGTGCTGCAAAAATGCTTCTCTTACTGATGTACTATTATGTAACCAAACGACTTCTCAGGATCTTTGCGACAATTACAAAGTATCACTTAAGTGTTTGTTCATCTCTGCAATGTGGCTTACTAACAAAAATTCATTTTGAGTGGTCTGAGTTGGCTTAAATGAGACACATTTCTCTTGATGTTACTTATTTAGTATAAGACATACAAATCCTTCATATTAACAAATAATTTTGCCACCATGTGAATATGTCGCACCGCACATGACCTGTCTACTGATGTCTTATAATTGTTATGAAGACCAAAAGAAGCCTTTGTTAAGGTCTTGTTACGTAAGTCTAAATGAATAATAGAAGCATCTTTGCAGTACCAAAACTAAAGTGTTACCCATTTATAGTCGTGTGTCTGTTATTTTTAAAAATTGTATTTGTTTTTGAGCCCTGCTTGTTTTCAGGTATAAATAGGCGCGTTTTAGCGCTTGAGTGCGCGCGCATGTGTTCGTGCATGCGCACGCTCCCTCTCTGCATCGCTTGCTCTCTCTCTTCCTTTCTGTCTTTCTCGCTCTCTCTCTCTCTCTCTCTCTCTCTCACACACACACACACACAGACACACACACACACTTTCTTTTTTTCTCTCTCTCTCTCTCTCTCTCTTTCTCTCTCACACCGTTTGTGTAGGTAGACGGCCACCTTTGCGCCTTTCAGCTCCTCTCCATATATTTGAACAGGAGGGGTGCGGTCCAACCCTATTTGAAGTCGTCATGTTTAACGTGTCGCTCAAACTGTTTGGAAAGGTCAAACAAGCTCTCCGCAGTGTTTGCTGAAATCTGAGCCTCTGGGGCGAAGTAAAATAACGTTAAGTTTATCAAGGAGTTCATTTCTCAGAACGGCCGCCTCCTCCGGCTGTAAATTCCTAACGCGGCATTCCTGAGTCTGCGCTCCGTCGGTGCTAAGCACCCGTCTTGACAAAAAAGGGCTTTACAGGCGACCATCCCATAGTTAAACTGCCCTCATTTGGAATCCTTGAGCGAAGAAAACAAAGGAAAGTGTTTCTCCATTTAGGAATCAAGCGGCGGTGATCTTCAATACTAAGAAGTAAACGACAATGAAAGGCGCTATACAAAAGACAGCTTAATACAGACACTGGGCTGAACTTGAATGTACCTGTGGACGTGATGATGTGAGGAGGCATAATATGGCGACAGGGCAATAACAGAATTTGCAGCCGCTCTTACCCTGTAACCAATTCTTCTTTTATTTCTAATGCAAACATCAGCACCAAGTAACTCTGCTTCATACAAAAATGGTGAGAGGTTCAACACAAGGGGAGTAAAATGGTGTGATAAAGACCAAAGACCCAACGAGTAAACTGAAAGAAAACTGTTATCGTTTGTGGGGGGCTGATGTGATATGGCCCCTGTGTCAAAGTGAAATTTCAGTATTTTTATTTGTAATAAATTTGCAAAAGTTTCTAAAGTTCTGTTTTTGCTTTGTCATTTTGGAGTATTCAGTGTAGACTGACAAGTGAAAAAATCATTTATTTAAAACAGGCAGCATGTTAGACCTCAGTCCTCACACTAAGGAGACCAGGATTATCTGTCCGGGTCCTCCCTGCGTGGAGTTTGTACGTTCACCTTGTGTGTGTGAGGGTGGGTCGGTGTCCTCCGGGTGCTCCGGTTTCCTCCCACAATCCAAAGATTTGCATGTCAGGTGGATTGGCGTCACTAAATTGGCACTAGTGTGTATTCACCCAGTGATACACTGGCACCCTGTCCAGGGTTTGTTCCCACCTTGCGCCATATGCTAGTTGGAATTGGCTCCAGCCCTCCTCAACCCTGGTCTGGATTAAGGGGGTTAAGAGAATGACAATAAATTTAGCCCAAGGCTGCAAGATAAGAAAAAAGTGTAAAAAATGAAGGAGCCAGAATAATTTCAGAAAGGCTCTGTAAATAATCAAGAAAGTGTCGCGGTCAGATCAACCATTATCGTACTTTTCAAATGTGAGGTTGAACATGAATAAATAAACCACTTTAATAAAAAGGATAAGAGTGTGTGTCTGTTCCAGTTATGTCCATATGTACTAATAAAATGCATTGCATTTGTCATTCCAACAGATGGCACATCACAAACATTAACACTGCTTTTACAAATCCCATACCAAATGGCATACAACAGAGATGTAAGCATTGCATTTGTCATTCTAACAGATGGCACATCACAAACATTAACACTGCTTATACAAATCCCATACCAAACGGCATACAACAGAGATATAGGCATTGCATTTGTCATTCCAACAGATGGAACATCATAACCATTTGTGGTAATAAAATACATTGCATTTGTCATTCCAACAGTTGGCACATCACAAATACTAACATGGTTTTTACAAATCCCATACCAAATGCCATACAACAGAGAAAAATGCATTTGTCATTCCAACAGACAGCACATCACAAACATTTGTAGTAATGCATTTTATTACAACAAATGTCTGTGTTGAGTCATCTGTTGGATTTGCAAATGCAAAGCATTATATTACTACATGCATTACAAACTACATTCCAATAAATTGCACACTGCCTGTGTTAATGCTGAGGTCTACGTCGATTACTTAGATTTCAACCTGTCTTAGATCAGGTAGCCCAAGAAATAAACAATCAATCTTTACTTGACTGTCACAATGTGCTTGTAGAATATGCAGCTTTCATTTTAAAATGGGCTTTTCAGCACAAGCTGTGTAATGAAACTTTATTTTATATAACATCTTTACTAAGCTTTCTTCACATGCTGCTTGGGCTCAGCCTTAGAGATAAGATGAGGAGCACTGACATTTCCAAGAAGCTCAAAGCAGAGCTGCTGCCTCTCCACCCGTTAAAATGGTTCAAGTATCTGATTGGGATGCTTCCAGGATGAATCCATGAGGAGGTATTTGAGACATGTCCTCATGTCCTTAGACCCAGGAGATGCAGAAAAGATTAAATCTCCCAACTGGCCCAGGACCACCTCAGTATCAGAGGTGTTGGAGGAGGTAGTGGGGAGAAAAGGGACATCTGGGCCTCTTTGGTTAAACTGCAGCCCCCAAGATGCAGACCTGGATAAGCGAAAGAAAATGAATGGATAGATGAATCTTTCACACACGTATCATTGACGTTTTTTGTCTCTTTTAGGTTGCTGACTGGTGCTCCAAAAGAGAAGGCTGCCTCTAACATCAATGCCAATGCCAATGAAACGGGGGCACTCTACTATTGTCCCATTACCAACGACATGACTGACTGCAGCAGGGTGGACCTCATTCAGAAAGGTAGGCCACCTCCTTCTGGCATATGTGAGCCATTTTAAAGTTCTAATTATGGGACCATCTGAGCAATTCTTCTGCAGTGTGCCTGTGAGCGGGTGACACAAAGATCACAACGACGGAGAAATGCCACCTAAAAATAACCCACAAACCAGACCAGGACCTTCACTGGCCTGGATAGAGCTTATGCCTCACCCTGGGCAACCTGATCTCAAACTCAACAGGCAGGCTTCAGACCCAAAATGGAGTTTAGACTTTTAACCCTTAAACCGCCACATACTCAGGTTTAGGGTTTTTGGAATTTTAATGGAACCTATATGTTTTTCATGCAAAGAGCATCACAATTACTGCAAAGTTGATCATTTTACACACTGACAATGAACTGTAAAAACTATAAAAAAAACTACTGCAACAATCTATTATTCTATGTACAAGGTGTTCTATTATTGTATTATCTATAAATAATAATAGATAAATTTATTATCTATTATTATATATATCTGTACATAGATATATTATATATCTATTGTGGCATCTGGCCGGGGCTGGAGCCCGGCCGGGACGCCCAGGAGGACCGGAGGAGGGCTTGTACTTCCTCCAGACCGCGAGGGGGTGACCGCCCTGGTTATGTTGAGGGCCTCGGGTAACCCTGTAGGAACCCGTGGCCACCGACAGGCGGCGCCCCGGTGCCTATAGAAGTCTGGAGCCCAGCACTTCCGCCACACCAGGAAGTGCTGGGGGGAAGAAGACAGGGGACACCCGGAGGGCTTCCGGGTGCGCAGCCGGCATTTCCGCCACACTGGGGCGTGTCTTCGGTGGAATGCCGGGAAGCAGCTGGAGCCCATCCGGGTTCCTACTTAAGGGGCCGCCTCCCTTCAGTCGAGAGCGGAAGTCGGGTGGAAGAGGACGGAGCTGGAGAGAGAGGACTGGAGGCGGCCAGGAGGAAGGCACAAAGACTGTGAGGCCTGGACATTGGGGGAATCGGTGCTGGAGGCACTGGGGTTTGTGGTGCACGTGACTTGTAGTAAATATTGTAAATAAACAGTGTGTGGTGGAGCCAACGATGTCCGTCTGTCTGTGTCCGGGTCCGAGTTCACACTATGTACAATGATCTTCTCCAGACATGGGACTTTTATCAATTCTTGTGCTTCTTGACCTCAGCTCCGCATTGGACACCATATCCCATCAGATACTTTTGAAACATCTTGCTAGTTTTGGACTCTGTGGCCTTGTCCTCCAGTGGTTTTCCTCCTACCTCATTGATATGAAGCAATTTGTTCAGATAAAGGGCTTTAAATCTGCAGTCGTTACTCCGGGAGTCCCACAGGGTTCTGTTTTGGGGCCACTTCTTTTTCTCATTGATATCTTCCCAATAGGTAATATCTTTCGGCACCATGGTATTACGTTTCATTGCTATGCTGACGACACACGGCTACTGTAAATCTATCCACTAAATCCACTTCTGTTCCCCCCCCACAGATACCTTTATGGCATGTCTCCAAGACATAAAGACATGGATGACTCACAATTTTCTCCAACTAAACAGCAATAAAACTGAGGTGCTCCTCATTGGTTCTGAGGTTAAATATTCATCTATTTTAATTAACAATGTTAACACAGGGGCAGCACGGTGGCACAGTGGGTAGTGCCCTGCAGTAAGGAGACCTGGGTCCTCCCTGCATGGAGTTTGCATGTTCTCCCTGTGTCTGCGTGGGTTTCCTCCCAAAGTCCGAAGACATGCAGATTAGGTGGATTGGCGATTCTAAATTGTCCCTAGTGTGTGCTTGGTGTGTGGGGGTGTGTGTGTCCTGCAGTGGGCTGGTGCCCTACCCGGGGTTTGTTTCCTGTGTTGGCAGGGATTGGCTCCAGCAGACCGCTGTGTTAGGATATAGCAGATTGGATAATGGATGGTTGGAATATTAACACAAACATCTCTAACCAGGTGAAGAGCCTGGGCGTCATTCTTGACAGTACTGTACTCTCTCTTTTTTTTTCCGTATAAGTAACATTTCTCGGACTGCCTTCTTCCATCTCTGAAACATTTCTAGACTTCGTCCTGTTCTTACATAACACAGTACTGAAGTATCGGTTAATGCCCGAGTCACCTCACGTATCGATTACTGTAATGCTATTCTATCTGGCATCCCACAAAAACGTATCCATCGCTTACAACTTCTTCAAAATTCTGCTGCCAGGATAATAACCTGCTGTTGTAAATCCACCGAACACATCACACCGATTCTCCCTCAACTTCACTGGCTTCCTGTTCACTACAGAATACGATACACAATCCCACTCTGAATATTTAAAGCTCTCCATAACCTCACTGATCTCCTTCAAACTGGCACTCCTCTCGCTCACTCAGATCCTCATCTGCAGCTCGACTTTCTGTAGCGCACGTCAGACTCAGTGCTATGGGAGCTCAAGCGTCTCTCCTGGTGCTCCTCAACTCGGGAATTCTAATCTCTCTCATATACGTCAGCTCGATTCAATATCACATTTTAAAACTGCCCTCAAAACTGGCACACCAATTGTGAATTTTGCACTGTTACTGTCAGTTATCTTTGTTTGTTTGCTATCCATCCATCCTCCATTATCCAACCTGCTATATCCTAATACAGGGTCATGGGGGTCTGCTGGAGCCAATCCCACTTAGAACAGGGCACAAGGCAGGAACAAATCCTGGGCAGGGCACCAGCCAACTACAGGGCACAATTTAGAATCACCAATGCACCTAACCTGCATGTCTTCGGACTGTGGGAGGAAACCCACGCAGACACGGGGAGAACATGCAAACTCCACACAGAGAGGACCCGGGAAGTGAACCCAGGTCTCCTAACAGTGAGGCAGCAGCGCTACCCGCCGCGCCACCTCAATGTAATTGCCAAAGGCTTATTTTAGTATTGATAGTGAATTTGATGATTGTAAATGTCGTGTGTGAGAAATGCACATTTTTAGGATCTCTTTGTAAACGACGTTTGCATTTCTGCCCCTCGGGCTGTAAAATGACCAAGCTGTCTGCTGAGCTCACTCTTGAGCAGTTGAACACGTGAGAAGCCGTCTTGTGTCAAGTCAATGCCGATCTTTTTTAGAGTCTGGGCCTGTGACTTATTTATTGTCATAGCGAAGCAGACCCTTACTGGAAATTGGAGGCGTTTGAATTGGAATGGGAGGTCAGAGGGCATGAGAGGGATGCGAAGAATAAATCCAGTCTCCCCCTGAGCCAGTGCCAGTGAAGACAGTTGCCTCAGTGAGGTTCTTGATCTGAAGCCTGGTGCCGTTACAAAGTTTTGGTGGTTGTAAGTTTCGTAGTAACATCATTGGTGCGCCAACCTTCAAAAGCAGAGTATGTGGAGGCCTGCCAGGAGGATTAAGAGTGTGAAGAAACTAAATGAAAAGGCAGGAGTCACCAGGAGGGAGACGTGAAGCAAGGAGAACAATCACAGGTTTGAAGCGGTGGAGTAAAGAAGAAGGGAGCAGTGAGCACAACGAACAGCTGAGGGAGGTAAGGAAGCGAGTGAGGAGGCACATGAGCGTGGGATGTTGTTAATGTATTTAGGCAGGGAGCCAACCTTGTGGTAGGTGCGCAGACAGGAAGGGGGACCAGGGGGCAGCCGTTGTGCATCTTTGCCAATTAACAGAAATAAGGAATGAAGCCACCAAAAGGAGAGGTCAATTCCGAAAGTTCCTTACGGCATAATGGTGAGAACCGCCAAAAAGAAGACATTATTTTCGAAAGTTCGTTACGGGGCTCGGCACGAAATGAAAAATTCTTAACGTTTGTAAGTACAGTGTAAAGGATGAGCATGGGAAATCTGGGCTTCCTACGTATACTGGAAGTCACAGAAATAGTGAGGAGGGGTTTCCCCTATCTATGCATACAGTTTAGGGGGTACATCCATTTCCCCCCTTGGGTGTTGCAGTAGGACATGAAACATACCTAACTTTTGTAAATACACTGCAAGGAATGAGCAGGTGAAATGTCAGCTTCCCACCGATATGGAAAGTGGGAGAATTAGTGAAGAGTCAGTGAGGGCTTTGCCTTTTATACGTATATAAATACGTGTGAAAAACTATTTGCCCCCTTCCTGATTTCTTATTCTTTTGCATGTTTGTCACACAAAATGTTTCTGATCATCAAACACATGTAACCATTAGTCAAATATAACACAAGTAAACACAAAATGCAGTTTATAAATGATGGTTTTTATTATTTAGGGAGAAAAAAAAATCCAAACCTACATGGCCCCGTGTGAAAAAGTAATTGCCCCCTGAACCTAATAACTGGTTGGGCCACCCTTAGCAGCAATAACTGCAATCAAGCGTTTGCGATAACTTGCAATGAGTCTTTTACAGCGCTCTGGAGGAATTTTGGCCCACTCATCTTTGCAGAATTGTTGTAATTCAGCTTTATTTGAGGGTTTTCTAGCATGAACCGCCTTTTTAAGGTCATGCCATAGCATCTCAATTGGATTCAGGTCAGGACTTTGACTAGGCCACTCCAAAGTCTTCATTTTGTTTTTCTTCAGCCATTCAGAGGTGGATTTGCTGGTGTGTTTTGGGTCATTGTCCTGTTGCAGCACCCAAGATCGCTTCAGCTTGAGTTGACGAACAGATGGCCGGACATTCTCCTTCAGGATTTTTTGGTAGACAGTAGAATTCATGGTTCCATCTATCACAGCAAGCCTTCCAGGTCCTGAAGCAGCAAAACAACCCCAGACCATCACACTACCACCACCATATTTTACTGTTGGTATGATGTTCTTTTTCTGAAATGCTGTGTTCCTTTTACGCCAGATGTAACGGGACATTTGCCTTCCAAAAAGTTCAACTTTTGTCTCATCAGTCCACAAGGTATTTTCCCAAAAGTCTTGGCAATCATTGAGATGTTTCTTAGCAAAATTGAGACGAGCCCTAATGTTCTTTTTGCTTAACAGTGGTTTGCGTCTTGGAAATCTGCCATGCAGGCCGTTTTTGCCCAGTCTCTTTCTTATGGTGGAGTCGTGAACACTGAGCTTAATTGAGGCAAGTGAGGCCTGCAGTTCTTTAGACGTTGTCCTGGGGTCTTTTGTGACCTCTCGGATGAGTCGTCTCTGCGCTCTTGGGGTAATTTTGGTCGGTCGGCCACTCCTGGGAAGGTTCACCACTGTTCCATGTTTTTGCCATTTGTGGATAATGGCTCTCACTGTGGTTCGCTGGAGTCCCAAAGCTTTAGAAATGGCTTTATAACCTTTACCAGACTGATAGATCTCAATTACTTCTGTTCTCATTTGTTCCTGAATTTCTTTGGATCTTGGCATGATGTCTAGCTTTTGAGGTGCTTTTGGTCTACTTCTCTGTGTCAGGCAGCTCCTATTTAAGTGATTTCTTGATTGAAACAGGTGTGGCAGTAATCAGGCCTGGGGGTGGCTACGGAAATTGAACTCAGGTGTGATACACCACAGTTAGGTTATTTTTTAACAAGGGGGCAATTACTTTTTCACACAGGGCCAGGTAGGTTTGGATTTTTTTTCTCCCTAAATAATAAAAACCATCATTTAAAAACTGCATTTTGTGTTTACTTGTGTTATATTTGACTAATGGTTACATGTGTTTGATGATCAGAAACATTTTGTGTGACAAACATGCAAAAGAATAAGAAATCAGGAAGGGGGCAAATAGTTTTTCACACCACTGTAGAGATGAGAGTCCCAGAACACTTGAGAGTCCCAAAAACAAACCCCAAGTGGATATCATGGTAAACACAGGATTTTTATAAAATAAAAGGTTTATTTTCACAAAAATGCTCTGTGGAGCAAAAAAGGCAAAATTAATTGTTTCTATAAAGGCCAACAAAGCCCCAATAACAGAATCAAAAACAGAGCTTGACGTCAAAAATCCCAAAAAATCCCAAAAATCCAGCAGTAGCACAAGTAAACTCATTCAAATGACCCGACAGGGGAAACCTCTGCCTTGTCACAGAGCTGAGGGCAGTCCATGGCCATGATGGGCAGGTTGCCCCGCCACTTGGGGAACCGCCCACAAGACACAGGGCCTGTAACAAAAGCTTAGAAAACAAAACAGATAATCAGGGAAAAGTAACATTAACTTAAATTAATGACACTAAAATGAACAGAAAGGACATAAAACAAGAAATTGAATCCCAGCCAGTGGAGGAATTCTGGCAGAAATCTTAACAAAAATAAGGCAAAAGATTTTTCCTTAAAAGGCCAAAAAGACCAAATCTACTGTATAATCCAGATAACTGGAATCCCCAAACCATCAAATTCTAGGCCCTGAGTATTGCCTGCCTCATGATGATCTTTGAGAGCTGTGGCGACCAATGCCGTCCACCTGAGCAGCCCTGCTTTCTAGTTAAGGTTGTTGACTTTGTGCTGTCCTTCATTTAAGCACCACAAGGTGGCGCTGTTGATAGCCATGGGGACAGCCTGTTTTCCAGTTAACCCTTAAACCACCGGAACCAGCTAAAGTCAGTTCCCAGTGCAATTTTCCAGCACGCCGGAGCTGATCAGTCAGTGCCGTATATTTGTTTAGCGGCCAGCTCGTGACCACTGGCGCCCCCTGCAGCACTGCAACATCACTGTCCCTGGGATTCAGCCGCTGCACTGGACTATCCTGAAAGCATCAGCATTGGCCTCTGTGTGCTTTTGTGTGGCCAGTTCAAGCGCATTTGGCTCGGTGAGTTACTGAATTTCATCAATGGCGTCAGTTGCACCTTGTACATGGAATAATAGACTGTTTTTTAAATAGTTTTTTTTATAGTTGTTACTGTTCATTGGCAGTGTGTAAAATGATCGGTGTTACAGTAATTGTGATGCTCTTTGCATGGAAAAAAAAATATGTGTTCCATTAAAATTTCACATTTTCTTTGGGACTTGTGAAGTTTACTTAAAAAATGCAGCAAAAAAGTATTTGGCGTCCAGGGGGTGCATTAAGCCCCCAAGTATGTGGCAGTTTAAGGGTTAATATTACTGATTGGGTATTGTAATGCATTCTGGCACCAACAGGTGGCACTGCCACACAAAATGTATTATGAAGTCTGTCATCTGAGCTGTTTCACTTTCCTCCTTGAGCTTGGAATTCTGTGCAAAAGTGGTTAACCCCGAGTGTCTCTGGGGTTAAGCTGTTATTTTCCAAAATACGTTAAACCCGCATAACACTTGGGACAGTGTTCTGCTGCCATCTAGTGGATAAAATAACACCATGGATGAATGACACTCCCTGGTAGCTCATTAATATTCAGGAGTGGAGTGGCGCTTTCAATCAAAGCCCACAATGATGTGTAAACGAGGAGCCGTCAAGCCAGTTTTAGAACAAACTGAAACTGAACCGTCAGTTGAATCGAGTGACAGTGATGACAATGTGAATTGGTCATCAGGGGTTGACACACATTGTGAAAATGATGCATACAGCCTTGTATGACCGAGCCGATGTGACATGCCTGGTGAATTCAGCCACATGAATGTTCACGGTCGTGCAAGTAGGTGCGCGACAAAAAGGCAGAATGAATGCAATGAGGAGGAAGGAGAAGAAGGATGTTAGCCCCCTAATGCAGCAGCTGTCAATGTTTGTGTCAAGAGAAATGTGGAAGTCACCAAGGCTTGCTTTGGCACCCTACAATCAGGGCCAGCACCACCATTAAAGCGAATTAGGCATTCACCTAGGGCGCAGATCATGGGGCAATCCAGCCGCATGGGTTAACTACTGGCACACTAATAGGCTTGGCCTGGGACACAAAATAACCAGGCACTGGCACTGCCTACAATAACACAAGAGACACATCAATTGTGAGGATCAGGCACCTTCTCATGATAAAGGAACAGAAAAATATTATAAGAGCACAGTTCTATTGTTCTGAATGTGACATTAGGCTCTGAGTTGGTGACAAGGTCTCAAGACATGTCACATGAAGGATGTGTATTAAATAGTACAGCAGCAGACTTTATCTCCCGGATTTAAATTGACATTTTTGGTATTCTGGTACGACTGTTCAGCTGAGCTTAATATTGTTGAGCTGGTGTTGTCATTCATGCTGGCACCATCAGGTGGTGCTGTCCTGGCAGGATCTGGTGTGCTCTGCCTACAGTGTCAGCCTGAACAGCCATCGTTTCCAGGTAATAATGCTGAAGTACTAGGGTGTTGTACCGTGTTAGCCATTATGAATGTAGAGAAAAGCCAAGCAAAATGACACCTTTTATTGGCTAACTAAAAAGACTACAATATGCAAGCTTGCCTGAAGAAGGGGCCTGAGTTGCCTCGAAAGCTTGCATATTGTAATCATTTTAGTTAGCCAATAAAAGGTGTCATTTTGCTTGGCTTTTCTCTACAGGTAATAATGCTAAAGAGTTGTCATGTGTTCTGAGGCCAGTAGGTGGTGCTGTCTTGAGAAATCCTTGTGAGCTCTGACCACAAGCACTGCCAGTCACAGTAGCCCTAATTTCCAAGTAGTATAGTCGACTGATTATTTTATTTGGCACCACCAGGTGGCGCTTTCATATTATACTTCTAACAAGCTCGGAACACATAGACTATCCAGATGACCCCAATATTTTGAACTTGACATTGTCATGTGTTCTGTTCTACCACCATCACATGATGCTATCTTGACAGGTCTTGATGAGCTCGGCCCATAATGCCCATCTGAACAGCCATGATTTCCAGGTAATATTCTAGAATAGTTGTTGTCATGTCTTCTGGCGCCATCTGGTGGTTCTGTCTTAAAAAATATCTTTGTGAGTTCTGGCTACAAAAAAAAAACTTCTAATCTGAGTAGCCTTCATTTCTAAAAAAATCTTCTGAGTTGACATTGTCATGCATTCTGGCACCACCAGGTGACAATTGCCACAGCCAACAATTTAGTGAGCTTTGGCCTCACAGTTGTCCAGCTGTGCCTAATATTGTTGAACTGGTGTTGTCAATTATTCTGGCGCCACCAGGTGGTGCTGTCCTGACAGGTCTTGGTGAGCTCTGCCCACAATTTCAACCTGAACAGCCATGATTTCAGGGTAATATTGTTGAATTGTTGTTCTCAGGCCAGTAGGTGACACTATCTTGAGAAATCTTTTTGAGCTCTGATCGCAAACACTACCAATCCGCTTAGCCCTAATTTGAAAGTAGTATTGTCAACATGTTATTATTATTTGGCACCACCAGGTGGCACTGTCATATAATACCTTTAGTGAGCTCTGAACACACACACACACACTGCCCAGATGACCTTAATACTTTAAACTTGGTGCTGTCATTCATTTCCACATGTTATTTTATTTGGCACCACCAGGTGGCGCTGCCTCATCCAAAAATTCAGTGCGCTTTGGCCACGCAGTTGTCCAGCTGAGCCTAATATTGTTAGACTGGTGTTGTCATTCATGCTGGCACCATAAGGTGATGTGCGGACCACCGGGGCACATACAGCCACCCTAACCTTGACACAGACACGCAGGACTGTCCAGCACACACGTTTATCTACAGCTGGGAAGCACTTTCTCTGCTCCCCACCGCAAAGTACATAAAGCACAGCTGTCTTCTTTCTCTTCCTCTCTTTGTCCTTCCACTCAACTCCACTCCTCCAGGTAAGCTTCATCAACCTCCTCCCAACTCTGGCTCCCAGAATGGACTGAGGTGGCTCCTTTTATGATGGCCCCGGGAGTGTTGCGGGTGGCTCATTAATCGGACCTGGAATCGCTCCCAGGTGTGATGAGAGCCCGATGTAGGGCTCTGCAACCTAGTCCCCCACTGGCCCACATGGAGCCCAACAGGGCTGAGCCAAACCCCAACTCCCAGCATACCCTGCAGGTGCCTGCAGGTGCCACAGCCACCCAGGAGAGCTGCCCTCTAGCGTCCCGGGGAAGGTATTGCCCTGCCGATGCTCTCCACCCCAGTCCCTCCATACATTTGGCATCCCTGCCAGGTAATGGCCATGGCCACCCATCACAGGTGCTGTCTTGGCAGATCATGGTGAGCTCTGCCCAAAATGTCTAAACAAATTGCCATTATTTCCAGGTAGTATTGTTGAGCAGTTGTTGTCATGCCTTCTGGAAACATCAGGTGTTTCTGTCAGGAGAAGCCTTGGTGAGCTCTGAGCCCAAGCACTGTCCACGAACATCCTTACTACGCAGGAAGTGTGGCTGAGTTGGTGCTGTCATGTCCCTGGGCACCATCAGGTGGTGCTGTCTTGACAGATTGCAGTGAACCATTATGTCCACCTTTATGGCTATCATTTTCAGATAATATTGTTGGAAAGGGGCAGCACAGTGGCGTGGTGGGTAGCACTGCTGCCTCACAGTTAGGAGACCTGGGTTCGCTTCCCGGGTCCTCCCTACGTGGAGTTTGCATGTTCTCCCCGTGTCTGCGTGGGTTTGCTCCCACAGTCCAAAGACATGCAGGTCAGGTGCATTGGCGATTCTAAATTGTCTGTGGGTGTGTGTGCCCTGTAGTGGGCTGGCGCCCTGCCCGGGGTTTGTTTCCTGCCTTGCATCCGTTGTTGGCTGGGATTGGGCCTGTAGTTAGGATATAGCTGGATGGATGGATTGTTGGAAAGAGTTTGCCATGAGAAGACACGGTGATCTCCGAGCCTAAACCCTGTCCCCATGAAGAGCCTCAATTTCCAAGATGTATATTTGAGATGGCTTTGTCGTGTCCTCAGTTACCACCAGGTGAACATCTTGGTAAGCTCTGGGCATGTCCAGAGTCCACCGGGGGAGCAGCTCTCATTTACTTCACCTCTGTCTTGTTCCTTTCTTTCCAGTGTCTCCGTCGACAGAGATGATTGAAGGCATGTGGCTTGGAGTGACAGTGGCCAGTCAAGGAGGTCCCACTGGAGGAAGAGTGCTGGTACGTGAGGGCCCCCCTGTCAGCCATGTACATCTTGTCAAGGCATATCCCTGCAGTGCCAGTGCAAGGGTTAAAGGTTAAAGGAGGTATCCAATGTGACGTGTGGCTTCCATCAGAGATGTGTTCAGTAAAAATATGACAAAAAAGGTCACTTTTTGTGTTTTTATGGATGGTACTGTGGCCCAGTGGGGACCGTTGTGCCAATTCTGCCCCTGGACGTCCTCCCTGTTGTCTGTATGGACTTTCCACCCATATACCCCATAAAAACATGCTTCTTAGGCTAATTGTCAATTCCAAATTGGCATTCACGTGAATGTTGGTGTGGAATTGAGTGGGTCTTGCGGTGGATGGTTACCTCATCCAAGGTTGGTTCCCATCTTGTGCCTACTACTGCCAGGATAAGCTCTCTCTGTGTCCTTGAGTGGCATTAAGTGGGTTGGACAGCGTTCTTACTCAAATAAGTGGAGTGAGGTGAACATTCAATCTCTTTTTAGCGGGTGGTGGTGGGGACTTCGTCTTCCAGACCATGCAGGTGTCAACTTTTGCTGGTAAGATGGTTAAGAGATTGGGGGGTATCATTCATATAAAGCCCATACACTGGGTGTCGCCGCTGCCAGTAAGGCTCCTTCTGCAACAGCAGCACCCCAACTGAAATCCCAGTGGTTTAAGCAAACAGCCTCCACAGTATTCTTCTTCTCCACTTGAGTACCGGGAGAAAGGTGGGCACTGGTTACCAATGCACCACCAGGTGGCAATGCCAAAAAAATACTTTTGTGAACTCTGGCCATATAACCTGTCCCCTAATTGTTTCCACTTTCAAGTTAATTACTAGTGAGCAGTGTTGTCATATATTCTGTCACCACCAGGTGGTGCTCTTGTATGAAAGCCTTCGTGAGCTCCAGCAGCACACTGTCACTTAAAGTCATTGGAGTGAGATGAAGGGTAGATCCCTTTTTAGGGGTGCCGTGATCTTTGTGGAGTCAATGGAGGCTCTGATGGGGGCTCTCGAGGGGCTGAGCGAGGAGTCATCATCCCAACTGACTGGAAAACGGGACTTGTCATCCCAGTCTGGAAAGGGAAGAGTGATCGCTTGGACAGCGGCAACTACAGGGGGATAACGCTGCTCTCGGTGCTGGGTAAGGTCCTCGCTAGTGTCGTCCTCAACAGGACCTGTGATCACTTGCTTACCTACCAGCGACTGCAGCCATCTGGTTTTACACCTAAGAAGTCCATCGACCGCATCCTGGCACTGAGGGTTCTCATGGAGCATGAACATGAACATGAATATCGGCAGAGTTTCTTTGCAGCCTTTGTCGACTTTCGTAAAGCGTTTGACATCTTGAGACTTTTGTGGGATCCACCCGAAGTTGCTGGATATCATGGCAGGCCTGTGCAGAGTGGGGTCAATCAGCGCTGTGTTCTACTCCTACTCTGTTCAATGTTTGCCTGGACTGGGTGTTGGGCAGGGCCGTGGGGTCCAGCAGCTGTGGGGCATCTGTTGGTGAAGAAAGATTCATGGATCTTGACTTTGCTGATGATGCTGTGATCTTCATGGAGTCAATGGAGGCTCTGATTGGGGATCTCAAGAGACTGAGTGAGGAGTCTGAGTGTCTGGGCTTGCGATAAAAACCAACAGCCAGGCCTTTAATGGCCTCTTAGGCATGGCCATCAGCAGTGTGTCTGTCTGCGGAGAGAGTGTCGACCTCGTCGAGAGGTTTACTTACCTTGACAGTGACATTCATGTCTCTGGTGACTCTTCATATGAAGTCAGTAGATGGATTGGGAGAGCATTGGGGGTCATGAGGCGCTGGAAAGGGGTGTGTGGCGCTCCTGATATCTCTGCAAAAGGACGAAGGCCCAAGTCTTTAGAGTCCTGGTGCTTCCTGTTTGTGAGACATGGATGCTATCTGGTGACCTGAGATGAAGAATGGACTACTTCATGTGTGTCTCTTCAGAAGGTCCCTGGGTCCAACTGGTTTGACTTTGTGTTGCTCATGGAGTCCTGAATGAGGCACATGACCTGCATTGTGAGGGAACATCAGTTACGGCACTACGGCCATGTGGCGCGATTACCCGAGGGTGACCCGGCTCATTGTTGAGGATCCGAGTGGCTGGACCAGGCCAAGGGGACCCCCACGTAACACCTGAGTACGTCAGATAGAGGGCCATTTCCGGAGGGTGGGATTGGACTGCGGGGTTGCCAATCCAGGATCCTGAGCTGTTTCGTCATATGTTGGGTGTGGCAACATGCTGTACCAGTGCATGCCCCTCAACCTGACCTGACCTGTGGTGGAGACCTCACCTTCCATACCATTTTCTCCTGTGGGGTGGTTCAGGGATTCCTCTCTTAGTTTTGTTAAGCTGGTGTTGTCATCAGGTTTTGGTGCCATCAGGGGATGCTATCTTGAGATATCTGAGACCAATGGCCACAAACATTTCCAGTCTCCTAAATTCAAGCACCAAATTTGGAATGAGGCTTAGACATAAAAGCTCATCCACCACAGCCTGTGGCAGCCTATGGTGGGACTGGTGGTAAGTGGCATGAGTTTACAGCCAGTTGTAAATCACTGGTGGGCACAGTGTAGGGTTTGGCTGAGTCTACCAGTCCATGGTGCCGAGTGGTGGGACTCGTCCCTTTCCTGGCTCTCCCTGACATGGGATGGTAAGTACTGTAGCAGGTGGGCTGAATGCGTGGCATAAGACTCAGTGCCACACAGTTGTGATCAATGTGCCAATCTTCATTACTCCACAACACTCACAGTGATTTTTGGGCTCTCTGTCGCCCCCTTCAGGCCTGTGGACACAGATACGTCAGGATCATGATGTCGGGCAATGAAGAGCAGCTACGTATGATTGGAAAGTGTTTTGTGAGGGGCAACGGTCTTAACTACGATCAAGATGATGACTGGCAGATCCACCACTACGAGGTCTGCAACCCGGCGGGAGACCTGGACATGGAGGGCATGTGCAGCATGGGAATGGCAGCAGGCATGACTGAAACGGACGTGTACATTGGCATGCCGGGAAGCTTCAACTGGCAAGGTGGGCTTCCTTCATTTAAATGTATCCCTTGGTGATGCTTAGCTACATTGTCCTTCGATCTATTTGGAGGGGGTTGGAGGTTGAGGTGGGGTGGTCTTTTCAGGGCGTTTTCAGATCCGGTCCACCTGAGGACCGTGGAAGCCAATGCTGCTTCGTATTCTTTTCCAGATATTTCCCAGAATCCTTTTCTTTCCTTAGCTGTCTTTATGGCTGTCTCTTCTCCTACTCTCAGCCGTTCTTTGATGTCATCAGTCCATCTCCATCAGGGTCTTCCCACTCTCTGTGTTTCCAATTTTCTTTTCTTTCTATCATCAATTCTGATTAGCCTCTTTTTTCCCATCCTGCCAGTTGCGCCGGGAAGCTTCAGCTGGCGAGGTGGGCTTCCTTCATTTACACGTAACCCTTGGTGATCCTTAGCTACATGATCCTTCAATCTATTTGAATGGGGTTGGAGGTGGAGGTGCAGTGGTCTTTTCAGGGTGTTTTCAGATCCGGTCCATCTGAGGACCCGTGGAGGCCAATGCTACATCGCACTCTTTTCCTGGTAGTTCCCAGAATCCTTTTCTTTCCTTAGCCATGTTTATGGCTGTCTCTTCTCCTAAAGCCCATACTCGGGGTATATCCACTGCCAATAGCAATAGAAGCACCCCAACTGAAATCCCAGTGGTTTAAGCACACAGCCTCCAAGGTATCCTTCTTCTCCACTTGAGTACAGGGAAAAAGGTGGGCACTGGTTACTATTGTACCACCAGGTGGCAATGCCAAAAAATACTTTTGTGAACTCTTTTTATAATAACTGTCCCCTAATTGTTTCCGCTGTCAAGTTAATTACGAGTGAGCGGTGTTGTCATATATTCTGTCGCCACCAGGTGGTGCTCTTGTATGAAAGCCTTCATGAGCTCCAGCCACACACTGTCACTTAAACTCATTGGAGTGAGATGAAGGTTAGATCCCTTTTTAGGGGTGCTGTGATCTTTGTGGACCACATCCTGGCACCGAGGGCTCTCATGGGTCGTGGGGTCCAGTGGCTGAGGGGGGTCTGTTGGTGAAGAGAGATTCACGGATCTCGACTTTACCGATGATGCTGTGATCTTCACTGAGTCAATGATGGCTCTGATGGGGGCTCTCGAGGGGCTGAGAGAGGAGTCATCATCCCAACTGACTGGCAGACGGGACTTGTCGTCCCTATCTGGAAAGGGAAGGGTGATCACTTGGATGGCGGCAGTTACAGGGGGATAACACTGCTCTCGGTGCCGGGTAGGGTCATCGCTAGGATCATCCTCGGTAGGATCCATGGTCACTTGCTCACCTACCAGTCTGGTTTAACACCTAAGAAGTCTACCATCAACCGCATCCTGGCACTGAGGGCTCTCATGGGTCACGGGGTCCAGTGGCTGTGGGGAGTCTGTTGGTGAAGAGAGATTCACGGATCTTGACTTTGCTGACGATGCTGTGAGTCAAATGGAGGCTCTGATCAGGGCTCTCGATACTCTCGCCTGTTCTTTGAGGTCTTAAATTTAGTCTTTTAACCCTAGTTTTTATCTAGTTTTTATAACCCTAGTGTATTTACAAATTATTTAAGACCATTATTTATGCAGTTTTAAAATTTTAAATTAATTTATGCAGATTTGATGGTTTTTAGAATGATTGGATGGAGGGGTCCTTTTAATTACTTTTTAGGGGTGATTTTAGGTATTTATCTAGCTTTTATAGGAATAAGTGCTGTGCCGGGGAAAAACAATAGTTTTATTTTACATCGGAAGTGTACCCGTGCATCGGTGTGCTCCATTGGGGGCACGCTCAATCTCCATTAACCCTAACCCAACATGTACACACCAGGGTTCGAATAAAGGAGGGTTTATTACCCAAAATTCCTTCTCACAATACAGTGATCCCTCCTCGATCGCGGGGCTTGTGTTCCAGAACCCCCCTGTAAAAGGTGAAAATCTGAAAAGTAAAAACCATAAGTTCATTTGGTTATTCTCATATTTAAAGCCCTTATAAACTCTCCCACGCTCTTATAAACATTTCCCGCAGTTACACAGCATGAACCCTTTGTATTTTCTTAGATATTAGGTAAGATTCATTGAAATTATGTATATAAACACACTGTTTATATACAGTAAAGCCTAAATATTATTTTAAAGATATCGAGCGTCTCCGATATCACATATGTTACAGCCATTATGATAGACAGACCACTAGCAATAAATACGTACAATGCAAGAAAAATTGTATACAGTAAAATGTGTGTACAGTGACACTAAACGTACGTACATGTACTAAGTACTGTACGTAGAAAATGAATTATGGTTACTCACCAACAATGACACGACGACTTGTCCGATAACGATGAGTTTAATTTTACTGCACAACAAAGGAGAGCGTCACAGCTCTTCTAAAGGAGACTCTTCAGGCGATTGTGTAGCACTGCCGTTGTTGTTCTTCCGGCAGTCTTCAATCCAAATCCCTAAAGCAGATTCCATCCAGACTACCACCTTATTACGTCCACTTACAACTCGTTTTGCACCCTGTTTAAAAGGACACTGTGGCCGTAGATCTTATATTCTTTTCCTCCTTTGTAAATAAAAAGAATCATGGACTCATTGATGCCATAATGGCGTCCTGCAGCGGTGTAGCTGTTCCCTTCCTTTGACATATCCAAAACTTTTACCTTTTCAGCTATCGTTAGCATCTTCTGTTGGCGCTTGGGCATGGCCCCTGAAGCAGTGGCAGGAGCAGATTGTTTTGGAGCCATAACGAAGGGCTTGACTATGCACACAAAAGTTAACTCTTTACACAGGCAAACACGTTGATGCTGAATGAGCGAGACGAGACTTTCTGTTTAACGCAGCGGAGTCGAATTCTGTGCTTTCCGTCACTGAGCCAATCAGCACACAGGAACTTAACCGCGTGCTCTGATTGGGTAGCTTCTCAGCCATCCGCCAATAGTGTCCCTTGTATTAAATCAAATGGGCAAACCAACTGAGGAAGCACGTACTAGAAGTAAAAAGACCCACTGTACGCAGAAAACCGCGAAGCAGAGAAAAATCCGCGTTATATATTTAGATATGCTTACATATAAAATCCGCAATAGAGTGAAGCCACGAAAGTCGAAATGTGATATAGCGAGGGATTACTGTACCTCAAAGTAGCACAAGCACAGGTTTCTCTCTTTCTCTTCTCCTTCCAACTCCTCTCACCTCCGCACTGCCCTCCTCCAGTTGAGTGTCGCCTTCCTTCCTCCCAGCTCAGACTCACCTGGGTTAAGGGAGTGCGTTCACTTTTTTTAAGGATACCCAGGTTGTATGGAAGTCCCATTTTAGGCCCCCTTGTAGCACCCAGGCAACAAAGCAGGTTCTTTGTAACTGAACTACACTTCCCAGCATGCCCTACTGGTTCCAAACTGGGCACCGCTATCTAGGGCTGCTGCCACCTAATGTGCCGGGGAGTTAAAAGTCCCCAGCAACATCTACCAGTCCTATCTTGCCCTCTCTTCTGGGTCTGATCCCTTAATCCTCACCGGCTGGGGTGCCTGTTTGCCTGTTAGGAGCCTCCTGTACGGGTAAGGAACCATCCTCTCTTCTGGATGCCCATCCAGCCCTTGTGGCATTTTTCAGATCTTTTGAAATTCTTTCATTGGTCACCTTTTGTCTTCAGAACGTTCCTGGAACATCTCGCTTCAAAGGCGCTCGATTTCAAAATGGTTCCATTTCTTTCTTTTTTTCTTTTCACTGTTGTCTTCATTCCCATTTTTTACGACCGTGTTGTAACCTCGGCGTTCCTCCTTAATCCAGATGTACAATTTACACCCACTTTGCTGGATTGCAAATCAAGTGCTGAAGTTTTTCAGGGTATTTGACCTTCAGTTATGTCATTTATGTTTGGAAGCTCAGCATGGAAGCAGAGGTTTTGGGGAAAAAGACACACAAGTTGAATGGCAACATCCCGACTGCTTCATCTCCCCCCTTCGCCACATTAGACAGGCAAACAGATTGGTTCCCATTTGCTTAAGTGTTTTCATATTTCCTGAGGCAAAGGTTATCGGCGACACATTCATTTACTGCCACTTAGCGTTATAAATCTGACGTTCCCCTTTGCAAGATGATACAGAACAGACGAGAAAAGTGCCGCCTAATTGCACTGGCATTAAATGAACATTAATTTTCCCGTCGCCCTCTCAGGTCATTCAGACTTCACCTCTGCTGTCTTTTCGTGACCTCACCGCCGACAACTACTCTCCACTCCACGCCGCTGATTCCAGTTCCTTCGTTTACGGTAGGACCCTGATTACCTGAAGTAATGGTGGGCCGATGTTACCTAGGATAGTGGGAAACTGGGATCAAACAGATGTCGACTGTAGAGGTGGAGGGGCTGGCACAGCTGACATCATCAGGGAAGCGCAGCGCTCACAGTGACCAGAGTCGGTCTCCATGCGGCTGCCGGACAGACCTCTCCATTTAGCTGACGTCGCCAGGCTCTGTCATCTGGTTTGCAGTCTCCACCGGTAGGTCACCCTGGCACAGACATCCCAAGTGAATGAAACAGCAGAGCTCAGGTACACGGTCAGCACTGGCAACACACAGACAGTAGGCGAGGGGTGCAGTGGTGGGGGGGCAGTTGAGAGTCATGCCCACATTCCCACATTCAACAACAACAAAATTTATTTCTGTAGCACTGAAGTCTACAGCTTTTTAGAAGCATTCCATTGAAAATGCCAGGGTACTGTGAATGGAAAAACAACTCCATTTATTTCTGTAGGACGTTTTCATAGAGATGATGTAGATCACGGGTGTCAAACTCCAGTCCTGGAGGGCCGCAGTGGCTGCAGGTTTTCATTCTAACCATCTTCTTCATTAGTGACCATTTTTGGCTGTTAATTAACTTCCTTTTCTTTAGTTTTAATTCACTTCACTCAGGCCCCTTACAGCAGTTGTCTCTTTTTCCTTAATTAGCAGCCAAACAATAATGAGACACAAAACAAGCCGCCACATGACCAGCTCACCTGTGCCCATCACACGATATCTGAAAATAAAGAAAGGTCAGGGTCTCAGTAAGGCTGATCTCTCAGGTCACCCAAACATTTTGATGATGTTCTTAGAAAAAACAGACAATCAACAGTTTTGGAAATGTCTGCTGTGGCAGAATGAGAGCAGCAACAAGCTGTGAAATTAAATAACAGGCTTAATTAACAGCAAGAACTGGCTTCTCATTAAGAAACTGGTTGGAGTGAAATTGGTTGAAGTTTGATGTTTCAGTTTAGCTCGTCATCTTTTGGCTCATTTCACATCTCATTTCTGTTTTGCTGCCATGTAATAAAGAAACAAATCAATTTAGAGGACTGAATCCTTAAAAACAGGGCTATTAAAATGAAGGGAAAGGGAGTTAATTAGCAGTAAATCCTGGTTACTGATTAGGAAAAAGGGTGAGAATGAAAACCTGCAGCCACTGTGGCCCTCCAGGCCCGGAAGTTCGACACCCCTGATGTAGATCAAAGTCCTTTACAAGATGAGGAAAGAAAAAAATATATATAAAAATAAGGTTAAGCAATACTAAGTAACAAAGAATAATGTAAAGGTCTGATGGGAAGGAGGACAGAAAAACAATAAACTCCAGAGGGCTGAAGAAGACAAACAAAATCCACAGGGGTTCCAAGGCCACCACACCACCCAGCCCCCCCCCAGCAATCAGTCCTTATGGTTTTCAGGCTCCACGTTGAAGAATTAGACGATGCTGGTCATGTGGACCTCTGGCCTTCAATCCAGTAGTAGTAGAAGTACATGGTGCCCTGAACAGATGGTGGTGGCACAGATGGGCACCACAGACAACCAGAAAAAGAACAGCAGAGAAAGTAGGCATTACTACAGATTGTGGAGATATGATAAAAATGATGGGATTGGCTCCAGCAGACCCCCATGACCCTGTGTTCAGATTCAGTGGGTTAGAAAATGGATGGATGGATGATAATGATAATGAATATCAGGGTTACACTAAAATAAAGCTGTGAGAAAGCCATGTTAACATAACAGGTTTTTATCAGTTGTTTAAAGTGCTCCACCACATCAGCCTGGCGAATTTCTATCGGTCGGCTATTCCAGATTTTAGGTGCATAACAGCAGAAGGCCGCCTCACCACTTCTTGTAAGTTTAGCTCTTGGATTTCTAAGCAGACCCTCATTTGAAGATCTAAGGTTATGATTTGGAGTGTAAGGTGAGAGCCATTCAGAGATATAAGATGGAGCAGATTATCGAAGGCTTTGTACACCATAGACAGTATTTTAAAGTCATTTCTAAATGGCACGGGTAACCAGTGTAACGACGCTAAGACTGGCGTGATGTGCTCAGATTTTCATTTCCTAGTTAAGAGTCTGGCAGCTCCATTCTGCACTCGTTGTCTTTTGTTGGGTGGTCCTGAGAGGAGTGCGTTACAGTAATCTAGTCGACTGAAAACAAAAGTGTGAACTCTCTTGCAATGTTATAAGAGGTCTATATCGCGCTTCGACTTTCGCGGTTTCACTGTATCGCGGATTTTATATGAAAGCATAACTAAATATATAACGCGGATTTTATATGAAAGCATAACTAAATATATAACGCGGATTTTTCGCTGCTTCGCGGGTTCTGTGGACAATGTGTCTTTTTACTTCCTGTATATGCTTCCTCAGTTGGTTTGCCCAGTTGATTTCATACAAGGGACGCTATTGGCGGATGGCTGAGAAGCTAACCAATCAGAGCACCCAGTTAAGTTCTCCTGACTGAGAATCTAACCAATCAGAGCACGCAGTTGAGTTCCTGCGTGCTGAATGCAGTGTTAACCAGGAAGTCTCGTCTCGCTCATTCAGCATCAACGTGTTTCGCTGTGTAAAGAGTTGTGCTCTTTTGTGATTAACTTTGTGCATAGTCAAGCCCTTCATTATGGCTCCAAAACGATCTGCTACTGCTTCAGGGGCCGTGCCCAAGCGCAAGAAGGCGATGTTAACGATTGCTGAAAAGGTAAACGTTTTGGATTTGTTGAAGGCTACGATTCTTTTTATTTAAAAAGTAGGAAAGGAATATAAGATCTACGACCGCAGTGTCCTTTTAACCAGGGGGCAAAACGAGTTGTAAGTGAATGTAATAAGGCAGTAGTCTGGATGGAATCTGCTTTAGGGATTTGGATTGAAGACTGCCAGAAGAAGAACAACGGCAGTGCTACACAATCGCCTGAAGTGGCTCCTTTACAAGGGCTGTAACGCTCTCCTTTGTTGTGCAGTAAAATTAAACTCATTGTTATCGGACAAGTCATCGTGTCATTGTTGGTGAGTAACCATAATTAATTTTCTTCTTACAGTGCTTAGTACATGTACGTACGTTTAGTGTCGCTGTACACACATTTACTGTATACTATTTTTCTTGCATTGTACGTATTTATTGCTGGTGGCCTGTCTATCTTAATGGCTGTAACATATGTGATATCGGAGACACTCAATATCTTTAAAATAATATTTAGGTTTTACTGTATATAAACAGTGTGTTTATATACATAATTTCAATGAATCTTACCTAATATCTAAGAGAATACAAAGGGAAACATATGGTTTCTACTTCGCGGATTTTCACCTATCGCGGGGGGGTCTGGAACGCAACCCCCGCGATCGAGGAGGGATTACTGTATTTGTGAATTCTTTATGTAATAAACAAAATAAACTATAGTGTAATGAAAATTGCATAATTAGATCTGGACCACCCTATAAATAAGGCAATGAGACAGAATAAAGTTAAATGACTTCCTTCCTCCCAAGATGCCCATCCCCTTCCGGTATGAATGATATAAAGGATGGAATGGAATGAATGCGAAAACAAGGACGAACCTTTGTGTTTTTAAGTGAAAACGTCGTAGTGCGGACAGGGCCGTAGTCTCGATCACACAGTTTATTCACGTAAAAGCCACATCTTAGTACAGAAGCCGAGAGAGGACGTGCAATATCGTTAGTTTTCTAAATTGTTTCCTCGAGATAACAGACTAATTTTATCAAGATCTCGATAAAACAAAAGATCTTGTTTTCTCAAAAATTATGAAATAATTGTATCTAACGTTTAATGTTTAGCTCGGCGGTTCTCAACCTGTGGGGCACGAAGTAACAAAAAGGGGGGCACGAAGATGTGAAAAAAAGTAAACAAGAATGAATGAAAAATACATCTATTGAAACCAAAACAAATTAACCTAAACTACATTCTGATACTAGAAAAATAAATATAGAGTTAGATAAATGTCGATAAAAGTTAAGTAGGTATAATAGAACTTGTAGCGGTGTATCGGCAGCAAAAAGTATAGGAATAAATTTTATTAGGGTTTCAAAAAAACGTTAGGGGGGGCACGATTAAAACTGTTATGAAAACTTGGGTCGCAAATACGTAAAGGTTGAGAAACGCTGGTTTAGTTTATTGAAGCCACGTCCTCTTTGAAATGGCAGAAGAGCAGAACTGTATTGATCAGCGCATCACATTTTTGTTCAATCAAGGTCTGACGCAGGCTGAAATATGTTTATAGTTTAGAAAATTACGGAAGCCGAGAGAGGAAGTGCAATATCGTTATTTTTTTTAATTGTTTCCTTGAGATAACGGAATAATTGTATCGAGATCTTGAGAAAACAAAAGATCTTGTTTTCTCAAAATTATGAAATAATTGTATCTAACGTTTAATGTTTAGCTAATTGAAGCCACGTCCTCTCTGAAATGGCAGAAGAGCAGAACTGTATTGATCAGTGCGTCACATTTTTGTTCAATCAAGGGCTGAC
This sequence comes from Polypterus bichir lapradei, assembly GCA_026402145.1. Classification (NCBI taxonomy): domain Eukaryota; kingdom Metazoa; phylum Chordata; class Cladistia; order Polypteriformes; family Polypteridae; genus Polypterus; species Polypterus bichir. The sequence goes on along the minus strand of JANRMT010062850.1, from coordinate 29,274,892 downwards.
GCAGGCTGAAATATGTCTATGCCTTAGTTTAGAAAATAATAACATTAGTGTCCGTCATTTAAGAAGACGGTTAGCAAGGCTTCAGCTGTATAGGTGTCGCAATCTAAGCGAGCCGGATGCCAGGAGCAAAGGTTAAGTTTAGTTTTTTCTCGACATCTCGATGAAATTATTCCGTTATCTCGAGAAAACAAAGTTCATTTTCTTGAGATCTCGCTAAAATCAGTCTGTTATCTCGAGGAGACAATTTAAAAAAATAACGATATTGCACGTCCTCTCTAGGCTTCCGTGTCTTAGATCTACGTTATCCTATAATAAAATCACACATGATAAAGATTATTTAATAAGCTGAAAAACTTCATTTTTACAGACCTAATACACACAAACTTAGGAGGTGGGAGAGGAGGGCTGGAGTAAACCAAGACCCCCCCTCCCAAAATCCCCATCCCACCCACAAACAGAACCAAACAGCTTAACTGTGATAGACAAAGTGACTGCGATACGGAAAGCTGAAGCCATCAGCATTAACCACCGTGCCACCATCTCCACATACAGCACTGCCTTTTGATAATAAATAGTTTTTCATAAATATCAATTGAGTTTTATTTCTTAGTCATGTTTAATTTCTGTTAGTTCAATTTTATTCATTTTTTGCTTTCTTTCTAGGTAGCATTGATGTGACATGGCGGAATCCAAATGAGGGTGAATCTTGGGACCTCCAAGAAAGGAAGCTGTCCAATCTGGACAAGTCAAACAGCTACATCGGTATGAGAAGCAAACATCAGCCGTCCTCTCTTGTGTCACAAAGTTATCTCACTGTCACATATTTGTGAATCGCCTGAAACGTTTGTGTGATTGTATGTCACTCTGTTTGCCTGGAGCCGTAACTCTGTTGAGTTTAACTGTGACGTGAGTGAGGAAGTCACTGTACACTGGAGAGATTCCGAAGGACTGGAAAATGGCAAATATCATCCCATTATATAAAAAGGGTGACAGGGCAGATCCAAACAACTGTAGGCCAGTAAGCTTAACATGCATCCCAGGAAAATTAATGGAAGGAATTATTAAGGATAAGATTGAGCAACACATGGCAAGGACAGGAGTTATTAGGAACAGTCAGCATGGGTTCAGAAGAGGGAGGTCGAGTTTTACTAACATGCTGGAATTCTATGAGGTTGCAACAAAAGGATACGATCAAAGTGAAGCATATGATGTTATTTATCTGGACTTTCAGAAAGCATTTGATAAGGTGCCACATGAGAGGTTGTGCATCAAGTTAAAAGAAGTGGGAGTTCAGGGTGATGTTTTTAGATGGGTGGAGAATTGGCTCAGACACAGGAAGCAGAGGGTGATGGTGCGAGGAACCTCATCAGAACTGGCCGATGTTAAGAGTAGTGACCAGCAGGGGGCAGTGCTAGGGCTGCTGCTATTTTTAATATACAGTATATAAATTATTTAGATAGGAATACAAGTAAGAAGCTGGTTAAGTTTGCAGATGATACCAAGATAGGTGGATTAGCAGATAATTTGGAATCCGTTATATCATCGCAGAAGGACTTGGATAGCATACAGGCTTGAGCAGATTTGTGGCAGATGAAATTTAATGTCAGTAAAGGTAAAGAATTACACATAGGAAGTAAAAATATGAGGTTTGAATACACAATGGGCGGTCAGAAAATCGAGAGTCCACCTTATGAGACGGATTTAGGAGTCGTAGTGGAGTCTAAGCTATCAACTTCCCGTCAGTGTTCAGAAGCCATTAAGAAGGCTAACAGACTGTCAGGTTATATAGCTCCTTGACGTGTGCAGTGCAAGTCACAGGAGGTTCTGCTCAACCTTTATAACACACTGGTGAGACCTCATCTGGAGTCCTGGGTGCAGTTTTGGTCTCCAGGCTACAAAAAGGACATAACAGCAGAAGAGAAGGTCCAGAGAAGAGCGACTCGGCTGATTTCAGGGCTACAGGGGATGAGTTATGAGGAAAGATTAAAAGAGCTGAACCTTTACAGTTTAAGCAAAAGAAGATGAAGAGGTGACATGATTGAAGTGTTTAAAATTATGAAGGGAATTAGTCCAGTGGATCGAGACTTGTATTTTAAAATGAGTTCATCAAGAACACGGGGACACAATTGGAAACTTGTTAAGGGTAAATTTCGCACAAACATTAGGAAGTTTTTCTTTACACAAAGAACGATAGACACTTGGAATAAGAGACCAAGTAGTGCGGTAGACAGTAAGACGTTAGGGACTTTCAAAACTCGACTTGATGTTCTCTTGGAGGAAATAAGTGGATAGGACTGGCGAGCTTTGTTGGGCTGAATGGCCTGTTCTCGTCTCGATTGTTCTAATGTTCTGTAGTGGAGCAGCACATTAATGCAGCATTTAGAATACTGAGATGCCATCTGTGAAGGGCTGGCATGTTCTCAGAGGTGCTCTTGGTAGGGTTCATAGCAGGGCCTTCTTAACAGCATCATAGGTGCCCAGGCAATATAGTGTACTGAGGCCAGTGTTTTGACAGCAAAACAGAAACTTGCAGGCAGTAGAAACATCGTCCACAGAGAACCACAGACACTTGGACTAAGTTAGGACATTAGGACAATCGGGACGAGAACAGGCCATTCAGCCCAACAAAGCTCGCCAGTCCTGTCCACTTATTTCTCTCTATTATAAAAAAAAAAAAACCTGGAAAGGAAAAGCTGGGTGACAAGACGTCATCTTCTCGGAAGACACTTAAAAGACCTGCAAGACGCAAACACTATCAAATAAGAGAGCACAGCCAACAAAACACTCAGTCGTGTGAAGGCACGTAGCACACACAGATCCTCTGCTCTCAGCACATATAAAGCGTATAAGGACAATATGTTCTGATGAAACGTCGATGACTAAGCGAAGAAGAAAGAGCAGCGCAGAAAAAAGGGACCCAAAAGCGTTGGCAGATAAGAGATTATGAAAGCAGTGGAATTCGAAATGCTCAAACAAATGATGGCGCGATACGCATGCAGAGAAAGGTAAAGAATGTGAAAGCAGTAAAATTCGAAAGTATTGAGGCGTCCTAGCCAGGTTTTTTGTTTTAAGTGACTGTTAGGTACGATTGAGGGAGGCCGGAGTACAGCACGGAAGACTGCTAGCGGGGTATTGATTGATGCGGTAATCGAGACCCGGGGGATGAGGGGTTGGAGAGGGTGCTAGAAAGTTGTCTTTGGGGTTACGAAGTCGGCGATTGTTCAAGTAAAACTTTTGTGATGCTTTTTTATGTCAGTCGCTACAGTATCAAAAAAAAAAAATAGTAAAGATCGCATTAGCGCAAACAAAAGGAAATGAATCATCAGGAGCAGGTGTAATTGAAAAAAGAGCAGGACAAAGCGAGGTCAGAAATAAAAGGCAAAGAGCAGAAAACAAAGTCTTTACGCCTTCGCATCATTCAATGCACAAAACGTAGATTTACACAATAACGGACCATACGCTATGAGAATCTGTGGTCCCGCAACAGTTAAAGCAACGACAAGTTTAATTTCAAAGAAAACACAATTCAGTCAGGTGTATATTTATGATCATGGAGAAAAGATCACAACGCGAGCAGCAGAGACATGAAGTGGCAAAAAGGACAGCGGCTGTACAGGCTTTAAAATGATCGACGCTGACCCCCCTTCACAACGCGAGCAGTGTTGTACGTTCTGCGAGAAAGACATTTAACCATGCTCGGGGCCGGAAATAAAGGACAAGTATTGTTTTTACAACGTCACGCGAGACAAGGCAGTGAGACATCATTTAAAACAAGTCCACAGACATCTAACCTAGCAGTTGTTGGATTGCTTTTAGCAGACATGCATCATGTGCTCCCAGTTCTTAAAACAACGACAAGCAGAATACGCAACCCGTAAGCAGCAGCAAGCTAGCAGATGATCCGACGGCATCTCCTTAGCATGCTTTCAACCGCCCCCCTTCACAATGCGAGCAGCGTTATACGTCCTGTGAGAAAGAGATGTGACCACACCAGGGCCGGACATAAAGGACAAGTATTTTTTTTACAAAAGTTTTTAAAGTGAAAGTGAAAATAATGCATATGTAACAATTCCCTTGAAAATAATCCCTTTAAATTGTATATCTGGTAAAGCAAACACGGGGGTGGGTGAGCGAAGTGAGCAGGGGGCAGAGCCCCCTAGTCTTCCAAAAAAAACATCGTCGAGTTTTGAAAGTCCCTAACGTCTTACTGTCTATACCACACTACTTGGTCTCTTATTCCAAGTGTCTACCGTTCTTTGAGTGAATAAAAACTTCCTAATGTTTTTGTGAAATTTCCCCTTCACAAGTTTCCAGCTGTGACCCCGTGTTCTTGATGACCTCATTTTAAAGTCACCGTCTCGATCCACTGCACTAATTCCCTTCATCATTTTAAACACTTCACTCAGGTCTCCTCTTCATCTTCTTTTTCTTAAACTATAAAGGCTCAGCTCTTTTAATCTTTCCTCATAACTCATCCCCTGTAGTCCCTGAGTCAGCCTTGTCGCTCTTCTCTGGACCTTTTCTTGTGCTGCTTTGTCCTTTTTTGTAGCCTGGAGACCCAAACTGCACACAGGACTCCAGATGAGACCTCACCAGTGTGTTATAAAGCTTGAGCAGAACCTCCTGTGACTTGTACTCCACACGTCAAGGCGCTATATAACCTGACATTCTGTTAGCCTTCTTAATGGCTTCAGTGACCAAGTAGTGTGGTGGACAGTAGGACTTCAGGGACTTTCAAAACTCGACTTGATGCTTTTTTTACAAGTGGACAGGACTGGCGAGCTTTGGCGGGCTGAATGGCCTGCTCTTGTCCAGATTGTTCTGATGTTCTAATAAAAATCGGAGAATCAGATGCATTGTCATCCAAGTTTCAGATATATACCAACCTTCGTGCATGAATTAGTTTTACTCTTTAGACTTCCCGGTTGTCGATTTTTCCTTACTATATTTCTTGGATTCTGATTGGTGTGTGGACCAATGATAAGACAATGCCGCGCATGGGTGTCGGAGGTCTCCTGCCGAGACGAGTTGCTATCGCTGACTTTGTCCTGTTATTCTTATTCCCTCACAGCGCCAAGAAGCCACCCGGTAAGGGCACTTAACTCCGCCCCTTCCGGAAGTTGCGCTATTAAAGAAAAAGGCGCCTTTTCCTAGAAGACCACACGGGCAGAACACGTGACTCTCGGAAGTCCTTTAGTAGGAGGAATGCCCTGATCAGGGATAGCGCATTGGCGCAGCTTTTCGCTAATTCTTTATTTTGTTTGTTTCATCTCACGACAATTAAAAGGGACGACCCGGTTGGCGTCCCAACACTCCAACTGCTTCCAGTCTGTCCTTCCACCGCCTGACCACAACGGATATTCAGTTTCAACTCTCTGTCTCCCCACACTTTAAAACTGCTGCTAGGCTGACAGCGTGGAGGGTGACGTGTCGCAGTCCCCAGAGTGTGTGATGTTAGAAATGGCCTTTTACATCATGACAGCCAACCTACAGAATGGTGGCGTCCATTGTAAGAAAATGAAGGGGATTTTTACTTGCCCACCCTAAGGGATGAAAATTTAATGTTGGAAAGAGGAAGGGAATTTTTAACTTGGTTAAGTGATCACCAGTTTTGCCTTTGGCCGTGATGGTTAATTAATTTAATCATTTGGTAAGGCTCCTACTTTATTTTCCTTACTTCTCTCTGTAGGAGGCGGTCTTTGGCCGTTAGATTTCTATTAAGGTCTCAGAAGCCCCCTTGGTTTAAGAAACAAAATAATACAATTTGTTAATAAACACGAGGATTATAGAAATATGAAAACTGCACAAACTGTATAGAAAGATAGAAGACAGGACGCAAAACACACGAGACAGATGAACATCTCACCTGGAGGAGGCTGGCGACTTCGAGGTCTAATTTATCTCGGCACAGACGGACACTTCCATGATGTCAGGTCTTTGAAGATGTGGCGTGGAGTCGTTGCTGCTGTTGCTGCTCCGGGTTTCAACTGGAGGATTGATCTTGCGCTGGAGTCTCTCCTCTTCTTTGCAGTGTTGTCCTTTTTGCTTTACTTCATAAAGAAGAGCGTTGCTCTTTCAGACACCAGAGCTGAGATGCTGAAGTTCTCATCTTGAAGTAATGGCTGCCTCACTGGCCCAGAGATCGACTTCAGCTCCCTAAAGATTGAGCGGCTCCTCAGCTTTTAGGTCTCCGAGAGTGTAAAATGCTGCTTATTTTAAAGGAAGCATAACCTCGTTTGTCCACCAGCATTGTCACTCACTGAATTACAGCTCTGTGTTCAGATTCGGGCGTCTGTTTGGCACCTTTTGGTCTAAAGGGCTCTCTGCAAAAATGTCAGCTGTTTGTTATCAGATGAAGTCCAGGCCTGCACCTCCATCACGTACTTCAGAATGGCAGGAGTGGATGGAAAGCAGGGGGCAGATTCTAATTCGGAGGTCCACACTCGTTGAGTAGACTAAAAGTCAGGCTTTCCCATCGTGAGCAGAAATTCCGTTGACGATTAACAATCCCAGACATGCCAGGTTTGCTGAAATGCCACTTCAGTTCGATTCCGGTTGTCCTCACTTGTGTGCCTTTATGTGTTTCAGGATATTCTGTCCTCGACGAGAAAAATATCTTTTATGCAGACCGCTACACGATTATATCAGGAGCACCTAGGGATGAACACAAGGGGGCAGTGTACCTGCTGGACAGCCAAAACGAACTTGTGAGCAACATGACCTTAAACGGACAGCAAGTGGGCTCCTACTTTGGGAACAGCCTGGCAGCCACGGACCTGAACAATGACGGGTACAGTAAATCAAAATCCTTGTGATTTCATTTATTTAAGATGCCTACTTTAGAAGGCGCTTTATAGAAGGCACTAGAGAAGCATTTCTTCTTATGCCAGTTTTACTGATTCTGCTAAAGCTGAAGTTGTGCAAGTGGCACTGGGGAGGACCTAAGTAAGCATCTTTCTTTCTTTCTTTCTTTCTTTCTTTCTTTCTTTCTTTCTTTCTTTCTTTCTTTCTTTCTTTCTTTCACAATTTTATCTGTCACTATTTAAAATGCAAGGCACTATATAAACCTTTCTTTCTTTCTTTCTTTCTTTCACAATTTTATCTGTCACTGTTTGAAATGCAAGGTACTATATACACCTTTCTTTCTTTCTTTCTTTCTTTCTTTCTTTCTTTCTTTCTTTCTT
>JANRMT010062850.1:29249048-29259403 GCA_026402145.1 Polypterus bichir lapradei | reverse complement strand
TCTTTCTTTCTTTCTTTCTTTCTTTCTTTCTTTCTTTCTTTCTTTCTCTCCTCCGTCATGATGGATGTTTCTCAGAGTGACAGCTTTATTAGGCTTCTCCTCCTGTCTGGCTGGCTGGCTGCCTTTGATGTTGTTTTGTGCCTTTGGGGTGCTGGCCTGTAAAATGAACCTGCGTCTGCCCACCCCGAGGGGGTTTTCAAGGACATGTTGTGTGTTTTATCATCTCTATTCTCACTGTGAATCACTTTCTGGGTTTTGTCTGCTTCCTTTCCAGACATTGCAGTCGGGGCACCCTTTGATGAATCGGGCAAGCTGTTCATTTATCATGGAACCAACCAGGGGCTCGCCCCGGAGCCCAGTCAGGTACGGCTCATTTATATTGTGGTGGTGTTTAGACAATGGGGATGAGACACAGAGACTCACCTGGCCGTGTGCCCGTCAGTTGGCTTCTTCATCTTCTTCTTCTTTCGGCTGCTCCCGTTAGGGGTTGCCACAGCAGATCATCTTCTTCCATATCTTTCTGTCCTGTGTATCTTGTTCTGTCACCCCCATCACCTGCATGTCCTCTCTCACCACATCCACAAACCTTCTCTTAGGCCTTCCTCTTTTCCTTTTCCCTGGCAGCTCTATCCTTAGTCTCCTTCTCCCAGTATACCCAGCATCTCTCCTCTGCACATGACCAAACCTGTTCAGCTTAAATTTTACATCTGTTTTTTTTTTTCATTGTTAACAATAAAATAAATGATATATAGCGCCATCACAAAGTATTCAGATGCACCACTTTTGATACATTCTTACTTTCTTACATACAAGGAATAGGAAAAGTATTATACTGTAATCATCCAAAAATCTGATTTTGAGATTTTGGTGAATCTCGATGTGTTAGACCTCCCCCGAGTTCGAAAATACCAAATTTGGAATTATTTCTATGTGTCTATGTGTATGTGAGTGTTTGTGTGTGTGTGTGTCAGAAAGCATTTGATAAGGTGCCAAATGAGAGGGTGGGCATCAAACTAAAAGAAATGGCAGTTCAGGGTGTGGGGTGTTGGTGGGGGCAAAATTGGCTGAGTCAGAGGAACCTCATCAGAATTGGGTGATGTTAAGAGTGGTGACCAGCAGGGGGCAGTGATGGGACTGCTGCTATTTTAAAAATCTATAAATGATTTAGATAAGAATATACAGTAAGTGGCAGCACGGTGGGCAGTGGTAGCAGTAAGGAGACCTGGGTTCACTTCCCGGGTCCTCCCTGCGTAGAGTTTGCACGTTCTCCCCGTGTCTGCGTGGGTTTCCTCCCACAGTCCAAAGACATGCAGGTTAGGTACATTGGTCATCCGAAATTGTCCCTAGTGTGTGCTTGGTGTGTGTGCGTGTGCCCTACAGTGGGCTGGCACCCTGCCTGGGATTTGTTCCTGCCTTGCACCCTGTGTTGGCTGGGATTGGCTCCAGCAGACCCCCGTGACCCTGTAGTTAAGATATAGCAGATGAATGGATATACTGTAAGTAAGAAGCTGGTTAAATTTGCAGATGATACCAAGATAGGTGGATTATCAGATAATTTGGAATCCATTAAATCACTTGAACAGCAGACAGGTTTGGGCAGATTTGTGAACGATGAAATTTAATGTCAGTAAATGTAAAGGATTACAGATGGGAAGTAAAAATGTGAGGATTGAATACACAATGGGGGTCTGGAAATCAAGAGTCCACCTTAGGAGAAGAATTTAGCAGTCATAGTGGACTCTAAGCTATCGACTTCCCGACAGTGTTCAGAAGCCATTAACAACAACAACATTTATTTATATAGCACGTTTTCATACAAAAAAAAATGTAGCTCAAAGTGCTTTACAAAATGAAGAATAGAAAAATAAAAGACACAATAAAAAATAAACATAAGTCAACATTAATTAACATAGAATAAGTAAGGACCGATGGCCAGGGTGGACAGAAAAATCAAAAAAAAAAAAAAACTCCAGAGGCTGGAGAAAAAAAATAAAATCTGTAGGGATTCCAGACCACGAGACCCCCCAGTCCCCTCTGGGCAATCTACCTAACATAAATCAAAAAGTCCTCTTTGTATTTAGGGTTTTCATGGAAGGACTTGATGATGATGGTCACGTAGACTTCTGGCTTTCAGTCCATCAATGTTGGAGCTTCATGATGCTTTGAGTAGGTGGTGGTGGTGCAGGCCGCCACCACAAAGAAACCGGAAAAAGAAACAGAAGAGAGAGTAGGGGTCAGTACGGATTTTGGAGCCGCTGTGAATAGTTATTATGATGAATTGAACATACAGAGTATCAGGATTAAGTTAAAGTGAAGTTATAAAAAGGCCATTTTAAAGTAATGTGTTTTCAGCAGTGTTTTAAAGTGCTCCACTGTATCAGCCCGGCGAATTCCTATTGGCAGGCTATTCCAGATTTTAGGTGCATAACAGCAGAAGGCCGCCTCACCACTTTGTTTAGCTTTTGGAATTCTAAGGAGACACTCATTTGAGGATCTGAGGTTACAATTTGGAATATAACGTGTCAGGCATTCCGATATATAAGAAGGGGCGAGATATTTAAGGCTTTATAAACCATAAGCAGTATTTTAAAGTCAATCCTGAATGACACAGGTAACCAGTGTAGTGACATCAGAACTGGAGAGATGTGCTCGGATTTTCTTTTCCTAGTTAGGATTCTAGCAGCTGCATTCTGCACTCGTTGCAAGTGATTTATGTCTTTTTTGGGTGGTCCTGAGAGGAGTGCGTTACAGTAATCTATTCGACTGAAAACAAAAGCGTGAATTAATTTCTCAGCATCTTTCAATGATATAAGAGGTCTAACTTTTGCTATGTTTCTTAAGTGAAAAAATGCTGTCCTAGTGGTCTGATGAATATGCAATTTAAAATTCAGATTACAGTCAACAGTTACCCCTAAGTTTTTTACTTCCGTCTTAACTTTTAATCCTAATGCATCAAGTTTATTTCTGATAACCTCATTGAATCCATTATTGCCAATCACTAAGATTTCAGTTTTCTCTTTATTTAACTTGAGAAAGTTACTATTCATCCATTCAGAAATACCAGTAAGACATTGTGTTAGTGAATCGAGAGAGTCGGGGTCATCAGGTGCTACTGATAAGTACAGCCGTGTGTCATCAGCATAGCTGTGGTAGCTCACGTTGTGCGCTGAGATAATCTGACCTAATGGAAGCATGTAGATTGAGAAGAGCAGCGGACCCAGGATAGAGCCTTGTGGAACGCCATATCGGATATCATGTGTCTTTGAGTTGTGATTACCACAACTCACAAAGAATTTTCTACCTGCCAGGTAGGATTCAAACCAAAAGAAGGTTAAGAAGGCTAACAGAATGTCAGGTTATATAGCGCCTTGACGTGTGGAGTACGAGTCACAGGAGGTTCTGCTCAGGCTTTATAACACACTGGTGAGGCCTCATCTGGAGTCCTGTGTGCAGTTTTGGTCTCCAGGCTACAAAAAGGACATAACAGCACAAGAGAAGGTCCAGAGAAGAGCGACTCGGCTGATTGAGGGCTACAGGGGATGAGTTATGAGGAAAGATTAAAAGAGCTGAGCCTTTACAGTTTAAGCAAAAGAAGATGAAGAGGAGACCTGACTGAAGTGTTTAAAATGATGAAGGGAATTAGTGCAGTGGATCAAGACGGTGACTTTAAAATGAGTTCATCAAGAACATGAGGACACAGTTGGAAACTTGTGAGGGGGAAATTTCACACAAACATTAGGAAGTTTTTCTTTACACAAAGAACGATAGACATTTGGAATAAGCGACCAAGTAGTGTGGTAGACAGGAGGACTTTAGGGACTTTCAGTACTCGACTTGACGTTTGTCTCAAAGAATGAAGTGAACAGGACAGGCGAACTTTGTTGGCCTGAATGGCCTGTTCTTGTCCAGATTATCCTAATGTTCTAATGTGTGTGTCTGTCTGTCCATCTGTGTCTGTGTCTGTGTAAACATGATAACTTGGGTTACCTTCACTTGCGTCAGCCAAATTTTGCATACAAGTATTCGGTCCAAAACGTAGATCTCTATCGACTTTTGCACTTTTTCCACTAACCAGAAGTGGTACTTTACCTTTTATTCGTGCAGCTGCAGAGTCCGATTTATTCATCTTTACTTTTATAATATTTGTTCAATATATTATTAATTTGAGTTGATTTGTTGATGGTGGATCTTTAATGTACCTAATATAAAACTATAATCCTTGTCTTGCGGTTTACTCCTTAAATAATGATGGTGATAATCTTAATAATAATAATATACTTATTATTATTATTATTATTATTATTATTATTATTATTAGATAGATAGATAGATAGATACTTTATTAATCCCAAGGGGAAATTCACACAATCCATTATTATTATTATTATTAAGATCATTATCATTATCATTATTATTATCCAGTTGCTTTCATGGTCACAACAAATCAAGTCAAATCAAGTACTTCAGTGTCTTCTCGTTTTACACGTTTGCATCCTCTTTCGAAGGTCAAGTTGTAAATTTCATTTTAATTATTTATTTATTTATTTATTTATGCATTTATTTATGTATTTATTTTAACTAAATAAATAGTTTCATTGTTTTAAATAGTTATATTATTTATGCCCCCCGATTCACACCAACGGCGCTACGTGCCAGCAATTTCGCGTCTCTGTCGCTCGCATATGTGGATTTCACTTTCACCAAACACCCCGACTTTTATTTCTCGCAACACGAATTAGATGATGGACAAGTCTCCGACTTAAAGTTTAAATCTGAACAATATATTGGATCTCTTTTCGCTGTTCTATTATTTCACCGAGTAATAAGTTCCGTTTGTTTGCGCTCGGTTATGTTTAGTGACCAATTATACAATTTCGATTACTGCGATGTACACTAAAAAAGTATAACCTCCATGCAAATTAAAATAATTAAAGTAATGATTCACACTTAATATATTCAATCTGAACCAATATAATTCTTTTTATCTTATTGAACCCACAATTTTTAAGTTGAGGCAAATCATTTAGAGTGATTGGGTGTAATTCACTTGTTTTATACTGAAGCAAATCTATTTTTTAAGTTGTTACAATTTAAAATGGTTTATTGATTGTAACCTGTTTTTATGCTAGTAGAAATATTATGAACATAACACATTCCAATGCTGTACTTTTTATATTTATTTAAAAATCTAGTACAAATACACAAGCATTTTGCAGTGTAAATCTTAAATATAAAACAAAAAATTATTAAACGTTTCTACAGCTTTCTTTAAAGTATTCCTCTTATACTTAAAATGAACAGTTGAGAAACAGAGTTACTTACCAGAAATCCTCCGTTATAAAAGTTTGCTGCTGAAAATGACCAGACCTGGACAGCCACGTCCACTCCACTCGGGAAAGTGTTCTTCTTTTTTGGCAGTTGGAAAGCCAGCACGCTGGAAAGTTCGACCGGAAGAAAATATAAACGGCCCTCAAACACAGCACATGAACAACCTAAAATATTAGTTTAACTGAAATAGGATTTTTATGTTTATCCTCCACCATAACTTACTTTGGTACAAACATTTTTTTTTTTACTTTGATTGAGATCTAAAACCAAATATTTCAAATTACAACACTAAATGACTAATCTTAAGTTGCTTGAAATAGAAAATTTACGTTGAATGAACAACATCAATGTTATGCTTTTTTCAGTGTATAATATATTTTTTTTTTCTTCTTTGCATACAGTATACGTCTTTTCCGTATGCGCATTTTCCATTTGCGTATTTGTCCACGTGCGGTTTTTCCCGTGTGCGGTTATTTCCCGTGCACTTATATGACTGTCCGCTTTTGTCTGTGCGGATATTTCCTGTGCGCTTCTTTCCGGTCACCCTTTGGCTCTGTAGGCAGCGGTGATAAATAAATTAAATTGACTGGAGCTGAAGGTGTCTTAAGCTATTGCTCTTTCATTGTCACACTCGGGTGTCCAGCAGTCCCCACCATTCATACCAGCTAACAAATGACAGTCTGCCATCTACGATGCGAGTGACCGATGGGGACAGTGGCTTAAGAACACTGATGGGTGTTTTAAAATGATTTGACAGGTGATCGATGGGAAAGACATCGGCACAGACGGAATCAGGACCTTCGGCTACTCTGTCAACGGCGGCCTTGATGTGGATGAGAACGCCTACCCTGACATCTTGGTGGGAAGTTTGTCTAACAAGATAGCGCTGCTCAGGTAACCGTGGGTGGAAAACTCCAGTCTGCGACACTGGGGATGCCCGACAGCACGAGAGTCCTGTTAAAAATTAATGAGTGGGCATAACATAGCACTCTGTTGGTTGTGTGTGTGTGATTGTGTGTTTGTGTGTGTGTGGTGTTAGGACGACGTGTTTTCCCTAAAGCTTTACTGTTAGATTTCTTTCATGTCATTCGATTGTCATCATCTGTGTCTCTCTCTGTGCTGCTCCACAGGGCTCGGCCAGTCATTCAGCTCTCCAAGACGTTCACTGTGTCTCCGGCTATTGTGGATCCTGCTAAGTGCACCTCCACGTCTTGGTAAGATGATCGATGATATAAAACATCCACGCTATCAATCTGGAGTTCTGTCATTTAATAAAACCACGTTGTCCAGCTTAGTCCTTAAATTGTGTCACTGAGCCACATCTCACCACCACGAACGAGTCTTAATGCAAGTCAATCACTGAATGAAGTTTAACTTGGACTTAAATACAGTATTTAAAACCTAGAGCTCATCTCCATTACTAATGACAGGTGACTGCGGTAGCTGTGTCACACTTTGTCAGCTGTGCACGGAGAACGGAGAGCTGCATACGGACAAAATGACTCAAGTGACGCTTTTGACATCAGCACACGAGGAAGGAGCCGTCAGGTTAAGCAAACGGTATTGGGATTCCTGTTAAAAGTAAATACGGATTACATAATTCTAGATAAAGCGTGCATGTGACATTTAAATAAATAAATAATGTGACAACGGAAACATATAAGCGTGTGTAAAAAGTTCTTACAAGCTATAGGAACAACCAGACACGCTCTTAATGTTTCCGTTTATTCCTCCGCCCTTCAATGTCACTTAACGCAGTTAACGCATTCTAGTGTTTTTAGGATGGACAAAGCCTGCCCTCTGCTGGTCATATACAGTACTGCATATCTGAAACGCTTCATATCCAAGTCAAGTCAAGTAGAGCTTTATTGTCATCATAACAATATACTTACAGTACACAGTAGGACGAAATATCGTCCTCCAGAGTCAAAAGGTGCAATACACAAGATATATATATACTCAGCAAAAAAAGAAATGCCCCCTGACTTTCAGCTGTTTTTACTTTCAGTAGACTTAATGTTTAAATATTTGTATGAACACTAAAAGAGTCAACACCATAAGACATAAACTAAAAATGTTTCACAATGTGTCCCTGAATGAAGGGAGGCTCAAAATCAAAAGTACCAGTCAGTATCTGGTGTGGCCACCAGCTGCTTGAAGTACTGCAGTGCATCTCCTCCTCATGGACTGGACCAGATTTGTCAGTTCTTGCTGTGAGATGTTACCCCACTCTTCCACCAAGGCACCTGCAAGTTCCTGGACATTTCTGGGGGGAATGGCCCTAGTCCTCACCCTGCGATCCAACAGGTCCCAGACGTGCTCAATGGGATGGAGATCTGGGCTCTTCGCTGGCCATGGCAGAACACTGACATTGCTGTCATGCAGAAACTCACGCACTTTTTGCCACTCCTGTCTGGTCCAGCGAAGGTGGGTTTGTGCCCATAGGCGGCGTTGTTGCTGGTGATGTCTGGTAAGGACCTGCCTTACAACAGGCCTGCAAGCCCTCAGTCCAGCCTCTCTCAGCCTATTGCGGACAGTCTGAGCACTGATGGAGGGATTGTGTGTTCCTGGTGTGACTCGGGCAGTTGTTGTGGCCATCCTGTACCTGTCACGCAGGTGTGATATTCGGATGTACCGATCCTGTGCAGGTGTTGTTACACGTGGTCTTCCACTGCGAGGATGATCAGCTGTCCTTCCTGTCTCCCTGTAGCGCTGTCTTAGGTGTCTCACAGTGCGGACATGGCAATTTATTGCCCTAGCCACATCAGCAGTCCTCATGCCTCCCTGCAGCATGCCTAATGCACGTTCACGCAGATGAGCAGGGACCCTGGGCATCTTTCTTTGGGTGTTTTTCACAGTCGGTAGACAAGTCTCTTTAGTGTCCTGCGTTTTTAGAACTGTGACCTTAAATGCCTACTTTCTGTAAGCTGTTAAGGTCTTAACGACCATTCCACAGGTGCATGTTAATTAATTGATTATGGTTAATTGAACATGCATGGAAAACATTGTTTAAACAATTTACAATGAAGATCTGTAAAGTTATTTGGATTTTTAAAACATTATTGTTGAAATACACAGTCCTGAAAAAGGGGCGTTTCTTTTTTTGCTGAGTGTATATATATATATATATATATATATATATATATACTAATAAAAGGCAAAGCCCTCACTGACTCACTCACTCATTAATCACTAATTCACCAACTTCCCGTGTAGGTAGAAGGCTGATATTTGGCAGGCTCATTCCTTACAGCTTGCTTACAAAAGTTAGGCAGGTTTCGTTTCAAAATTCTAAGTGTAACGGTCATAACAGTCGACAACATCCGCCATTTTGAACTTTCTTATATATGGCCCCATCTTCACGAAGTTTGGTAGGTAGATTCCCTGCGTTAACCGAAACCGATGTACGTACTTATTTAGGTGGTATGACGCCACTGTCGGCCACCATATTGAACTTTCCAACGTCACTAATTCTCCAACTTCCCGTGTAGGTAGAAGGCTGACCCCATCTTCACGAAATTTGGTAGGCGGCTTCCCTGTACTAACCGAAACCGATGTACGTACTTATTTCGGTGATATGATGCCACTGTCGGCCGCCATATTGAACTTTCCAATGGTCTTTGTTACTTATGGGCCCATCTTAAAGAAATTTGGTAAATGAATCCTACTTGCGTACATATATACGTCCATAGCCTGCAGCTTGGTCACCGTGTGAGGTGGCGTTGGGACCCCATCCCAACGCCTCCCACGTTGTTGGCTGCCTGCCTATATAAGTCCGTCCGTTGCTCCGGTCTCTACATTCCCTTTCTTGCTTCGCCACGGGATTCACATCTCCCTGCTGATAACTACAGCCTTTTTATTTAATCCACGGCTTCTCCGCTGTTTTATTGTTTGTTTATTATGATTATAGTTATTGTGTAGGTATTTTAGGCTTACTTTACATTGTTCAGGTACCCATTTCCTTTATCGTTCCAACCGTACCCCCATTAACATGTCTATCGAGGTGATCACCATCGATCAAAGAACTGTCTCTTACCAAGTGGTTTCCATGCCCGGAGATGGCACCTACCTTTTCCATTCTCTTTGTTACATATTGCACGGCCATATCAGGCTCACTATTGTTATCCGGAGGAACATTGTGTCTTATGTATTGAATGACTGGGACAGGTTCAAGGTGTGGACTGATGACGGTATAGGAGATAATTATACTACACAGGAGCACTAGAAGAGTGGAATGCTTAAGCCCTTCACCTATGGTTCTGCATGCGAGTTGATGGCTGCCGCTGAATTGTTCGGTTGGTGCTTTCAAGTATACCGAAATGGCCAAATATTTTACACCTTTCGACAACCGCCAATGCCTCTTAAACATCTTAGATTCACAGGTGACGATTTGAGTAGTGGACACTTTGATGTTTATGAATGTTTAAACTCTTAAAAGCTGGATGTGAAGTTATCGATGAAACCGGTTGTAAGCTTACAACGCTTGACAGATGCCGAATGTCACTTCAACACAAGTCCTACAAATACTGTCGTAATTGAAACAAACCATGAAACTCAAACCGATTATGACAGCAGCAATCCAAGCTGTGAGATTTGAGACAAGATTACTGTTCACATGGCCAACTGTACGTTACATGCTCAAGAGTAAGCTCAGCGCACAGCTTGGTCATATTACAACCGGAGGGCCGAACTGACAATGTGGTATACAAAGAGATCCTTAACAAATAATTATTGGCATATTTTCCCTCAGTTTAAAAAAGGTTTAATTTTCTTCTTAATAAAAATTTTAAGGCAGTACTTTGCTGCGAAGCGTGGGTATTTTGCTAGTATAATAATAAGTGTTATGTATTGTAATGCTTGCTTAGGCAGCGCCCATTAAAACATTTCAGGTATGTCACGTTTAAATGCTTGGGGCGAGTTGCAGACGCCCTCTCTGGCCTCGCCTTCTTTGCAAGATATTTTTAGCTGGAGAAAGGCACCAGGCCTTCATTGACCGGTCACCTTCAACTCCCAAATCCATCAGAATC
>JANRMT010062850.1:29213764-29229048 GCA_026402145.1 Polypterus bichir lapradei | reverse complement strand
CGTAACTTTATTCTTTCATGAGTTATTTACAAGTTTCTGACCACTTAAAACCAACACTTGGGTCATTCTCAAAACTTTTGGCCACGACTGTAGTATGTTATAATGTGTTATAGTTATATACAGTATGTTAGCGTATCTCCCGTGCACAAACATTTTTTTTTTCCTTTCCCAGGTGACAATGAACAGCGAGCCACTGGGTGACAAGGGGACACTTCAGTTGGAGCTGGAGTGGCCCTACGAGATCGCCAACGGCAAGTGGCTGCTGTACCTCATGGCGATTTCAACTAAAGGGACTGCGGCGACACGCTGTGTGCCTCCCGGCGAGGAGGTGAACCCTCTCAATCTTACAGTAAGTGTGAGTCTTGAGAAGATTCTGGGAAAACAGGGAAAAGAACGCTGCCATCATTAGGAGCTGAATGTTCTGTATCGAGCTCTCCTTGAACAACCAGATGCTGAAGGTTTCAGTCCACTTTGAAACATGCTCCGTTTATTTAAACAATGCATGTCCTGGGTGTGATGGGTCCTGAAGAATTTTCTTGACTTTCCTGAGACAACGGGAACTATGTAGTTCTTCTAGTGAGGGGAGAGGACAACCGACTATCTGCTGGGTGACCTTAATGACCCTGTGGAGCTCTTTCCTCTGTGCTACTGTGCAGCTTGAGAACCACGCACAGAGACAGGAGGCCAGGATGCTCTCTACTGTGCAGCGGTAAAAGGACACCAGCAGTTACTCAGGGATGTTGTTCTTCATGAGAACCCTCAAGAAGTAGAATCTCTTTTGGGCCTTCTTCTCTACCTCAGCAGTGTGTGTTCCCCAGGTCAAGTCATCCCTAATGGTGACTCCCAAGAAGCGGAAGTCTGAGACCCTTTCCACACAGTCCCCGTTGATGATGAGTGGCTGGATGTTGTCTGCCTTCTTCCTGAAGTCCACGATGAGCTCCTTGGTCTTGGCTACATTTAGGAGCAAGTTGTTATTCCTACACCACGTTGTCAGCCACTCCACCTCATCCCTGTAGGCAGACTCACCCCCCCACCCCAGAGATGAACCCTAATACCTTGGTATCATCAGCAATGGTGTTATTGTGGTGGGCAGGAATGCAATCTTGGGTGTAGAGGGTATAGAGCAGGGGGCTCAGCACACAGCCCTGTGGGGAGCCAGTTCTGAGACTGATGGGTGTGGAGAAGTTGGGTCCCACTCTAACCCTCTGAGTGCGATCACTCAGGAAGTCCTTGATCCAAAGGCAGGTGAAGTGTGGAAGTCCTATTTCTGACAGTTTGGTCACCAGTCTGTGGGGTAAGGTGGTATTAAAGGCCGTGCATAGCTCCCCTGCTGCTCCAGATGTTTCAGAACAACATGGAGAACGGTGGCCACAGCGTCCTCCGTAGACCTGTTTGCTCTGTAGACAAACTGGTGCGGATCAAGCATGGAAGGAATCTCGTGTTAACGGTCTCCATCTCGTGGGACTTCATTCCAAAAAGTCTCTTGAAAAAGTCACGTCTCGTCCCAAGATTTTTTTATTATAATAGAGAGATATTTCTTGTGTCCATTGGGTTTGAGAGCATCCATGAATCCATGAACCTTCTTGTGTCTTCATCTATCCAGCTGTCCAAACTACCATCGAGGTCAAAGAGGGAGGCAGAAGGGCCTGCGCACATGGAATCAGGATTAACACTTTCAGCATCCAGTAAGGGAAAGCCCACATTCAAGCTGGTAAGATGATTAATAAAGACCCCACACACATTCACCTCTCAGTGTTTGGTGGTGTCCTATCTCAGTTAGGGTCTCTCCCACTAGCTGGGGTTCAAATTTCATGTTTTGTGTCTCTCTTTTGTTCATTTTTGATTCTTTCCTTTACGCCAAGGTTGTCCAACTCCAGGCCTGGAGGGCCGCAGTGGCTGCAGGTTTTCATTCTAACAGTTCACCAGTTTTCACTGCTAATTAACTCCTTTTCCCTTCATTTTAACAGCCCTGTTTTTAAGGATTCAGTCCTCTGAATTGATTCGTTTCTTTATTAAATGGCGGCCAAACAGAAATGAGACGTGAAATGAGCCGACAGATGACCGGCTAAACTGGGATTTCAAACTCCAACCAATCTCTTAATGAGAATCCGATTCTTGCTGTTAACTAAGTCTGTTATTTAATCCCATGGCTTTTGCTGCTCTCGTTCTGCCACAGCAGACATGTTGATTTTCTGTTTTTTCTAAGAACACCGTCAATGCTTTGGTGTCCTGAGAGATCAACCTTACTGAGACCTTCACCTTTCTTTATTTTCAGATATTGTGTGGTCATAGTTTGTGTCTCGTTATTGCTTGACTGCTAATTAAGGAAAAAGAAACAACTAAGGGGCCTGAGTCAAGTTAATTAAAATGAAGGCAAATGAAGGGGCGGCGCTGCTGCCTCGCAGTTAGGAGACCTGGGTTCACTTTGCATGTTCTCCTCATGTCTGTATGGGTTTCCTCTGGTTGCTCCGGTTTCCTCCCACTGTCCAAAGACATGCAGGTTAGGTGCATTGACGATCCTAAATTGTCCCTAGTGTGTGCTTGGTGTGTGTGTGGGTATGGGTTGGCACCCTGCCCGGTGTTTGTTTCCTGCCTTGCGCCCTGTGTTGGCTGGGATTGGCTCCAGCAGACCCCCGTGACACTGCACTTAGGATATAGCGGGTTGGATAATGGATGGATGGCAAATGAAGTTCACTAATTAAGAAGACAGTTAGAATGAAAACCTGCAGCCACTGAGTTCGACACCCAGGATTTTTGCTGATTATGTACATCATCTTTTATTTTTGCCTTTGCCAATGTATATCAGTTGCTTTTTGCTATGTTTCGTGTATTTTGTGAGTGGTTCCCCCCCATGGAGGCAGAGCCACCTGCCAATCACCGCCAGGAACTGCCCTCCACCCTCTAAATCGGAGGGTCTTCCCCAGTTTCTGGTGGCTCATTTCGACCCTGCTAGGGAGTTGGTGAGTTGACTCATTGTTTATTTGATTTGTTGGATTTCTGAACCTTATTGTTGTGTTTTTGACTACGTTTCCGCATACTGCATTGGATTTCTTTAGCATTTTGGGGGAATTCCTTTGCTTCTTCTGCTCCACGGTGCTTCATTGTTATTAAAGAGCATTTTGTGAAAGTGAACTTTTTCTTTCATCACTAGCTGGGGTGTGATGGTGATGTGGCCCTCTAGCGGGCATCTTTGGAGGTTCTGTTCAGAATTTCTTGGGATTTATGTCCTTTGGGTCTCCTAGTCCATTGCCAGGTGGGGGGAAAAAAAAGGCACTGTAAAGCTCTTGTTGGTTAACTGGAGTATTTTGTGTTTTCGGTTCTGACCAGGACTGTTCTCAACACACAGCAAATTGTATAACAGTCCGCTGCCCGCTTGTCAACATGACGCAGGAGGCCAAGGTCACTGTGAGATCCCGTGTGTGGAACAGCACGTTACTAGAGGTAAGTGCCCGAGTCTAAGGGGTCTGGAAATGTCTATTAGGCCGTGCAGGCAAACCCATGCCACTTTTTGATTGCCCTGAACGTTGACCATTAGTCATTTCTGTAAGCTCATCTAGTCAGGCTGGGCTCAGTACGGCCTCAATTCTTCTTCTGCATGGATTCAAATGTGGCGTTGCGGGTCGGCTCCTCGCTTCCCCTTCTATTATGGGAGCTTCTTGAACCCAACACCGTCAGGACCGTAACTGAGATGAGTGTAGCAGATGAGGACAAAACACGCCAATCCAAGGGGATAGTGAAAAGTGCAAGTGCTTTTATTAAAAACTCAACAAAAAACAGTGGCCGAAATGTTAAGTAAATAAATAATCCATAAAAAGGTGACTCTGCGGAGGTTAAAATCTGAAGAAATAAATCCATTAAAAACGAGGTTAAAATTCAGGCAAGAAACTTATCTTTTTATCCCGTGTGCCTCGGTGCCCCTTTAAAAGTTGGCCTCCTCTTTGGCTTGCCCTGTCTGAACCTTACAGGTGCAGATGACCTTCTTCTCCTGGCCTGTGTCCCCGATGCTGACCCTGTGGCATCTCCGGGATGCCCACCAAGCCCGGCTCCCGTGCCCACCACTGCCATTCCAGGCTCCACCCTGTGAAAGCGCGCTCTGTCCTTTGACTGCCGCCGATCTGCGGGGCCATCTTAATAGCATCATAAGCCCCCCGGGCAAAATGGAGCACTGGGGCCCCTGTTTGGATAGCAAAAAGAAACATACATAGGCATCAGAAAAAAACGTGGGCCCCTGTGCTCCTGGGACCTCCGGGCAACTTCCCAGCAGCGTGCCCATGCGTTAAGATGGCCCTACCGATCTGTTGGCTCCTCGCGGCAAGAGGACACTCCTGAGCCTAGTGGTCACTTGTGCCACTGGAATGTTCAATGGGAGCGACACTTCCTGAGGATCCACACCCGTCCGCCTTCTTCCTCACATGACACCCTGCTCACCCTCAGCCTCTCTTCTTCCGTTCTTTGACCTCCCTCCTCTTTTCTTCTCTTTTGTTTCTTATTTGTTTTCATTTTCTCCCCCTCCTCACGTTTCCCTTTTACAATGAGGACGTGGCACAGCCGTGGCAATCAGGGTCACGGCCGCTCCTACACCTCTGAGGGTTGTCCACGCCCGCGTCACGCACGGAAACCGTTCTCGCCACACTACCACAAACACACAAAGATGAAAATGTGTCAATTATTTATTTAAAACGCCAAACCGCCACGGACCTCACTTTACCACGTCGAGGTGGTACTGAAGACATTCCTCTGTGATCTTGGTCCACGCTGACTCAATGGTATCACGCAGCTCCTTTCAGATATTTCAGCCATGAACCTCCCATTGTTTTGCTAGTGAACTAAAGGAAGGTGTTTAAAATCAAAAACTGAACCAGGAGGAAAGGTGCAGTCAAAGCCAGAAGGATCAAAATGAGAGACGTACCGAAATTACTGATTTGAATGTCTGTCACTGCTCAGTGCTGATTACTTGGATGAGCTCATTAAGCCTTGAACTTCATAGACAGGAGTGTCCAATCATGAGTGGTAAAAGGTATTTAAGGTGGTCAATCGCAAGTTGTGCTTAACTTTGACTCTCCTCTGAAGAGCGACAGACAGCATGGGATCCTCAAAGCAACTCTCAAAAGATCTGAAAACAAAGATTGTTGAGTCTCCTGGTTTAGGGGAAGGCGACAAAAAGCCATCTCAGAGGTTTAAACTGTCAGTTTCAACTGTAAGGAATGGAATCAGGAAATGGAAGGCCACAGGCACAGTTGCTGTTAAACCCAGCAGGTCTGGCAGGCCAAGAAAAATACAGGAGCGGCACATGCAGAGGCAGGATTGTGAGAATGGTTACAGACAACCCACAGATCACCTCCAAAGACCTGCAAGAACATCTCGCTGTAGATGGTGTATCTGTACATCGTTCTACAATTCAGCGCAATTTGCACAAAGAACATCTGTATGGCAGGGTGATGAGAAAGAAGCCCTTTCTGCACTCGCGCCACAAACAGAGTCGCTTGTTGTATCAAATGCTCATTTAGACAAGCCAGATTCATTTGGGAACAAAGTGCTTTGGACTGATGAGACAAAAATGGAGTTATTTGGTCAGAACAAAAAGCGCTTTGCATGGCGGAAGAAGAACACCGCATTCCAAGAAAAACACCTGCTACCTATTGTCAAATTTGGTGGAGGTCCCATCATGCTGTGGGGCTGTGTGGCCAGTTCAGGGACTGGGGCCCTTGTTAAAGTCGAGGGTCCCATGAATTCAACCCAGTATCAACAGATTCTTCAGGATAATGTTCAAGCATCGGTCACAAAGGTGAAGTTACGCAGGGGTTGGATATTCCAACAAGACAATGAGCCAAAACACAGTTGGAAATCTACAAAGGCATTCATGCAGAGGGAGAAGCACAATGTTCTGGAATGGCCGTCACAGTCCCCTGACTTAAATATCATCAAAAATCTATGGGATGATTTGAAGCAGGCTGTCCATCAAATTGAAGTGAACTGGAGAGATTGTGTATGAAGAATGGGGTCAGAAATACCTCCATCCAGAATCCAGACACTCATCACAGGCTATAGGAGGACAGCGTCTGGAGGCTCAAAGGAGCAAAAGGAGGCTCAGCTAAGTATTGATGTCATGTCTCTGTTGGGTGCCCACATTTATGCACCTGTCTAATTCTGTTATGATGCATATTGCATATTTTCTGTTAATTCAATAAACTTAATGTCACTGCTGAAATCCTACTGTTTCCATAAGGCATGTCAGATATTAAAAGGCAGTTGCTACTTTGAAAGCTCAGCCAATGAAAAACAAAACTCCAGACGGCTGGAGAAAAAATGAAATCTGCAGGGGTTCTGAGGCCACGAGACCGCCCAGCCCCCTCTAGGCATTTTACCTAACATAAATGTAGTACCAGAAGTACCAGAAACTAAGGAGTTGGAGTTGAAGGATTTACTGTATCTACCGACTCCACAGCCCTGGATGAAGGATTTGTTTTAGTAGAGGAATAAGTATTAAAAAAGGAGCTTTGGAATCCGTAGACTCGGATGAAGGAAGTGCTCAACGTCCTGACTTTTGAAACCATCACATTCTTACCTCTGAGGACACATCCCTGTAAACGTGGAAGCAATGGGACAACAAAAAGGGTGGCAATGGTAAATCACCAAAATGGCAGACAACACGGTCCAAAGTCATTCACAGAAGCAAAATTAGAGACAACTGATCGGACAACTGCAAAATCTCGTAAAACGATAAAGTAATTACTGACCGCTCTGATGCTGGTCTTTCTGATCATAAACTCGGTCATTACGATAGCAATGGATGAGAAGAATTCATAATGAATTGCACAATTACAGTATGTGAGGGTTCGTCAAGTGATTCTTAATCTTTTTTGAGTAACGGACCCTTTTAAGAGATCAGATGAAAGATATGGACCCCCTTCCCTAGAAATATTTACATCAACACCACTTTGCATGCAATGAATATAATGGACTTTATTTATCGAGATGATGACACACGTTCTAAATGGTAAACTTGGGCCAACAGCAAGTCAAGAGAGGTCTAGCGGTCGTCGCTGTACGCAGTGGTGGGGTGCGTTTTCTTTTGTTTCTTTCAATGGGAAACCATTGATTGGGACAAGGGGTAGGGCTCTATGGTGATCGCTATTTTTCTCGCCCTTATTTTTCTTCCGCATTATTTTTCTTCTCACAAGTATGTGACTCACGCAGTTCTGATCCGATGGGGCATGGACTGTGTGGAGGACGTTAACAGTAACGCTCACTGCACAAGATGGTCCTGCACATCCGGAAGTTGCCCTCCCTTTGCCTTTCGGAAGACTCGAGGTCACATTTGGCCATTGTCATCATTAGCCGCCGTGCACATTGATGCTCCCTTTGCTTTCCCGACAGGAATTCAGAGACGCCAGCCGGGTGACCGTGACTGCCATAGCCAAGCTCAGACTGGTGAATTCAAAGCCTACGATCCGAATGGATGAAAAGCAGTTGCAGGTGAGGCAATTGGGTCAGGGTGGGAGCTTTGGGTCAGGCTGGGTGAGCCAAGACCCAACCGTATGAAGCTTAGCTTGATGCTTGTGTATCTCTTTAGTTTTCCCTCAACATTGACTCGGAGATCGCCGAGGAGAAGCCTTATGAGATCGAACTGTGGATCATCATCGTGGCCGTGTTAGCTGGCGTCCTTCTGCTGGGACTCATAATCCTACTGCTTTGGAAGGTGAGTGACGCCGAAGGGTCGAACGATAGCCTGATCCCATGAAAGTCATTAGTGTTTGATTAGTATTGTCCATTGTGAAGCTAAATATTGAAAAATACTGTAGGACGAGGTTAGGAACCCAAATCTCGGCACAGATGAGGCTGCTGTTGACTCCTTAAGGTCCCTTCTCTAAACTGTTCATTTAGCCAATCAGCAGAATCCCACAGCACACTTCAGGGACTGCTTTCAGGTCGGTGGGTGAGACCCACCAGCTTCTTATGTGGGGGAGAGGGGGGCTGCCATTTGGTCCAGTTGTTGCTTATATTTTTTTGTTTTCTTTGTATATCCCGTTACTTAACCTTCCTCCCTGTCCCTCTAGTGTGGTTTTTTCAAGAGGGCAAGCAGGAGGGCAATGTACGAAGCCAAGGGCCAAAAGGCAGAGATGAAGATCCAGCCCTCTGAGACCGAGCGGCTGACGGAGGACTACTGAGGAAGGGCCTCTGGAGGGGCCACGGGCACATTTCATGGGGTTCCATTGGTAATGACCTGCTGATTCAGAGGGAATCTGCTTGTACCGCCGGCTTTGCTTTCTTTATGGCCTTCAAGCCCGGGCGCAGTAGTGTGGACACTGGTGCCACCGGACGTCACGGTGGGAGGTGGATGACATGGTGCAAAAGGCACTGCTGGCCCAGAGGAAAGCATCATGGAGCTCCCGTCCTCCACACTCACTAATGTGGGGGGATTTGAAACAAGAACCCAGCAGACAGCACGTTCAGAGGGCTGGTCCTGCTGCTCCACACTGGCTTCTTGTTTAATGAAAAGATCCCCTTGCAGTACGGATGGGCAACATCTTCCTTCCACTTAACTGGCACGCTCTTATTTCCTTCTCTTGCACTTTTGGGCTTTTTCTCTTTCAGATGATTAACAGCACGAGCAGCCTGATTGACTCACTGGGATGTTTTCGATGGCTTTTGGGTTTCTTCACACTGTGTGCATGAATAGCTTGTTAGGAGAACTGTACTGAACTTTTTTTTTTACAGCCCATCTACCCATCCATTTTGTACCACATATCTGGTCCAAGTCACAGTAGGGGGCAGCAGCAGTCCGAGCAAAGATTTTCTGACATCCCTTTTCCCTGCCACCTTCGGTCCCGTCTCCTCCGAGGGGGATATTGAGGTGTTTCCAGGGGCCAGCTGAGAGTTTGAATCTGAGGTCTACCCTGGGATGTCCTCCTGGTTCTTCAGGGTGGCATATCTTAATCAGATGCCCAGACCACTTCATGTGGAGGAACAGCGGATCTACTTGGAGCTCCTCACCGTATCTCCAAGGCCGAGTCCCTGCACCCAAAGCTTATTTCTGCTGCTTCTGCATTAGTGTATCATAGAGAAGATTGTATTTAAGAGATCCAAATATTATTTTTGCAAAAACGTGAAGCAACACAGTAAGATATTTGAATGTCTTAAAGGAATACTCCACCCAAAAGTTGTTTTTTTTTCTATAAGTTACTTATCCCATGCAATTTATAGTGATGGCTGATAGCAAGATCTATGATCTCATGTAGTTCATGCCAATGGTGACCAATGCCGTACAGTGGCAAACAATGTGAAAGCATCCATCCATCCGTCCATTATCCAACTCGCTATATCCAACCTATAGGGTCACGGGTGTCTGCTTGAGCCAATCCCAGCCAACACAGGGTGCAAGGCAGGAAACAAACTCTGGGCAGGGTGCCAGCTCACCGCAGGGCACACAAACACTCGCACACCAAGCACACACTAAGGACTATTAGAATTGCCAATGCACCTAACCTGCATGTCTTTGGACTGTGGGAGGAAACCCATGCAGACACGGGGAGAACATGCAAACTCCACGCAAGGAGGACCCGGGAAGTGAACCCAAGGTCTCCTTACTGCGAGGCAGCAGCGCTACCACTGCGCCACCATGCTGCCCATGTGAAAAACATCCACCTAAAAAAGGAAAAAAAAAAAAATCTCATGTGACTTGTGTCACGTAATCCTCACATCTGTTATGCAGTTTGAATGCTCGAAATGTGCCAAACGCGTGAATGTTTGAAGTGAAACCACAATTAGAGAAAACACTTCTGGAAACAAATCAACGCACATCATAAACAGGAAACACAAGTCCACCCAGCATGGACTTTTCTGAAATGAAGACCTGCCTCTGATGAGTGTTAATCTCTCGAGAGGACATTCCCTCAGTTGTGCTCATGGCACAGGGCGTGATAAGGCCTCAGAATTCACACAGGCCACACTACAACTTCACAGATTTTGATTTGGAAACAGGCCTCACCCCATGGCAGCCTGGCCCCCCAAATTCAAAAGGCACACTGAAAAAAAGTTTGGTAATGATTCACACTTAATATTTTCATTCTGAACCAATATAATTCTTTTTAGCTTATTGATCCCACAATTTTTAAGTTGAGGCAAAGATTTAGAGTGATTGGGTGCAATTCAGTAGTTTTATACTGAAGTTAATCTATTTTTTTAAGTTGTTCTTCTTTGTTGGCAGTTGTTTCACCGGAACAAAATACAAACAGCCCCTCAAACACAGCACACGAACAACCAGAAATATTAGGTTAACTGAAATAGGATTTTTATGTTTATTCCCTCCACCATAACTTACTTTGGTACAAACACATTTTTTTAGTTTGATTGAGATCTGAAAGCAAATATTTCAAGCTACGACACTAAATGACTAATCTTAAGTTGCTTGAAAGAGAAAATTTACGTTGAATGAACGACATCGATGTTATACTTTTTTCAGTGCAGGCTCAGGCTTTGAAAGTCTCAAAATGCCTTAAATGTCCTTCAAGGGAGTGCAGAAACTGCAGACCTCAAGGTTCCTTGATACAGGGTGGGGCATAAAGATCTCCCACATTTCAAGGGAGAATTGTGAGGGCTTTAGGTGGGGGTAGGTCTCATTCGGTAGGTTAGGCTCTGCCATTTTCAGTACCCATCATGAGTTGGACCGGTGAACATCGGGGCTTTGTTGTTCAAGTGTATTATGAGAATAAACCATTCTGTGGCAGTGACGCAGAGAGCGTTACGTAGATAGATAGATAGATAGATAGATAGATAGATAGATAGATAGGAAAGGCACTATATAATAGAGATAGATAGATAGATAGATAGATAGATAGATAGATAGATAGATAGATACTTTATTAATCCCAAGGGGAAATTCACGTACACGCTTCGCGCTCGGTCGAAATGCGTCTGTACCAGATCGGAAAACGATTTTGCTATGGATTTCTAACCTTCGGGCAACTGGGTCCACACTGAAAAGAAAATTGCCTGGCAGACTTAAGACCGTTAGAACGCCAGAAAACATGGAAACAGTAAGAGCATCCATTCAGCAATCGACCAAGGCGTTCCGCTCATAAGCACGCCATGACACTGGGGGATATCAAGTCGGAGTTTGTAGAGGATTCTGCATCCTTACAAAATGATGTTGGCTCAAGAATTAAGTGAGAGAGATCATGCCAACCACAGAACAGGTTCCCGCTGCAGCTGTTCTTCTGAGTATTGATGAGGCTCACCTCCGTATCAGTGGAGCCGTAAACAAGCAATGACGGCCGCCGTTTGTCTGATATGATTTTTAAAACCCATTAAAACAAAACTGTTTTTTATTTACTTTTCAGAAATATATAGATTTTTTTATAGATAAGATATATAGATTTATAGATAACTCCCCTTCAAAATGTGGGAGATCTTTATGCCCCACCCTGTATTATCAGCGTTTATAATAACAACAGCAAAACAGAAAATGTAGGCAAAAAGCATTCAAAAAATAACCAAATCCAGTCCGAAATCCAAAAACGGAATTAAATGTCCAAATAATTACAATAAATTCAAAACAATACTCACAATGACTGCAGTCCACAACAGACAATGACACTCTGTCAGACTAAAGTCCTCACTCTCAATATAAAGGCTGAGGGCGGGCCCAGTGGTAATGTCATAGTGGCCCCGCCTCTTACAGGGATCCACCCACCAAACACCATGAATGTAGCGTAAATGCAGGAATACACTAGAAATAAATGATATTTACATAAGAAATATTAGCAAAAGTTTCATAAAAACTGAAAAAAACATATCAAACATAACACAGAAACATTAATGACCATAAAATGAAAAATTAACATACATCTGGGAATAACCTCGGCTGAAGTTAAAACATTACCAAATGAGGATTTTAAACTTAACTAGGAAACATGGGGGCCGCTGGTCCTCAAATAAAGCTGTTTTAATATGGAGCAAGCTGAGCTTTTCTATTTCATTATAAATGTCACCATAAAATTTTTTAGTTTCACTATAGAAATCCCCAGTTCCATATTGATTATCATATTGGTGATATAACTTACTAAAGTAGTCCTCGTTTGTTGGCATCTATTTCTCTCTTGTTCACAAATTTTCCGTTCTGTATGACGTTCCATTATAGAGTTACTCATCACAATTGATTATTAATAAACACAATACTTACACATGAATAATGAATTCTAAACACACATGTACCGTTCCCTGGGGGATTGTCAATAGATGGGCTTGTAGGGATCGAGCTTTTCTATCACAATGAACTTTTCCACCCACCAGTAAGATGCTCAGCAGATGACACTGCTCTTATTTTCCTCTGATGATGATGTTCCTCGCCACATCAGCGGCTTCTGCAGTTTGCTTCATGCTTAGCAGATGTCGCTGCTGTTCTTTTTGTCTCTGCCATATCACCTTCTTCGGCAGTGAATTGTCACAACAGCTTCACAGAGGTTGATCCCATTCTCATTTTTTTTACTTCACCACAGCATATCACCTCATAAATTTTGGATTAAGACTGAGAGGAAGGTTCAAGCCCCAGTGGTTCACAAGTAATCTCATGACAGGAGGACACAACCCTTAGCATTTTATATTTTATCAAGATGGGATGAAATCTAAATAATCAAATTAGACCTCAGTATTAACATGCAATGCACATGTCTCTGTTATATGCCATTGGTACGGGAATCCTGAAGGAAAAATAGAATTTGTGATTTGTGATCTACTGGAATGACGAATGCAATACATTTCATTATTTAAAATGCTTCTGAATGACAATATAACTAGAAGTTTGTGTGATGTGCCATCAGTTGGAGTGGCAAATGCAATGCATTTCATTACTACAAATGTTTGTGATGCACCATCTGTTGGAATGACAAATGCAATGCATCGTATAAATACAAATATTTTTGAAGTACCATCTGTTGGAATGTCAAATTCAATCCATTACATTACTACAAATGGTTCTGATGCACCATCTGTTGGAAAGACAAATGCAATGCATTTCATTTCTAAAAATGTTTGTGATGCACCATCTGTTGGAGTGACAAATGCAATGCATTTCATTTCTACAAATGTTTGTGATGCACCATCTGTTGGAGTGACAAATGCAATGCATTTTATTACTAAAAATGTTTCTGATTCATCATCTGTTGGAATGTCAAATGCAATCCATTACATTACTACAAATGGTTCTGATGCACCATTTGTTGGAAAGACAAATGCAATGCATTTCATTATTACAAATGTTTCTGATGCACCATCTGTTGGAATGACAAACACATAGCAACCGGACAGGCACATAGGCACTTACCCTTTTACGAAGGCAAGAAGATGCACAGTATTTAACAAATTAAGGAGTGCAGGGCAGACACCCAAACTTCTGCATGAAAATCTGATTGCTTCTCTGAACTTTTCCACTTTTTTTTATCTTGAAGTTTAGCTGCCACTATTTCAGCTTCCATTCTTTTCCATTCCTCGTTCACTTCTGTTGATTTATTTAATTATGAATCATCACTAAATATGATCTCTGTGTTTTTCTTACTATGGGAGTGACCAGATAATTATGGTTCTTAGAATGTAGTCTTTCAATTTCCTCCTTTTGACTTTTTAAATTATTTTTATTTCCTTTTTCTATTTTTTGGCAGTGTGGCTTCTTTAAGCGCACCAGCTACTACAGGATCATGCCAAAGTACCATGCGGTGAAAATCCGAAAGGAGGAACGCTACCAGTTTAATGAAGGCTTTCTGACCAAGAATCCAAAGAAAAAGCACTGGGTCACAAACTGGACTGAAATGCAACGCTATTACTACTGACTTGCCTTTTAGTGCGGCCTGCGAGGCAGGACATTGTCCACTCAGGAACACCAGGGGGCAGCATTTGCGCCCACTTGGCCGTCAGAGGCTTGTGGCCTCCTTGAAGCAGAAGTGCGCAGGGCCACCGCCAGCCGCATTGGCATCGACGTGCGTTTTCTCAAAATATTTTGGTGTCTGGTGCAATACTAAGTGTGATCCGATGGCCGACACATTTCAATGCAACAACAACAAAAAAACTCATTCTTTACCAAAATATTTTGATTAAAGCAAGCCTGGAAAAGGAATGGATGAACTACTGTTTGTTGCATTAATGTAAATCTGTATATTTTTGAAATAAAAAGGGAAGGGTTTCTCAAGTGTGGGCTGAATGTCTCCCGCTTCCCACTCGTCAGATGTCTGCCCCGAGTAAGAGCCATTACCTAAACTCTAGTGTGATCGCGCTTTATTTTGTTAATCTTTAAAACTGAAATGGATCCTTTGTAAAAATGTGCAAAAAGAATTATGATAAAGTGCCTTAGGGTGTCAAAATATATACAGTATAGCTGCCGCTGTGTTTTTATCTGTTTGGTACGAAATCGCTAAATTTTTTTTTTTTTAAGTATTTATTAGCATTTTTCCTATTTTCTGGAATTTATTATTCATCAATAAATCTGAAAGTAATGTATTTTTATATTTGGAAAGTGTACTATATAATGCTCAATTGAGTATATCTGGACTCTGTTATGAATAGATGAATATTGAAAGGCACTCTGTAAAGTCAGAAAAAACACCAAAGAAGACAGCAGGATAGGGAGCTGGAAAAGGCGCCATATTAGAAACAGAGCCAGAGAGGGAGACAGCCACCCAGTTACGGAAAACCCACACCCAGGTGCTGTCAGTGGGGCAATGGAGACCATCTCAGCAGCATCGGGCACAAGGCAGGATCCAAACGGGAAGCATAGTGAAAAGGTGGGGGCTGACAGACAGAAAGAGGGAGAGAAAGAGGGAGAGAGAAGCTGATGTCACCAGCAAGTGTTCAGCAACAGAAATGATTCACTTTGTTCCCAGCTCTTTAATGGTAAATCGTTCCAGCCCTGCAGCTTTAACATGTGATGACTTCAGCCGAGTGACTTTGGAAAGACGATGACAAACATCTTTCAGTGCGTGTTGTGTTCCATTTCTGGACAGAACAAGCTTGACCTGCTTTAAGCAGATAGATGGATGGATAGATAGATATGAAAAAAGACTATATAATAGATAGATAGATATGAAAGGCACTATATAATAGACAGATAGATAGATAGATATGAAAGGCACTATATAATAGATAGATAGATAGATAGATATGAAAAGGGACTATATAATAGATAGATATGGCACTATATGATAGATAGATAGACAGACAGATAGATAGATAGATAGATAGATAGATAGATAGATAGATAGATAGATAGATAGATAGATAGATAGATAGATATGAAA
>JANRMT010062850.1:29180847-29206774 GCA_026402145.1 Polypterus bichir lapradei | reverse complement strand
TCTATCTATCTATCTATCTATCTATCTATTATATAGTGCCTTTTACTCTATCTATCTATCTATCTATCTATTGTAAAACACAAGAAAAGACAGAGTTGGTGATCCACCCCCATATTTTGTGTAAACTGCAAGCAAAACAAAATATATTCTCTCCAGAGAACTGTCTGATCAGGATAGAAAGGGAAGGTGCTGGACTTTTATAGTCGCAGGGGAGGAAGAGGCGGGACCGTTGGGGTTCAACCCAGACGTGAGGTCAGAAGGAGGTGTGGCTAGGAAGGAAGTGGGGAACTGGATGAGCTTTGCGTGGGTTTCTCTGGATTGTTCTGCCAATACCCCATGCCAGTGCCCGCCTGTGTCGTTTGTGTTTTTGGTCACCATTGTGTGGACTGAGATGCTTTCAAACACAAAATGAAAGCGCTGGTGTGGATGGTGGCTGTTTTCATGTAAGAATGTCATTACATACTACGTGAGTTTCAGTCAGACGGCAGGTCACAGTGAATGGCTGCAGTTGCAGGACCTCATTGGTTTGAGGATGTCAGGTTAGCCAAAGGGGCTTTGAACTGCGAGGGATGTTTAAAGCACCGTGGCTTCCATCTGAGCCCCATTACACCAATATTGCATGTACAACCATACTCATGATTAAAGTTTATCTCTTAGACATAAAAGTTATTCATAGCAGCATTAGTGGCCGTAGGTCACCAATATATGCTATGCAAAATCAAATCAGTTTCATTAGAATTAAAGCAGGGCTGCATCAGCATGAATTGTCAAAATGAAAGAAATGGCTCTACATGTTGGGTGTGGCGCCTCCACAGTGATGGTTGCTCATCAGATAATTAAACAATGAGATCGATTAGTGGTTGAATGACTCACTGACTGGGAAACTGGTTGGAATAAAAGCCCTGCGGCCACAGTGACAGAACTGGGATTGGACAA
The DNA here is from genome assembly GCA_026402145.1 of Polypterus bichir lapradei. Lineage (NCBI taxonomy): Eukaryota > Metazoa > Chordata > Cladistia > Polypteriformes > Polypteridae > Polypterus > Polypterus bichir. The sequence continues at coordinate 29,205,838 of JANRMT010062850.1, read as the reverse complement.
CCCATAGTAGCCGGGCACAGGGAAGAGAATGAGCAAACTCCACACAAATACTTTGTTTAAGAGAAGATCTGAACATTCAGCGCAACAAATCTTGCCAGTCCTGCCCACTTAATTCCTTCCAAATAAAATCAAGTCGAGTTTTGAAGGTCCCTTAAGTCCTTCTGTCCACCACACTACTTGGTCACTTACTCCACATGTCTGTGGTTGTCTGCGTAAAGAAAAACTTCCTAATGTTTGTGTGAAATTTCCTCTTCACAAGTTTCCAACGGTGTCCCCGTGTTCTTGATGGACTCATTTTAAAGTCACCGTCTCGATCCACTGGACTCATTCCTTTCATCATTTTGAACACTTCATGATCACATCCTCTTGGGCAGATGCTGGAGGCTCCTACAGAACTGTGGGGTCTTACAGAAGTGCCCAGTTTGTGAGTTCTGACCACAGACTTGTCGTTGCTACTCTGAAGGTCCAGCTAAGGTGCATCAGGCTACCACCTACTAGAAGAATGAGGCTGGACCTGGCCAGACTCCAACATTAGGCTGTTTCTGACGAGTCTGTACGCAGTTTGTGCGAGGAACTTACAGATGTGGGTGCGACTGCCAATCCTAATGTGATGTAGGAGACCCTCTGTGACAAGACCCTGAAGGTGGCTGAGGGTTGTGTTGGTGTTACCGGTGTTCCCAGAAGGAGGTGTTTCATCTCACATGTCACCCTGGATATCATCAAGAGGAGTGGATGGCAACTCTGGTCTATACCGGGAACTGAGAAGGATGGCTGTGGGGGCTCGGAGTGCAGATAAGGAGGCATTAGAGGAATCTGTGAGCGAGTGACACACCATCTGTGGTCTAGCGACCCACGTTCTGCTTGCAGAGGAACTGAAGCATGCACATCTAAATCTGTTCCTCGGAGAGTCGCAGTCAGGGAAGCTGATGGAATGGTCCTTACGAAGAACACTACAGTTGTGACCCACTGGGCTGGCTATGTTGACCACCTGTTTAAAGCTGATCTTCCAGCTCGAACGTTGGATATCTCTGGGTCTGTGGTTCATGAGGCTGATCCTCCAATTAGCTGTGGACCACCCAGTCTCTAAGAGATTGTACAGGTGGTGACCCACCTGAGGGGAGGTAAGGCTGCAGGGGTCTGTGGTATCCTGGAGTGAACTTCTCCAGGCTGGTGGTCATGCTGTCCTCCTGGCATTGCAAGCAATCTTTGCTTCCATTTGGGAGATGGGCGTCATCCCAACTGACTAGAAAATGGAACTTGTCATCCCTATCTGGAAAGGGAAGGGTGATCGCCTGGATTGTGACAACTACAGGGAGATGGCGCTGCTCTCTGAGCCGAGTAAGATCCTCACTAGCACTCCTAAGATCTTCAACTTTGTTTATTTTCAGATAATATTGTATGATGGTCACAGTTTGATGGTCATGTTTTGGCTCATTTTGTATCTTATTATTGTTTGGCTGCTAATTAAGGAAAAAGAAAAAATTAAGGGATCTGAGTCTTGAAGAGCAGGTCAATTAAAATGAATGGAAAAGGAGTGAATTAGCAGCAAAAACAGGTCACTAATTAAGAAAAAGGGTTAGAATGAAAAACTGCAGCCACGGTGGTCCTCCAGGCCCGGAGTTGGGGACGCCTGAACTAGAAGACGAGCTCAGCGGTATTGACTGGGGAAGTGGAGCGAGGTGACATCCTAATTGCCTTCAGGACTCGAGAGGCCCGGCGAGTCTCAAGGAGACACGTACTTCTTCTCTCAGCCACATTTCAAATGTCAGTCATTGCAATGATGGGCGAAACTGGATATCCACTGCCACGGCAAACTGGAAGAACAACAACGAGGACAGCAGTGAACTCATTGCTCCAGTTACTGGTGGGCTCCAGAATGCCTGCCTGCTGTTTAGAGGTGCTAAGCTTTGCCTTTAGTTTTGATGTTGATGCATTGCATTGCCTTAAAGTGCGTGAACCATTCCAGGGTAATTTAAGGAAGCAATCACTTGACATAATAAAGCAGGTATGACCAGTCCCCTTGACTTTTGACCCACTGCAGAGGTGGCAGATTTCTGAATCATACGTTTTAATATAGAAATTAGTAAAAACATTCCAATGTTCTTTCCAGAAGAGTGGAAAACTAGAGCTGTTGCCAAACATGAACGGTCAAGGGCAGACGAAAGAGGCAGCTCTTAATTTGGAGTGACAGAACAGGAAGAAGAAAAGGTGCAGGAAAGAAGACCACAGAAATACAACGAGTCGAACAGGACAAATGAAAGGAAACAACAAAAGAAAACCAAAGCAACAATAATCAAGTGGGATGCAAGAATTTATGTATCCGCACTGATGTGTTTGTATATACTGTATGTATTAGAGCCCACCAACACCATCACTCTCACTCTCTTTTAGACAGACAGACAGACAGATAGATAGGTTGGGGACTGACAGAGAGAAAGAAAGAAAGAAAGAAAGAAAGATAATTTTATAAAAGATGCTATATAAAAATGAATGGACAGTTATGAAAACCTATGTATTATTGGATAGAGAGACACTATAGACACATAGAAAAGTGAGAAGCCTCTATACAATATATATATAAATCTGAAACATGCTATATAAGATAAATAGCTAAATCTGAAAAGCACTATACAAATGACTGATATAAAAGGTAATATAAAAAGAAAGAAAAGGAAGAAACTGTAGATAGATGAATAAGAAATGTTTTATGCAACACATACATACTGTATATAAATCTGAAAACCATGTATATGAAAGGCACAAACATAGATAGATAGATAGATAGATCTCAAAGGCACTATATAATCCAATGTAGATATGTGTGAGTCACTGTATACAAGACTGATAAAATTAATAAGATAGAAGGATGCCTGTAGACAGATGAACGAGAAGGGCTCTATATAGAACAATTTTTTTTTATATTATATACGTATAACTGTGCGGAAAATATTTATAGACTGTGTGGGAGAGTTTCTAAGGGCTTAGTATATATAAAAATAACCATACAAACATATGGTTTCTACTTCGCGGATTTTCACCTATCGCGGGGGGTTCTGGAACGCAACCCCCGCGATCAAGGAGGGATTACTGTATATATATATATATATATATGCGGTGGGTTGGCACCCTGCCCGGGATTGGTTCCTGCCTTGTGCCCTGTGTTGGCTGGGATTGGCTCCAGCAGACCCCTGTGACCCTGTGTTCGGATTCAGCGGGTTGGAAAATGGATGGATATATATATATATATATATATATATATATATATATATATATATATATATATATATATATACTGTATATTAACTCCCCTGAGCATATCTATACAATTTGCACTATCTGTCTATAATTGTACGTCACAAATAAAATTTGATTTCATTGGTTTTGATTTGAAATGCATTATACAACACAGCAGGTTTCAAAAGGCACGATAGATAGATATTAACGGTACTATATAATAGATAGATAGATAGATAGATAGATAGATAGATAGATAGATAGATAGATACTCTATAATATTAGTTTATGAAAGGCACTATATAAAAGATAGCCATGAAAGGTAATATATAAAGAAAGATACTGTACTTAGTTTAATGAGAATGGCTTTATATACGTTAGGTAGACTTCTGATAGTAAATTGCCCCCCTTCTGTGTATTTTCCCCCTGTGACGGGTTGGCTCTCTCTTCAGGTCTTGTCGCTACTTGGCACCCTATGCTTCCTGAAGTTGGCTCCAGGTTCTCTGCCACTCTGCTGTGCATAAGCAGGTTCATTAAATGGTCAGATTGATGGCACTATTTAATATATGTGTGGGGCACTGTATGAAACAGAAAAAGCGTGTGTCCACGTGGTCTCTGTTTTTACAGCATTTTTTTACTTCTTCGGTTGCCTTATGTCACAAACTCGGCACTATACTTCACACTCCTATGTCCTGTCGCACAGCAAATGGTCCACTGCGGCGCTCGTCACTCTGGTAACCTCTTTGAAAATCATCGCATCTTCGCAATCTCTGCCAAACATTTTAAGTTTGCGCAGGACACGACTGTCACAACTTCAAGTGGCCATTAACTGTCTACACCCAAAACCTCGAACTCCGGACTCCCCGCCAGCTCGGAAAAAAAGGAAAAAAAAACAAATAGCAAATCTTGGGAGCTTCACGTCTCAACACTGAAACCCAAGAAAATAAGCAAGCTCGTGCATGAACAGCGTGAACGGCTCACTGCAGCTCCATCACACGACCACCCTCCCCCTCTCCCCTTTTCCCCCACTTTTGTTTACACAGAAAGTGCAATCTGCCATTGGCGGGCTGCAAGTCAAAGCGACCGCCCTCGCTCTCTTATTGGCTGCTTTAGAAGAGATAGTCCAAGCGTCCGGTGTACCCGCAAAAAACAGACAAGCAAAGCAGCAACTGCTGAGGAATCAAATAATCTCCGTGCAAAACGTAGGCAGCTGGCAGCCGAACGGCCAGGTCTGAATCATGAAGTTTGTCAGATTCTTAATGAAGAACGCGGCTTTGGCCAATGCGCCCAAACATATCGAGCATTTTGCAAAATTCTCTCCATCGCCTCTGTCTATGAAGCAGTTTCTGGATTTCGGTAAGTAGTTTCTGGATTTCGGTGCAGATCTCGGGGTCCAGGAAAAGTGGAGAAAATTAATGGGGTGTCCGCCAAGGTGGTGGCTCAAAAGCACTGCGGGAGATGTGACTGCACAGCAGGCGATAAATGATCGGTGTCACCTGTGAACGTGCAGCAGTCACACCGCGGCGCTGGGACTGCAATCCGGAAACGAGTTACATCAGCCGGGGCAACTCGTGTTCAGCGAACGGGGGACTCGTTATTGTCCAATTACCACCTGTGACAATAACACGACTGGCACCCAATATCGTGCGACATTCCTGTCTGGACTGACTGGTTTTCGATGAGGACCTGAAAAAGTCTGCATGTTGCATGAAGAGTGCCCCATTAGTGGGAGAGTGGCTGTATTGCAAAAGGCATTTTTTGTTATTAGCAATAAAGTCGTGTCGCCTGTGAAAATCACTTCGTGACACAAGGCACAGTACTACTGTGCTGCATGCCGCTTACAACAATTCGCTCCGTTGCTCCTGTGCTTCTCACGTATACCGTTCAGTAGAGAATGCGCTTTGTGTGCATGGCGCCTGTCTCGTGTTCAAAGTGCTGCACAGGTACTTAATGGGATAGACCCTGGATTTTATTAAACGGGTGCATTTGTTATATGTACATGTTGCTTAAAATACGTTTTAAGTTTATATATCCTCCTGTTTTTGTATATATATATATATATATATATATATATATATATATATATGGCATGGCAAAGATTTGTGTCTATGCATTATTCGTATAAATTTATAAATATATTTACACAGGCGCACGTTGTATATGTCTACATATATGTGTGTGTATGTATGTGTGTGTGTGTGTGTATATATATATATGTATTTATAGGTGTGTGTGTGTGTGTGAGTGTGTATGTATATATATATATATATATATATATATATATAAATAAAATGTGTGGCTGTGTGTATATATTTAAATATACAGTATGTATATATATATATATAGTGCGTAGACAAGCATCTTTTTCATGCTGTAAATTACTTCTGTGGTTTTATAATACTTTTAGATAAATAGATGGCACATTATTTGTCCACTGGGGGTGAATTTTGACGTTTTAAAGTAGCCCAATAAATAAATATATTGTAACAAACAACAGCCCACCCTGATATCTATTTAAGGCCATGAAACACTTAGACCTATAGATGTGAAAGGCACAATATGATAGATAGATAGATAGCACATTTTTATTTGACCCCTGGGGTAAATTTGGCTTCTTACAAAAGCTCATTAAATAAATAAATATGATCATATTACAACACACAGCAACCTCCTTGATGTTTATCTAAGGTCAATAATTGGGGTATCATTTGATTTGTTGCTAGGGGCAAATTTGACTTCTTGTAGATGCTCAATAAAGAAATAAATATTATAACAAAACAACTACCCCCCTTGATAACTAAGACCATTAGTTATTTAGACAGATTTATAGACTGGCAAATAGCTACACCTGAAAGACACTACAGTATATGATAGATAGCTCCTTAATTGTCACTAGGGAGTAATTTTGGCTTTTTACAGAAGCTCAGTAAATAAATAAATATCATATCCAAACAAACAACATCCCATCTCGATATCTATTTAAAGCCATCAGCTACTTAGATAGATGTGAGAGGCACCATATGGTATAGATGGCAGTTTACAATAGAGAAGCAGTAGATAGATAGATAGCTAGATGTGTAAGGCACTATATAATAGATAGGTGAATATGTAAGGCACTATATATATAACAGATAGATAGATAATGTATTCTTAAATATTTCCTGAGCACTCCTCAAGACCACATTTTCTTGAATCCATGCAGTGCTTTCACAATTGTATTCTGTTGATAAGCTACTGTCTTTGTCCCAGTCACTTTATATGCCTTATTTCTTATCATGTGGCTTCTGTTGCTTCCGTCACTTGTGTTGTGCTCTACAAACTCTCCTGCACAGGTAAAGCTGTCTTCTTCTTTTTTAGCTTTCAACATGGTCTCTATGGGGTTTGCTTAAAGTTACTTTCTAGCCATCTTCAGCTGTATATTTTATTTAGCACATATCAACATCATTAATTTGTCAAACAAGAGGAGACCCTCCAGCCCTTCCCGCTTGACTGTTTAGCTAATCGCCAAGACGACCCGATGTCACCTCTAGATCTTTAAAGGTCCTCGAGGTTTGTTTTCGCTCCCTCATCTCTTGTTATTTTGTTCTTTGTGTTAAGAAGCGCTCCTGGCTTCAGTCCTAAACGCACTTCCCATCAATTTGCGCCGGTGCTCTCGATTATCATCGGGCCCATTTGTTTAACTGAACTGTCCCACTCTCTCCTCCAGGTCCTTCTTGAAGGTGGTCAGAGTTTCTCCTTCATCTTCTTGTTTCAATGGTTTGATTCCCACACCTCTTTGTCTAAAGAAGGTCTTCCAGGCTCCTGTCCGACTCTCCTAACACTAAAGCTACAGTAACCATTTATACAAGGGACGTTCAAAACGTTTCCGCACTTTTATATTTTCATTGGAAATGGTGAAGACGGGATTAAAAAAGCTGGTATGACGCAGGGAAAATTGCATTGCAAAGGAAGGTGACTGTAGAAAAGTGATGTCATTTGTTTTTGAAATTCTTAATAGAGTTAAAAAGAATGTGGAAACTTTATGAACATTCCACATATATGGGACATGTTATGCTATAAAGCTACATTACCAATAGCTATTTATTTATGACGTAGTTCAAGTCGACCCACCGTCTCTCCACCCCACGCCATGGCCTTGTGTCACACCTCGAGGACGAGCTCAAGATAAACTTTCGTAGGCCCAGTTTGTGACCTTGGGAGAAAGAAGACCCCCGTTATCAAACTCTTTCTCACTTTAGTTTCCTGTACTCAGCTAAGACAATCCCACTTCTGACACCATTTCACCCAAAAGCGAGTCCTCACTTCTTTAGGTGAGCTGTAGCATTTTGCTTGTATGTGTGGCTCAGAACTGAGGGAGGGAGGACTTGGATTTCATCCCAGTTTTTTTTCCTTCCTCTCTTATCTATCTAACCTGATCTGCGGTACAGAAAACATCAAGGTGTGAATTGCCTTTTATTCAGTTCAATGATTAAAAATCGTTTTTTTTGTGTTGTAGTCTTCACTGAGTGCTTTGCCAAGTTCTCCAGTCAAATGCAATCACCAGCTTTGTTAATTCCTCAATGAAGACACAGATTTGTTTCAACCCGCAGGAAAACAAAGCCGTCTCATCGGCTGGATGAGTTTATTTCTTAATTCCTCCGTATTATCGTTGTGTATTTTATGCAGCTGTTTTGGAGATCCTTTGTTATTTTTGATGGCCTTGGCGCTCTTCCTCACCCCTGAACAAGGAGCACCAACAGTGTCCAGCTGCAATCAGGACAGTTTTAGACCTCTGACAGATCCATCACTTCAGACACTATGCGGTCCATAAATTGACACACCCCCCCGAAGCCCCTCCCCTATTTCACTGGGGACCTGGAGCCCCTCCCCTGTTTCACTGGTGAGCTCACGCCCCCTTCTGGAGCTCCTCCCTCTTTCCCTGGTGAGCTGATGCCCCCACCTGGAGCCCCTCCCCTGTTTCACTGGGGAGCTGATGCCCCCTACTGGAGCCCCTCCCCTGTTTCGCTGGTGAGCTCACGCCCCCTTCTGGAGCTCCTCCCTGTTTCACTGGTGAGCTGACACCCTACCTGGAGCCCCTCCTCTTTTTCACTAGTAAGCTGACGCCCCCTCCTGGAGCCCCTCCCCTGTTTAGCTTGTGACCTGACACCCCCCCTCCATGATGATTTCAATTCCTTTTTAGTTCCTGTACTCAAATGTGTATTCAGCATTTATTAAAGTTCTAAACTATTGAGGTCTTTCAGTTCTGCATCCAAAGCGGTGGTTTTGGTGTCATAGATACAAACTGAACAAAAAATCTTCCCATTCTGTATTCTATAGTAATACGTTTTATATCTGCGCTTGCTGGGTCTCATCCTCGAGACTGCACTTATTAGTACATTAGTTATGCGCTGTACTCAAGTGGTAGTGGCTCTGGGGCTACACGGGTAATCAGAAGGTTGACCCTCATATAAAAATGGGAAATGCTAAGGAAGAAGACGAAGAAGAATCAATGATATGCTGCACTCGGCTACGACATATTCTTACAGACTCTGAATCGACTAAATCATATAATCTGTGTAAACAGTCAGAGTATTCAATGCTGTGCTGACAGGGGCATCATCTTACGGGCCTCAGGTGGCCGAATCGGTCCGAGGCCTAAAACCGTCCTGTCTGCAGCTGGACTCTATTGAAATCGACAGGCTAACTCATTTGGGGGAGGGGGTCGCCTTTCACCAATACAGACAACCCTCCTCTTCTATCTTCTTAGGTTCCACCAATGCCTGTGAGAAGACCTCGTTTGTTTTCCTGAGGCAGGAGCTGCCGGTGCGTCTCGCTAACATCATGAAGGAAATCAACCTGCTACCTGACCGCCTAGTGAGTACGCCATCCGTGCAGCTGGTTCAGAGCTGGTGAGTACAGGTCATTATTTTAGGACCTTCACTCCCTGGGGGTATTGGCGGGGTTGGGGGTCTTACGTTTAAGCTATCTGATCCATTGTGCTCACCTTAAGTGAAGCCACAGCTGGAAGGTTCACACGTCCAAAGTACAAACAGGCTGGCAGATGTCTAGGCCGGGGGTTTTTAGTGTCCTAATGACTTTAATAATAAATCAATACAGTTAAGCCATCTGGGTTTGGTGGGGTTTAGGCCGTGGCAGCTTTTTCTGGAGCAGAGCAGAGCAGAGCAGGTGGTGTTCAGATATGCTGAGCAAACTTCATAAATGGCACCTTTGGACGGGTGTATCACACCTGATGAAGTGCATGATGGGAAGGGTAGCAGCAAAGGAGAACTTTATTTTCTACAAGGATAAATAAACAGTGTGTGTGACGATGGACTCAAAGTCGCAAGCAGTGCATTTTGGGTAATATTCGGTGAGCCCCTCCATGAAGGTTCTTCGAATGGTTCTGATGTTTGTTAGCAAATGAGTATTTTTTTTTTTGTGTTTGTTTAATTGACAGGTGAAAACTCTTTTACTGAAAGCTACTGTAAGGGCCTCCGCGGTGATTTTCCTTCAGGGCGGAATGCCTCTTTACGTCTTTTCTAGAATTTGGCAGATGGGCTGCATACGTGACGGCCTTTTAAAAAAAAAAAGAGAGAGGTGCTTCTCTCTTGTCTTCCGCATTACAAAGGAAGCTCTGTTGTAGGAACACAATCAGCTGCCTCTGAATGGACGGCATACATAATTTAGGCAAATGGAGGTAGCACCCCCGACGCAAAAACCTCCTTCAAAATTTTTTTCTGTTCAGTCGAGAAAATGCTAACTTTATTAGACTTGTTAGTTTATAGATTCTTTTTTTGTTGACATGGTCTGCCCATATTAGCCAGTGGGGTGCAGTCCATATTGTTCTTAGCATAAAGTGCGGCAAATGAAATTTAATGCAAAACGTTAATGCATAAAGATCAAGTTCTGAAATCAAAAGGAAAATTAATTGAGCACCATCAACACATCCACAACTGTTTTAATAATTAAGAAAGCTTATCTTAAAGACTGCCCAATGTCTTCTTGATCTTTTATAACATATAACTCACAGCCAGTTGTGCAGAGCCGGTTTATCCCTGTTAGATAGGTCTGAAAGGCACTATATAGCATAATGATAGATAAAGGAAAGACACTATATAACAGATAGATAGATGAAAGGCACTATATTACAGATAGATAAAGGCTCTATATAATAGATTGATACATACAGTATGAGAGGCACTATATGATAGATTGGATAAAGGCACTATATAATAGATAGATTAATAAGTAGTTTAAATGAAAGGCGCCACATAATAGATGGTAAAGGTGCTATATGACACATAAAGGCACAATATGATAGATAGATAGATCTGAAAGGCACTACAGTATGTAACATAATGATAGATAGAGGAAAGGCACTATATAACATAATGATAGATAGAGAAAAGGCACTATATTACAGATAGATAAAGGCTCTATATAATAGATTGATACATATGAGAGGCACTATATGATAGATTGGATAAAGGCACTATATAATAGATAGATTAATAAGTAGTTTAAATGAAAGGCGGGCGGCACGGTGGCGCAGTGGTAGCGCTGCTGCCTCGCAGTTAGGTGGCCCGGCTTCGCTTCCCGGGTCCTCCCTGCGTGGAGTTTGCATGCTCTCCCGGTGTCTGCGTGGGTTTCCTCCCACAGTCCAAAGACATGCAGGTTAGGTGGATTGGCGATTCTAAATTGGCCCTAGTGTGTGCTTGGTGCGTGGGTGTGTTTGTGTGTGTCCTGCGGTGGGTTGGCACCCTGCCCGGGATTGGTTCGTGCCCTGTGTTGGCTGGGATTGGCTCCAGCAGACCCCCGTGACCCGGTGTTCGGATTCAGAGGGTTGGAAAATGGATGGCTGGATGAAAGGCGCCACATAATAGATGGTAAAGGTGCTATATGACACTTAAAGGCACAATATGATAGATCTGAAAGGCACTACAGTATGTAACATAATGATAGATAGAGTAAAGGCACTATATGACAGAGTAAAGGCACTATATGACAGAGTAAAGGCACTATATAACATAATGATAGACAGAGGAAAGGCACTATATTACAGATAGATAAAGGATCTGTATAATAGATTGATACATATGAGAGGCACTATATGATAGATTGGATAAAGGCACTATATAATAGATTAATAAGTAGTGTAAATAAAAGGTGCTACATAATAGATGCTGTATGACACATAAAAGCACAATATGATAGGTAGGTAGATAGATATGAAAGGCACTGTAAGATAAGGTAAAGGCACTGTATAATTCATAGAGTAAATGCACTTTATAATAGATAGATATGAAAGGCACTGCATAATGGATGGAAAATATCATACGGCAGATAAAGGTACTATATGATAGATATATGCAGTAGGCATGAAAGGCACTATACGACAGCATAAAGGCACTATATAACAGATAGTTAACACCACTCAAAGCGCTCAGCAATTGCAGGTTAAGGGCCTTGCTCAAGGGCCCAGCAGAGTAGAGTCCCTTTTGGTATTTATGGGATTCAAACCAGCAACCTTCCGATTGCCAGTGCAGATCTCTAGCCTCAGAGCCACCACTCTGCCCCTAGATTGATAAATACGAAATGCCCTATATGATAGGGCAAAGATGCTATATAATAGATACACAGTATAGAGTTACTATGTAATAGATAGATAGCAAAGGTACTAAATGACAAAGGCACTATTATTACAGATTCATAAATAAATTAAAGGCACTATATGATACATATGAAAGGTGCTTTATAATGGATGGAAAAGAAGCTCAATGACAGATACAGACACTGTATTATAGATTCATAAATAAAGGCATTATATAAAATAGATGCATGGATATGAAATGCACTCTATAATAGATCCATACAGTAAATGTACTTTATGATAGATATGAAAGGCACTACATAATGAATGGAGAAGATGCTCTATAACAGATACAGACACTATATGATAGATAGATAGACATGAAAGACGCTATATGATAGGGCAAATGTGCTATATAATAGATATATAGAGTTGGAGTAAATGTACTATGTAATAGATAAATAGATCTGAATGGCACTATAAAATAGACTGAAAAAGTGCTACATGATTGAGTAAAGGCGCAATATGATAGATGGAAAAGTTACAACATGATAAAGGTACAATATAATAGATACAGAATACCAGGTGTACAAAGTTTGTAGAGACTCACCCAAGAAGAATCAAAGCTGGAATTTCTGTCAAAGGAGTTTCTACAGAGTACAGTAATCCCTTCTCGATCGCGGGGGTTGCATTCCAGAACCCCCCGCGAAAGGTGAAAATCCGCAAAGTAAAAACCATATGTTTATATGGTTATTTTTGTATATTTTAAGCCCTTATAAACTCTCCCACATTCTTATAAACATTTCCTGTACAGTTACACAGAATGAACCCTTTGTATTCTCTTAGATATTAGGTAAGATTCATTGAAATTATGTTTGTAAACACTCTGTTTATATACAGTAAAACCTAAATATTATTTTAAAGATATCGAGCGTCTCCGATATCACATATGTTACAGCCATTACGATAGACAGACCACCAGCAATAAATACGTACAATGCACTCACTGTTCATGTAGTGAGTTTAGGGTCTAAATAGTTACAGCAATGAGAGATTTCAGGTTTTGACTTTAAATACATTTTCCGACCTTCCTGAAGACTTGTTTTTACTTTGTCATTATGGGTTATGGAGTGTGGACGGATGGGCAAAAATGGCAAATGTGTTCATTTAAAATTAGATCTACAACAACATAAAGCATGTGGGGGTCTGAATACTTTATGAATCTACCGTAGATATAGCTGGAAAAGGCACTATATAATTTTTTTTTTTTTTTCAAATAAATTAGGTGAAAGACCACTACATGCACTATCGCCATAATGCATACATGAGCTCTCTAGCTATGTGGGGACGTCCAGGTACTTAATGTTAAGTTTCTGGGAAAATGAACGCTTTATGTCCAGCTCGAGTCATGAGATGAGCTTCTTTAATTGCATGGCGAGCCACTTCTCCCGCTCAATGAGGGATTCAAACATCATCAGCCTCTGTGATATGTAATAATTTGCATTAAAAACATCACACAAGCCACTGCCCTGCACTCCGTGACACATTTCTGAGCTCGGTGACCTTTCCCCTAGATTTTAAAATGTCTGCGTGTAAACCGCCGCAGTGAACTTTGTCCCAGTTTCCTCGGAGGCGCGTGCCCGCGCTCGTGCCCTGGGAGTCACGTGGGCGGTTGTTTTGTACCGAGGCTTTCAATATGTTAATGAGGGCTGGAGTTTCGGGTACAAGCTGATTGTTGTGGTGCACGTTAGCTGATCGTGTAGTCAGTCACGTTGACACTTCTGGAGGGTCCGGAAACGAGCAAAGACACCTATCTCGAAACGTAAAGAACCCGATCGAGAAGATCCGCTCGTCTTGCACCCTGTTATCAGCGTTAGGCGTTATGACAATCCCAGATGATCCGCACATATAAGTAGATGGGGCAACAAATGCAGCACACCCACCCACCTTTGAGAGCTCACCCCACGGCGACTTGACAATACCTAAATGAGCTCGTGGGTGGAACGCACCAAGGCTTAGGGGATACCAAAGGTGGGCGCTGAGCTCGCCAAGAGAGGGAATTCCTCTTTTTTAAAAGCAACATTCAAATTGCGTTAATTTGATAACGTCGTTAAATGTGGGGCGGCACGGTGACGCAGTCTTAAGCGCTGCTGCTTCGCAACGAGACCAGGGTCAAGTCCTGAGTTTTTCCCACCCTTAAGTCTGTGTGGGCTTCCAGCATCAGTTTAAAGACATGCGGGTTAAGTAGAATGGCGGTGTATGTGTCTGTGCGTGATTACCCTATGGTGGGCCGGCGCCCTGTCAATCCCAGTGATTGATCCTGCCCTGTGCCCGATTCTTCCAATCCCGCGACACCAGCTGTGGATAATCGGGTTTACAACATGCATGGATGGATGAAGTTAAAGCATATTTTGAATTCTGATATCAGCATTTTTAAATGTGTATTGTGACAGACTCTGTAATTAGGTAAAGCACTTTCGTATCTTTACTTTTAAACAGTAGCGGTCGCAAACGGTCATTACATTTGTCACTGTTCAAAAAGCGCCAGCTGGTTTAGCCCACCAAGGTACTGTGCCAGGAGTCAGGGGTGGCAGGTAAACCTAATCCCCTCCCAAACATCAGTGGGACACAATCGTTAACAAAAATTCAGAAAACCAACAAAATACTGAATACTGAACATTCCCCAAAAAATGCGTTAGGGTGTTGAATGCAGGCAGCGTCGCAGAACGTCGTATGGCGTCAAATCCTCCCGACGCAACTTTCCAGGGTTACGTGACAGATGCGCGCTTTCAACAGATAGGAGTAAAGCAGAATTTATTTGATTCGCCTTTTAAACCCCCCGCATTTCGAACATTTATATAGAAAAAGAGGGCTTAAATAAAAGCCTTTATACGAAAGGACACCTTGGGGGTTCGCAGCTGCATTGCTTCAACAGATAAAACCCAAGCGACTGGGGGTCGGGGTCTTCTTCACGTTCTTACCCCTGCAGCACAGTGGCTTCGAGTACAGTAAACACATTTATCAGCTGTTAAGACGTGTATGTCCCCGTGATAACCGTAGAAGGTCGGGCGGACTTGTTTTTCAATGGCACGGATGAAATTCATTGGCTGAAAGCGGGGGGCTTGACGCCCAACTTCTTTTTTTTTTTTGGTAACAGCGAGGGGCCCCATACTGTTGGAGGGAAGGGTGCATTCCACAGATGTACATTCGATGTAAATATGTTCCCGGCCTCCTCTTGGATGTGTTTGTATTCCTAGAAAGGGAATAACGTGGGGGTGGGTTTTGGCTTCCTGGTGTTTTTCTGCATAGCTCGTGCGCGCACCCGAAAAACAACTCTGTGTTCAGATGAGCGCAGCATGTGCGCGGCCGTGGTGACGTCAGCCCCTGGGCTTTGCTTTTGTTGTTTTTCTCCTGCAGGCAGCAGAACTGCGTGATTATTAGGAGATTTCTCTTCATCTTTTGGCGCCCTTTATTACCTGAAAATAATCATTATAGTAAATATGATTTATTAAAGGAGTGAAGCTGATTTATGAACAATCTTTAATAAACCTAAAGGGGATCTCCTGTCCCTACGACTCGCTTTAATTCGATTGTCATTAAACCGAGCGGCCCAAAAGTTCAAGGGGTAGTGGACCTTGGCGCAACCGTCAATAATCTGAGCCGCCCGTACAAAACTTTACGGCCCAACGGCATAGTCCTTACTCAAGAACTTGTTTACTGTTAACAATGAATTATTATTATTGTTAAAAAATCATATATGGATATTAGTAACAGTAAATAATCTATACTAATAAAAGGCAAAGCCCTCACTGACTGACTCATCACAAATTCTCCAAATTCCCGTGTAAGTAGAAGGCTGAAATTTGGCAGGCTCATTCCTTACAGCTTACTTACAAAAGTTAAGCAGGTTTCATTTCGAAATTCTACATGTAACGGTCATAACGGTCGACAACGTCCGCCATGTTGAACTTTCTTATTTATGGCCCCATCTTCACGAGATTTGGTAGGCGGCTTCCCTGCGCTAACCGAAACCGATGTACGTATTTATTTCGGTGGTATGATGCCACTTTCGGCCGCCATATTGAACTTTTCAACAGTCTTTGTTACTTATGGGCCATCTTTAAGAAATTTGGTACACAGGTTCCCAATGCTAACTGAATCCTACTTACGTACATATATACATCCATAGCGTGCAGCTCGGTCACCATGTGAGGCGGCGTTGGGTCCCTCATCCCAACGCCTCCCACGTTGTTGGCTGCCTGCCTATATAAGCCTGTCTGTCGCTCCGGTCTCTACATTCCCTTCCTTGCTTCGTCACGGGATTCACGTCTCCCTGCTGATAACTACAGCCTTTTTATTTAATCCACGGCTTCTCTGCTGTTTTATTGTTCGTTTATTACGATTATAGTTATTGTGTAGGTATTTTAGACTTACTTTACATTGTTCAGGTACCCATTTCCTTTATCATTCCAACCGTACCCCCATTAACATGTCTATCGAGGTGATCACCATCGATCAAAGAACTGTCACTTACCGAGTGGTTTCCATGCCCGGAGATGGCACCTGCCTTTTCCATTCTCTGTGTTACATATTGCACGGCCATATCAGGCGCACTCTTGATATCCGGAAGAACATTGTGTCTTATGTATTGAATGACTGGTACAGGTTCAAGGTGTGGACTGATGACGGTACAGGAGATAATTATACTACACAGGAGCACTAGAAGAGTGAAATGCTTAAGCCCTTCACCTATGGTTCTGCATGCGAGTTGATGGCTGCCGCTGAATTGTTCGGTTGTCACTTCCAAGTGTACCGAAATGGCCAAATATTTTACACCTTTCTACAACCGCCAATGCCTCTTAAACATCTTAGATTCACAGGTGACGATTTCAGTAGTGGACACTTTGATGTTTATGAATGTTTAAACTCTCAAAAGCTGGATGTGAAGTTATCGATGAAGCCGGTTGTGTGCTTACAACGCTTGAAAGATGCCGAATGTCACTTCAACACAAGTCCTACAAATACTGTCGTAATTGAAACAAACCATGAAACTCAAACCGATTATGACAGCAGCAATCCAAGCTGTGAGATTTGAGACAAGATTACTGTTCACATGGCCAGCTGTACGTTGCCTGCTCAAGAGTAAGCTCAGCGCACAGCTTGGTCATATTACAACCGGAGGGCCGAACTGACAATGTGGTATACAAAGAGATCCTTAACAAATAATTATTGGCATATTTTCCCTCAGTTTAAAAAGGTTTAATTTTCTTCTTAATAAAAATTTTAAGGCAGTACTTTGCTGCGAAGCGTGGGTATTTTGCTAGTATAATAATAAGTGTTATGTATTGTAATGCTTGCTTAGGCAGCGCCCATTAAAACATTTCAGGTATGTCACGTTTAAATGCTTGGGGCGAGTTGCAGACGCCCTCTCTGGCCTCGCCTTCTTTGCAAGATATTTTTAGCTGGAGAAAGGCACCAGGCCTTCATTGACCGGTCACCTTCAACTCCCAAATCCATCAGAATCATTAAAATGGCCGCCATCACTCATGCTGTCACTTTCTCTGTCCCTTTTCAGGTACATCCACAGCTTGCTGGATCTCCTGGAGTTTCTTGATAAGAGTCCCGATGACCACAGCGCGTTGGGAGAGTAAGTGTTTTCTACCGAAACTGAGCCGACTCCATTTGGGAGCCTTGGTTAGCGAAGGGTTAATTGTTAATAGCTGGGGACCTCATTGTCCTAAGATAATTTAAAAGAAACGGCCATCGTTAGCTGATACTGCATGTCTAAGTCTTTGAGGCTGATGAGAACAGCAGTGGGTTGATTTCCAAACCGATCGCATCAGGTGGCACAAGTGCAAAGATAGTGACCTTCATGGCCGCCTGCACCTCGTGGAGCTCACAGGTTCACCTGAATGAAGTCTCCTTCTCTGATGTGTTGCAGCTTCACAGAGGCGCTGGTGACAATTAGAAACAGACATAATGACGTGGTGCCCACCATGGCACAGGGGCTCATAGAGTACAAAGAAGCTTTTGGGCAGGACCCGGTCACCAACCAGAACGTGCAGTACTTCCTCGACCGCTTCTACATGAGCCGCATTTCCATCCGGATGCTTATCAACCAGCACAGTAAGTTCTCTTTGTGGTTGTTGTGTCCAAGTGAGTGTGGGCTCTACATGGCACACGACGGAGCCTCCCAGTGTGAGCTGAGAGCTTGGAATTCATCTGGGCATTCAAACCCCGTGGGCAGATCACCTTGGTGTGGGTTTTTGGTAGTGCATATTTTGAGTAAATTACGCCAGCATAGTGGGTAGAGCTGCTGCCTCAGGGCATCTTGTGCTCAGATACAACATTCAGATGTTACCCGTGTGAAATGGGTATGTTCTGCCCTTCTGTATGTGGGTTTTCTTATGGGTACTTTTGGGTAATCCAGTTTTCCTTCCACATCTCCAAACACATGAAGTCTGCATGGGTTAACTGGCAACTCTAAAAACTCCCAACAAGAATATGGCAATCATAATTAATATGATGTGTTTGGGTATCCTATAAAGTATTTCAGTTGTGAGAGGGATGGGATAAATTTTACTAATCCCAAGGGGAAAGACGGATAGGTAGATAGGAAAGGCACTATATAATATAGATAGATATATGTGAAAGGCACTGTGGAATATAGATATATGTGAATGGCACTTTCAGTAAGGAGACCTGGGTTTGCTTCCCGGGTCCTCCCTGTGTAGAGTTTGCATGTTCTCCCCGTGTCTGCGTGGGTTTTCTCCGGGTGCTCTGATTTCCTCCCATAGTCCAAAGACATGCAGGTTAGGTGCATTGGAGATCCTAAATTGTCTCTAATGTGTGCTTGGTGTGTGGGTGTGGGTGTGCCCTGTGGTGGGCTGGCACCCTGCCCAGGATTTGTTCTTGCCTTGCGCCCTGTGTTGGCTGGTATTGGCTGCAGCATGCCCCCGTGACCCTGTGTTAGGATATTTTGGGGTTGGATAATGACTGACTAACTTTGTAATACATGTGATAGGCACTATGTAATCGATAGATAGGAAAGGCACTATGTAATATAGATACTGTAGATGTATGTGAAAGGCACTATATAACATAGATATATGTGAATGGCACTTTATAATAGATAGATAAGAAAGGCACTATATTATATAGATATGTGAATGGCACTTTATAATAGATACATGTGATAGGCACTATATGATAGACAGATAGATAGATAGGAAAGGCACTGTATAATATAGATAGATATATGTGAATGGCACTTTATAATAGAAAGATAGATATATGTGATAGGCACTATATAATAGATAGATAGGAAAGGCACTATGTAAAATAGATATATGTGAAAGGCGCTATATAATAGATAAGAAAGGCACTATATAATACAGATATGGGAATGGCACTTTATAATAGATAGATAAGAAAACATTATGTAATATCGATATATGTGAAAGACACTATATAATAGATAGATAAGAAAGGCACTATATTATATAGATATGTGAATGGCACTTTATAATAGATAGATACATGTGATAAGCACTATATGATGGACAGATAGATAGATAGGAAAGGCACTGTATAATATAGATACCTGTAGATATATGTGATAGGCACTTTAAAATAGATAATAGATAGATAGATTGATAGAGGCACATTACCTGCAGGTAATGGAGCGTCAGTTATGGCACTACGACCATGATGTGCAATTCCCCGAGGGTAATTTGTCTCGCAGGGTCCTCATTATTTAGGGCCTGAACGGCTTTACCAGGCCAAGGGCACGCCAACATAACATCTGTCTGCATTTCTGGAGGGTCTGCCTGGGGGTGTTGCCAACCAGGATCCCGAGCTGTTTCATCATAATGTGAGTGTCGCTACGTGCTGTACTAGTGCATGTCCCCTGACCTGACCTATATAAGATAGATAGGTGGATAGGAAAGGCACTATATTATATCGATAGATACACTCACTGAACAAATTCTTAGGAGCACCAAACTACCGCTGGACCTCCATTTTCTTTCAGAACAGCCCACATTCTTAGTGGCATGGATTCCACAAGATTCTGGAAGCATTCCCTTTAGATTCTGGCCCTTACTGACTGCAGGTTTTGGAAATTTGTCTTGTCAGCTGCACTTTCATGCTGCCAATCTCCCTTTCTACCACATCCCACTATCTATTGGATTCAGAAGGAATAATTAGGAAGTGTTCTTCATGAATCCAGTTGGAGACGACTTTTGCTTTGGACGTGGTCCATTATCTTGCTGGAAGGATCCATTAGAAGATTGGTAAATGGTGGTCATGAAGGGATGCATGTGGTCAGCAGCAATACTCGAATAGATTGTGGTATTCAGGCGATGACTGAATGGCCCAAAGTGTGTAAAGAAAACACCCCTCACACCATTACACCAGCGCCACCACCAGCCTGGAAGGCTAACACCTGGCAGGTTGGTTGGCATTGATTCTTGCCATTGCCAGTTTCTGACTCAGCCATCTGTGTGCCTTGGCAAAAATTGAGATTCATCAGACCAGGCTACGTTTTTCCAGTTTGGGTGACCCTGCACCCACCGCAGCCTCCGTGTCCTGTTCTTGGCTGACAGTTGTGGAAGCCAATGTGGTCTTCTCTAGGTGTAGCCAATCCATCTTGAGGTTCGATGTGTTGTCTATTCTGAGATGCTTTTCTGCTCACCACAGTTGTATGGAGTGGTTATCTGAGATACCGTGGCCTCTCTGTTCGCTTGGACCAGTCTGGCCACTCTCCTTTGACCTCTTTTTTCGTCAACAAGGCATTTCCATCCACAGAACTGCTACTCACTGGACATTTTTTTGCTTTTGCACCATTCTGAGTAATCACTGGAGACAAATCCCAGGAGATCAGCAGTTCCAGCCCATCTTTGCCACAGTCGAAATCCCTAAAATCCCATGTTCTGGTGTTTAATGTGAACATTAACTGAAGCTCCTGACCTGGAGCTGTAGGATTTTCTGCATTGCTGCCATATGATTGGCTGACTTGCATGGATAAGCAGGTGGATGGCTGTTTTGTGTTGCCTTTGTATTATAGCAAGTATGTCGGGTTTTATTGTGATGGTTTATTGTTGTAGAAATAGTGGAGTAAACGGAATATCAAAAATGTGTGCTTTATTTGAGGTTTTTTACTTTTCTGTTTTGTTACCTTCTGACTGAACTTCTCTCTTCTGTCTCCTTGTAGCACTGATCTTCAACGGCAACACAAATCCTGCACACCCCAATACGATTGGCAGCATCGACCCACAGTGTGACGTTTCCGAGGTGGTCAGAGGTAAGTAACATACCACCACCCAAACCACCCAAAGGTCATTAGAATTATAATGAAACAGTAAAAAAACTAAAGCATACATCATCTAAATACTACATGCATTACAAAAAATGGGTAAAAGCAGTGGTAATGTTTGTGATGCGCCATCTGTTGGAATAAAAAGTCTAATGCTTTTTATTACTAAATGCATTGCAAAAAATTGGTGTGGGATTCGTAAAAGCAGTGGTAATGCTTGGTTTTCTCCAACTGTTGAAATGTAAAATGCAATTTATTTTATTACTACATTCATTACAAATATTTGGTACAGGCAGTTGTAATGTTTGTGATGCACCATCTGTTGGAATGAAAAATATAATGAATCCATCCATTATCCAGCCCGCTATCCCCTAACTACAGGGTCACGGGGGTCTGCTGGAGCCAATCCCAGCCAACACAGGGCGCAAGGCAGGAAACAAACCCTGGGCAGGGCGACAGCCCACCGCAGAGTATAATGAATTTTATTACTAAATGCATTACAGAAATTTGGTATGGGATTTGTTAAAGCAGTGCTAATACTTTTGGTGCCCCACCTGTTAGAATGAAAAATGCAATGCATTTTATTATTACATTCGTTACAAAAATTTGGTAAAGGCACTGCTAATGTTTGTGGTGCATCATCTGTTGAATGAAAAATGCAATGCCTTTTATTACTACATGCATTACAAGAATTAGTTTAGGATTCATTAAACCAGTGCTAATGCTTGTGTTGCCCCATCTGCTAGAATGAAAAATGCAATGCATTTTATTACTACATGTGTTACAAAAATTGGATAAAAGCGGTGGTCGTGTTTGTGATGTGCCATCTGTTGGAATGAAAAATGCATTGCCTTTTATTACTATACATGCATTACAAAAATTTGTTATGGGATTTGTTAAAGCAGTGCTAGTGTTTGTGTCGCTCCATCTGTTGGAATGAAAAACGCAATGCATTTTATTGATACATTTGTTACAAAATTGGGTAAAACCAGTGCTGTTTGTGATGCACCATCTGTTGGAATGAAAAATGCAAAGCGTTTTATTACTTACATGCATTACAAAAATTGGGTAAAAGTGCTGGTCATGTTTGTGATGTGCCATCTGTTGCAATGAAAAATGCATTGCCTTTTATTACTATACTAGGCTGACCCGCCTTTTAAGGCGACCGACTTTTAAGTTGACCACTTCTTAAGGCAATTCAATATGTAGATCAATTTGATATTTTATACAAACTCATTAATTTGGTTATATTGCATTTGAGCGGTATTATTTTAATACTCGTAGTTTCTGTTATTTTTGTGATGATATTTAAACTTTTTTTCTATATTGAGGTCGCCCTTTTGAACCCCCCTGATATTTACTACGCGGTGAGGCATTTGTACTCCATCAACATGAATTATTTCCAGAGACATAATTTTGTCTATTTTTCCAGCGCATTGCACACAAAAAGCAAGGGAACGATGGGAGCACCAGAACTCTGCTCTCATCGCGTCGCTTCGTACCGCAAGCTGCAAGTTGTAAGTCTGTGATAAGCGGAATACCGCTACGCTTTCCACTCACGGGACGGAAGGACAATCCTAACCGCTTTTATATAGTAAGAAAGAAGAAGAAGATATCGCACAGTCTGGAGTAGAAAATCATCTTTTACCTGGAAAAACGAAACTACAAATCCCATTGTGCATTGCAAAATGGACGGGGCGTGTGTGAAACTCCGCGCCTGCGTAGCACTCACGGGACGGAAGGAGAATCCCGACCGCTTTTATATAGAAGGGCATGCGTTACCAAAATTTGTTATGGGATTTGTTAAAGCAGTGCTAGTGTTTGTGTCGCTCCATCTGTTGGAATGAAAAACGCAATGCATTTTATTGATACATTTGTTACAAAATTGGGTAAAACCAGTGCTGTTTGTGATGCACCATCTGTTGGAATGAAAAATGCAAAGCATTTTATTACTTACATGCTTTACAAAAATTGGGTAAAAGTGGTGGTCATGTTTGTGATGTGCCATCTGTTGCAATGAAAAATCCAGTGCATTTTATCACTACATGTGTTGCAAAATACATTCCAATAGGTAGTGCTCTGCAAATGTCAACGCTAAAAATACTGAAATCTATAGAGATTTTAACCCGTCTTAGGTGGGTAGCACAGTCAGTAGTTTTATAACATGCTGATTGAATTGACCTCATTATGAATTCCACTATTCAATTCAATTCTTTATTGTCAAGTGTACAAGTACCATGTACAACGAAATGCTTGCTTGCATGTGCCCCTGCAGACAGTGAACATAGACAAAAAAAAACAGTCAATAAATAAATGAATATAAATAATTAAATAAATAAAACCAGAATCCTAGGAATAAATAGAGACAGTGGCAGAAGTATATGTGCAGGTAGCAGTGGAGGTGACACAAGGTTACTGATTGTTCATGAGTCTGATTGCAGTTGGGTAGAAACTGTTCCTGAACCTGGAGGTGCGCGTCCGAAAGGACTTTAGTCGCTTCCCCGATGGGAGGAGGATGAAAAGTGACAGTGCAGGGTGACTGGGGTCCCGTCTGATACGGCTCACTTTCCTGAGACAGCGTGTATCAGTACTACTGTGTATCACGTCATGCCATTTTAGGTTAAGGTGTTCTTGACTGTTTTGTCTCTGCCTCTTTTTCAGATGCCTATGAAAGTGCCAAGATGCTCTGTGATCAGTACTACCTGGGATCTCCTGAGCTCGAGATTGAAGAAATCAATGGTATGTTGCTTTTCACTTTGCATTTAATTAACCGTCTTCGGAATTCAATTCCCGCTGACTACCGTGGAGATAACCAGAGTGCATCTTTTCTCCCCACCAGCTAACACTTTACGGCAGGCCATTCGCATCGTCTACGTGCCTTCACATCTCTATCACATGCTGTTTGAGCTCTTCAAGGTTAGTGGGGTGTCCTGGGGGGGGGTTCACTTGAGTTGCCAGACGTTATTTATTTTAGACACCTTCTGATTTGTAATGAAAATCTGAGGGGTGGATTTTACACTTTTCATGAACACCTATTAGGGTGTTATTTATTATGGCTCAGTTGTAATGGCTGATTGCTGAGCTTACTTACTAAAAGACAGCAAGTTGCCTTTTAGGGGACTGTAAACCCCTCCATCTCCTAATCTCACACCAGTATTCACTTACACAGCCTCACTCACTCCTTTCCTCTCTCCTCCAGAATGCCATGAGGGCTACGATAGAAAACCATGAAGGAAGCCGCTCACTCGACCCCATCAAAGTCATGGTGGCCCTTGGGGGAGAAGACCTGACTATTAAGGTGAGCATGAGAGCAACTCGGCCCTGAAGATAACATTGTAAGATGAAAAGAGTTGCTTTTGTTTTTTTAGTCGGCAGCCCCTAACTGTTTGATCTGTGCTCGTGATTTGTTCCTGCTGAGTGACGGCAGCGTTTCTGCTCCATTTCTTGACAGATGAGTGACAGGGGCGGCGGAGTTCCTCTTCGTAAGATCGAGAGGCTCTTCAGCTACATGTATTCAACGGCACCAACCCCTCAGTTGAACGACAAGCACCGGGCACCTCTGGTAAGGCACTCGAGTCAGTAGTCATGGACTGAAAGCTAAGGTTTTGAAAAGGCGCTATATAAAATGAGCACTTGATTGTTTTATTGAGTTTAATTTTGAAACTGTGCTCCAAAAAATGTTGGGGCTTTATGGAAATGCTAATCTCTCCATTATAAAAGGAAACCCTGAGACGAGGCTTTTTTCAAAGAGACCTTTTCAAGTCCCACGAGATGAGATTTTGGCCATGAGACTTTTTTCAAGTCCCGCCCTCCTCTCAGCCACGGCCACAGTCCTCTCACCTCTCATTGGTGTGAATGCTTTTGGCAGACTC
>JANRMT010062850.1:29153928-29167832 GCA_026402145.1 Polypterus bichir lapradei | reverse complement strand
ATAGATAGATAGATAGATAGATAGATAGATAGATAGATAGATAGATATGAAAGGCACTATATCTATCTATCTATCTATCTACAAGGTGGTCCAGATCTAATTATGCAACTCTTAATGCAATGAAGGAAAACAATACAATTTTGGGTGATTGGCACTACCAGTCAGTTCAAACATTTCGTTGATTTGGGAGATCGTGCTCCTATGTACTGCAGGCGGTCCAAATTCCTCCAACATCCTGCGTTGCACGTTGTTACAGCATAATGAAAATTGCATAATTAGATCTGGACCACCCTATATTATATAGTGCCTTTCCTATCTATCTGTCTATCTATAGTAGATGCCAGGGCACCACACATCTCAAAAAGTGCAGAATATCTGCCCATTATGCATTGTTGGGTTTAGCTTTAACTCTCTGGTCGGGACACAGATACCACAGAAGCTGCCATCAAATTACTATTATAATCAAATAATATAATAAACAAAATAAAACTACTACTACTGCCACTACTACTAATACTACTACTACTAATAATAATAATAATAATACATGAATCTGCAGGACCTTCCAGGACACCACATAGCCCAAGAAGTTCTAAAGATCTCGCTGATGGGGACCACTCACTTTTTCCACAAAGCGCTGCCTTACACCTTGGTTCCCTAGTCAGGACACAGACACCTCAGTAGCCCTCTGATTGCTTGGCAATTCCATAATTGCTTCCACCCTTATTTGTGAACAAGACCCCAAGGTATTTGAGCTTCTCCACTTATAGCAGCTGTTTGCTCCTAAGCCTTGTTCACCTGTTGGAGCTTTTACCGGTGGGGCTAATCAATGTATGTGATGGTCATGATGTGTGAGTTTTTATATGTAGTTTCTCAGGTAGTGATGGGGGTTTTGTGTGTATTGAAGCTTTTGAGTTTTTACACCCAGGGACCTTTGGGGATCCTAATCCTAGGGCTTCTAGATCCTTCTAGATCACTACTCTGCCTCTGACACAGTCCACCATCAGATCTTTCTTGGAATCACTAGACTGCCCGCAGGTGGTTCAAGTTCCCCCTTTTCAGCAGATACTACTTTGAGTTCCGGTGAGAAGAGATGTCAAAGGAGCACCATGCGATCACGGGATGTCCCCAAGGATCGGTGCTGGGTCCTCTTCTCACTGTGCACCACTTCACTAGGCCCTATCATCCAGCGTCATGGTTCCTCACCACCATGCTGATGATACACAGCTCAACTTGTCGTTCCCTCCAAAGGCCCACAGAGTATCAGCTACAGTCTCTACAAGTTTCACTGATTTTGCAACCTGGATGAAGGAGCACCATCTCCAGCTCAACCTGGCAAAAACGGACCCCAACTTTGTTATCCCAACTTGTCTGTCTATTCCGCACCCCATTTCTGTTCATTATCGCTAGCACCCGCCAAGTCTGTACACAGCATTGTGGTGGTGACCCATGGCCAGTGGTCCTTCTCCAATTGTGCTACAATGGTCTCTTGGTTTTGTAGATTCAATCTGTTGTGATGGGCGGCCACAGCCATTACCTGGCCAGGATGCCAATGGAATGGAAGGACAGGAGAAGAGAGAGACTCGATGAGGCATTACCTCCCCTGGGATGCTATTGGGCAGCCCTCCTGAATGGCTGTGGCACCACAGATTTCCACAGGGCATGCTGGGAGTTGGAGTTTGGTACAGCCTTGTTGGGTTCTGTGGGA
Source organism: Polypterus bichir lapradei (assembly GCA_026402145.1). NCBI lineage: Eukaryota > Metazoa > Chordata > Cladistia > Polypteriformes > Polypteridae > Polypterus > Polypterus bichir. The sequence continues at coordinate 29,166,124 of JANRMT010062850.1, read as the reverse complement.
GGAACCAGGGGAAGCTGCAGAGCCCTATAATGGATTTCCCAGAAATGGATAATGGATCCCAGAAAACACTGCTGAGCCACCTGGAGCACTCCCAGGACTGGAATAAAAGGTTACCAGAGAGGGAGTGGAGGAAGAAGGACTGAACGAGAGAAGAAGAGAAGAGGAAAAGGACAGAGACTTGTATTGTGGGGCGTTAGACTGCACTGTGCTTCTTGGGGCAAGAAAAGCGTATAAAATAAAATGTGTTGTGTGTTGCACTTGCGTCTCTCAGCCTTTCTGTGTCAGGTTAGGGCGGCTGTACGCCCCCCCCCCCCCGGTGGTCCACGCTATATAACATTCACAAAATCTGACCGTATCTGATGGAATATGCAGTGCATTTCTGAAATGTGTGCCACTGCCCACCTGCCAAGTGGTTTTGCCTGCTAAGGCAAAGTCATCTCTGATGGAGGATCGCAGGAATCGCCAGGTAGAGGAGGTCCTTTCATCAGATTGGCTGGCCCAGTGCTGACTCAGCTGTGGAATGGCCAATAAGGGGAGGCAGTTTGATGGCTGCAGGACTCTAAACAAATCCAAATCCAATTATGGGATGTCATCTACAGTTGTATTCTGCTCTGTACTTGTAATATTTTTTATTTTGTATACTGTATTGAGGATTTGTTCTGTTCTGTCATTCTGTCTATTATGTTGTATTGACCCCCTTTCTCTTTGACACCCACTGCATGCCCAACCAACCTGGAAAGGGGTCTCTCTTTGACCTGCATTTAAGGTTTCTTCCATTTTTTCCCTACAAGGGAGTTTTTGCTTGTCTTCTTAGAGAGTCAAGGCTGGGGGTTGTCAAGAGGCGGGGCCTGTTAAAGCCCATTGCGGAACTTCTTGTGTGATTTTGGGCTATACAAAAATAAATTGTATTGTATTTTGTATCTCTTGGTCCAGTCTATGGTGGTGTCACACCTGGATTACTGCGACTCTCTGCTGGCATGTGGCACCACAGCACTGATTCAAAATACAGCAGCACACCTGGCGTTCAACCAGCTGTCACACACGTGTGCTTAGGAGAGAGCCAACAAGCCAACAAGCCCCAAGGTGAGTGATACTACAAGAGATGAAGGGTTGATTGTATGTACTAATGTCTCACTCTCTCTCTCTCCATCAACAGAATCAAACCATAACTCACCCTCAATACTTCCGGTGGCTCCCATGGATGACGTCACTTCTGGCCCTCCTTGATGACGTCACTTCCGTCTGACTGCTTTTGATGTCATTTCCTGCCTCCATTTCCTTTTTTTTCTTTTTTTAATTAATTTTATTGTAATCATTCCATACAAATCAATCAATTTTTACAAAAAGTAGGATTGAGAACAAGTCGACCCTGAGAGAGAGAGCAATGCCAATGGGGTAAAACATAAGGCTTGTAAACAAACCTAAATTGATGAGTTTGATAAGCCAATGGAGAAGAAAAAGAAATGTGGAAATAATTGCTTCCTGCCTCCATTTTCTATATAAACTCCATGTTAACCATCACTATTTTGTCAAATGCTCTTGTATTTTGATCCACTTTGTGATTTTTTTTTTTCCATTGTGTCCGACGGACATTATACGGGGCCATTCCCCAAGTCTTTTTTGGAGTTTTCCAGACTCAAATTTCATTACACAGCCAAGGCGGGCACAGGTCACTCTCCATTTTAGGTCATTGCCTTGGCCTCCCTGTGCAGCACATATTAAGTTCAAATCCTTGCTGCTTGCCTCCTTGAAAATCTTGGGCCCCTGACCGTTATGGCTGCACACCTGGACCCCCTGTAAGCTCCGGACTACAATCATTTTGCCTCCCCAAGCTGATCAAGTGACGTGCCTATGCTACACTCAAGCTTAACGTCAATCACATTGAAATATCGCGTAAGCTTAAGTAAATAATACCGTATCGCATGTCGTGTCTTATGATGCGTGGACGGTCTGGTAGCTCTGAATTAAAAATACTAACAGAGTCAATGTATCTTTTTGCAACATTTTTATTTCAGCACGTTAGGAGACCCGGGTTCACTTCCTGGGTCCTCCCTGTGTGGAGTTTGCATGTTCTCTCCGTGTCTGCGTGGGTTTCCTCCGTATAGTCCGGTTTCCTCTCACAGTCCAAAGACTTGCAGGTTAGGTGCCTTGGCGATCCTAAATTGTCCCTGGTGTGTGCTTGGTGCGTGTGTGTGTGTGTGCCCTACGGTGGGCTGGCGCCCTGCCCGGGGTTTGTTTCCTGCCTTGCGCCCTATGTTGGCTGGGATTGGTTCCAGCAGACCCCCATGACCCTGTAGTTAGGATATAGCGGGTTGGATAATGGATGGATGGATGTGTATCTCATGATATGATATCAACGATCACAAGTGCCCACCTTAGGACCTTAACATTTGCAAAATCAGAAGTGATTTCATATTTTTAGCAGGCTGGCATTCCATACACCGCTTTCCAAATTACAGGTGCCGGTCATAAAATTAGAATATCATGACAAAGTTGATTTATTTCAGTAATTCCATTCAAAAAGTGAAACTTGTATATTAGATTCATTCATTACACACAGACTGATGTATTTCAAATGTTTATTTCTTTTAATTTTGATGATTATAACTGACAACTAATGAAAATCCCAAATTCAGTATCTCGGAAAATTAGAATATCAATTAAGACCAATACAAAAAAAGGATTTTTTAGAAATGTTGGCCAACTGAAAGGTATGAACATGAAAAGTATGAGCATGTACAGCACTCAATATTTAGTTGGGGCTCCTTTGGCCTGGATTACTGCAGCAATGCGGCGTGGCATGGAGTCGATCAGTCTGTGGCACTGCTCAGGTGTTATGAGAGCCCATGTTGCTCTGATAGTGGCCTTCAGCTCTTCTGAATTGTTGGGTCTGGCGTATTGCATCTTCCTCTTCACAATACCCCATAGATTTTCTATGGGGTTAAGGTCAGGCGAGTTTGCTGGCCAATCAAGAACAGGGATACCATGGTCCTTAAACCAGGTACTGGTAGCTTTGGCACTGTGTGCAGGTGCCAGGTCCTGTTGAAAAATGAAATCTGCATCTCCATAAAGTTCATCAGCAGCAGGAAGCATGAAGTGCTCTAAAACTTCCTGGTAGACGGCTGCGTTGACCTTGGACCTCAGAAAACACAATGGACCAACACCAGCAGATGACATGGCACCCCAAATCATCACTGACTGTGGAAACTTTACACTGGACCTCAAGCAACGTGGATTCTGTGCCTCTCCTCTCTTCCTCCAGACTCTGGGACCTTGGTTTCCAAAGGAAATGCAAAATTTACTTTCATCAGAGAACATAACTTTGGACCACTCAGCAGCAGTCCAGGCGAGACGCTTCTGACGCTGTCTCTTGTTCAAGAGTGGCTTGACACCAGGAATGCGACAGCTGAAACCCACGTCTTGCATACTTCTGTGCCTGGTGGTTCTTGAAGCACTGACTCCAGCTGCAGTCCACTCTTTGTGAATCTCCCCCACAGTTTTCAATGGGTTTTGTGTCACAATCCTCTCCAGGGTGCGGTTATCCCTATTGCTTGAACACTTTTTTCTACCACATCTTGTCCTTCCCTTCGCCTCTCTATTAATGTGCTTGGACACAGAGCTCTGTGAACAGCCAGCCTCTTTAGCAATGACCTTTTGTGTCTTGCCCTCCTTGTGCCAGGTGTCAATGGTCGTCTTTTGGACAACTGTCCAGTCAGCAGTCTTCCCCATGATTGTGTAGCCTACAGAACGAGACTGAGAGACCATTTAAAGGCTTCTGCAGGTGTTTTGAGTTAATTAGCTGATTAGAGTGGCACCAGGTGTCTTCAATATTGAACCTTTTCACAATATTCTCATTTTCCGAGATACTGAATTTGGGACTTTCATTAGTTGTCAGTTATAATTATTAAAATTAAAAGAAATAAACATTTGAAATACATCAGTCTGTGTGTAATGAATGAATCTATAATACAAGTTTCACTTTTTGAATGGAGTTACTGAAATAAATCAACTTTGTCATGATATTCTAATTTTATGACCGGCACCTGTATTATGCAAATTGTATTTAAGTGTCATAAAGATTAAATATTTTGCTTTTCAATTAAACTCATGGATGGTATCGTATCTCAGGGCTCTTTTGATCACTGTAATCAATCTCAGACACCTGTGATAATCAGTTTGCCAGGTGAGCCCAATTAAAGGAGAAACTACTAAAGAAGGATGTCCCACATTATTAAGCAGACCACCATTTTCAAGCAATATGGGAAAGAAAAAGGACCTCTCTGCTGCCGAAAAGCGTGAAATAGTTGAATGCCTTGGACAAGGTATGAAAACTTTATATATTTCACAAAAACTTAAGCGTGATCATCGTACTGTTGAAAGATTTGTGGCTGACTCGGAGCACACACGGGTCAGTGCAGATAAAGGCAAAATGAGGAAGGTTTCTGCCAGACAAATACATCGGATTAAGAGAGCAGCTGCTGAAATGCCATTACAAGGCAGCAAACTGGTATTTGAAGCTGCTGGTGCCTCTGGAGTCCCGTGAACATCAAGGACCAGGATGCTCCAGAAGATTGCAGTTATGCATAAACCTTCTATTCGGCCACCCCTAACCAAAGCTCACAAGCACAAACGGAACTACATGAAGACTAATTTTCAAACAGTCTTGTTTACAGATGATTGTCGTGCAACCCCGGATGGTCCAGACGGATGGAGTGGTGGATGGTTGGTGGATGGCCACCATGTCCCAACAAGGCTGTGACGTCAGCAAGAAGGTGGCGGAGTCATGTTTTGGGCCGGAATCATGGGGAGAGAGCTGGTCGGCCCCCGAAGGTGTGAAAACGACCTCTGAAAAGAATGTGGAGTTTCTGACTGACCACTTTCTTCCACGGTACACAAAGAAGAACCGTGCTTTCCGTAACGAAATCATCTTCATGCATGACAATGCACCATCTCATGCTGCAAGGAATAAATACCTCCGCATCACTGGCTGCTATCGGCATAAAAGGAGAGAAACTCATGGTGTGGCCCCCATCCTCCCCTAACCTCAATCCTATTGAGAACCTTTGGAAGGTCCTCAAGCAAAAGATCTATGAGGGTGGGAGGCAGTTTACATCCAAACAGCAGCTCTGGGAGGCCATTCTGACATCCTGCAAAGAAATTCAAGCAGAAACTCGCCGAAAACTCACAAGTTCAATGGATGCAAGAATTGTGAAGCTGCTATCAAATAAGGGGTCCTGTGTTAAAATAGAACTTGACCTGTTAAGATGTTTTTGATAAGAAATAGCTTTTGATTTCAGTAAATATGATCTCCTAATGCTGCAAATTCAACAAATGACCATTTTCAGTTCTTTACAGCCTATAAAATGTTCTGAAACCCTGCTGTGCGTAATAATTTGGAACTGTGCGTTTTAAGTTTTTTATTTTTGAAAAGTATACCGTTATCATTAGGAGGTTTGTTCAGTAACATTCGAATTATACTCTAATGGTTGATGACTCAAAAATTATGCTGACTGACACTTGCATCGACAATTTAGGAAAATCAGAGAAAAATATCCTTTGCATAATAATCTGATACGCGGTGTAGGCAGCATTGCCAGATTGTTCAGTCTTTCCTGTCTCACAGTAGAACGCAAGTTGTTCTTTATAATATACTGTAGCGAACTTACTGAACGATCGGACACAGGAGGACAACAAAAGATGCGTAAAGCCACACGAAGTTCTCCAAAGAGAGCATTTCGTATCCAAGAGACCAAGAGCTCCCCGACCCACAGCCTCGCAATGTCGCGTCACACACATTCTTGACGTGAATCGCCTCATCTTTCAAATGACGTGACAGATCCTTTGAATATTTTGCACCTACAGTGGCTTGCCAAAGTATTCGGCCCCCTTGAACTTTTCCACATTTTGTCACATTACAGCCACAAACATGAATCAATTTCATTGGAATTCCACGTGAAAGACCAATACAAAGTGGTGTACACGTGAGAAGTGGAACGAAAATCATACATGATTCCAAACATTTTTTACAAATAAATAAGTGCAAAGTGGGGTGTGCGTAATTATTCAGCCCCCTTTGGTCTGAGTGCAGTCAGTTGCCCATAGACATTGCCTGGTGAGTGCTAATGACTAAATAGAGTGCGCCTGTGTGTAATCTAATGTCAGTACAAATACAGCTGCTCTGTGACGGCCTCAGAGGTTGCAACAACACCATGAAGTCCAAAGAACACACCAGACAGGTCAGGGATAAAGTTATTGAGAAATTTAAAGCAGGCTTAGGCTACAAAAAGATTTCCAAAGCCTTGAACATCCCACGGAGCACTGTTCAAGCGATCACTCAGAAATGGAAGGAGTATGGCACAACTGTAAACCTACCAAGACAAGGCCGTCCACCTAAACTCACAGGCCGAACAAGGAGAGCGCTGATCAGAAATGCAGCCGAGAGGCCCATGGTGACTCTGGACGAGCTGCAGAGATCTACAGCTCAGGTGGGGGAATCTGTCCATAGGACAACTATTAGTCGTGCACTGCACAAAGTTGGCCTTTATGGAAGAGTGGCAAGAAGAAAGCCATTGTTAACAGAAAACCATAAGAAGTCCCGTTTGCAGTTTGCCACAAGCCATGTGGGGGACACGGCAAACATGTGGAAGAAGGTGCTCTGGTCAGATGAGACCAAAATGGACGTTTTTGGCCAAAATGCAAAACGCTATGTGTGGCGGAAAACTAACACTGCACATCACTCTGAACACACCATCCCCACTGTCAAATATGGCGGTGGCAGCATCATGCTCTGGGGGTGCTTCTCTTAAGCAGGGACAGGGAAGCTGGTCAGAGTTGATGGGAAGATGGATGGAGCCAAATACAGGGCAATCTTGGAAGAAAACCTCTTGGAGTCTGCAAAAGACTTGAGACTGGGGCGGAGGTCCACCTTCCAGCAGGACAACGACCCTAAACATAAAGCCAGGGCAACAATGGAATGGTTTAAAACAAAACATATCCATGTGTTAGAATGGCCCAGTCAAAGTCCAGATCTAAATCCAATCGAGAATCTGTGGCAAGATCTGAAAACTGCTGTTCACAAACGCTGTCCATCTAATCTGACTGAGCTGGAGCTGTTTTGCAAAGAAGAATGGGCAAGGATTTCAGTCTCTAGATGTGCAAAGCTGGTAGAGACATACCCTAAAAGACTGGCAGCTGTAATTGCAGCAAAAGGTGGTTCTACAAAGTATTGACTCAGGGGGCTGAATAATTACGCACACCCCACTTTGCAGTTATTTGTAAAAAATGTTTGGAATCATGTATGATTTTCGTTCCACTTCTCACGTGTACACCACTTTGTATTGGTCTTTCACGTGGAATTCCAATGAAATTGATTCATGTTTGTGGCTGTAATGTGACAAAATGTGGAAAAGTTCAAGGGGGCCGAATACTTTTGCAAGCCACTGTAAATTTGTACGAGATGCCGAGGTCGCCTCCCTGCTCATGCGCTTAAAGTTTAAAACTGGACAAAAAAAAAAAAAAAAAAAAAAGCGCCATATGTTGTTTGGGCTTTTCAAAACACCCGGACAATTCTGAAATTAAGGAATCTATCATAAAGTGAAATGGGCCTCTTCTGAATTTTACTTCTGGATCTTGGGATTCCTGATCATCTGCTTCCAAGTCAGATGCGTCAGATGCACTTCACAAGAACGAGCTCAAAGTTCACACAGATTCAAACGAATAAATTCACGTTCGTAGTTCACCATTTCAATTTTGTACTAGTTCATGTTCAGTTTATTTTGTATTTTTTAACTCTTTGAGGGCTGAATAGTTTTTCCAAAAAACTCAGTATTCTGAAAAGCACACAATGCACTGGTTTCACACATAAATCAACATAAAATGTCTGTTGCTACATGCTGTGGCTGCTGTTGGCACCTGTGCAGGGGTGGCGCAATGGTCAGCAGGCCGGCTACCTCTCTATCTTCACACAGCAGGTGGCCGACGGTGGCAGTCGCAGTGTGACTCAATATGGTTTGTACCTCTTGTCATCATAAGTGGTGGTCCTCCTAGGCGAACGCTGCTGTAGTTGTATCAGCTAGACAAACATGTTCAGCACCACGATCAGCTGGGGACCGATAGGCCGATGCTGGTAACTCACTTTCGTTTTCGATATCCAGCTCCACATCACTTTCATCAAACTCAGAGTCCGAAAAGATAATACGTAAAATGTCCATGGAGTACTTTGCTTTGCACATTCGCTTTAGTCTCGCCAGATGTCGATGCCATTTTAGAGGCTGTTTGCTCTTCACTACTCACACACATGCAGGTGATCGAGGTCAAATCAACAAAGCTATGTAACTTTCCTTCAAGCAAAGAGAGTCGAACTAAAACGTAAGGGCGAGTTTTGTCGCAGTTTACAGCTGATTACCGTCCTCTACCCCTGAACTTCGACAAAAGTCAACATCAGCCCTGAAAGAGTTAAGGAGTTTGTGTGGCATCAAACCCCAATCCAGACTCTTTTCATACCTGAAGGAACGAGCTGCCCACCTCCATCTGAACTTCAGACTCCCTCGATGTGCTTAAGAAGCATTTGAAGGCTCCCTTGTGCTGTGAATTCCCTTCAAATTGATGAAGGCTTTGTTAGGTTCTCGTATCTTAGGACGCGTAACTCGCTGACCTTTTCTTTTTAGCTCTTCACTTGTGGTGGTCAGTTTTGACACCTTGTTCCTAAACAGCCCCCCCCACCCCAATGATGTTGATCTCTTTTGTAAGTCGCTTTGGATAAAAGCGTCTGCTAAGCAAATAAATGGAGGCGTAAACACCGGAAAGGCCTATGGATCCTCCATTCATCGTTTTCTCTGACCCTAATTTTGCAGACTGCAATCTGAGTCGCCAGGCATTTCATAAAAGAATCTCCTGGACGTTGTGCCAAGTAGGGGAAAGTTTGGGCAGAACCACAGCTGAGAGCTGCTCCTCTGTTACCATAACTCAGATTGCTCAGGTCCTCTGCTCATCGGCACTTGTCCTCATTCTTCCAAAAATAGACAATGATTTCAATTACATACATAAATAAATCTCTTCCTTTGGTGACCAAAGTGGAAAACAAAGTAGTGGGATGAAGGACTTGTTATTTAAAGACCCCCCTGTGCTGCCTGTAATGCCAGATGGATTACCTCCGAGCACACATTCCTGTTTAAAGACATTCCCACCAAGTGTCATGCAGAGGCATAAATTGATGAGTGCATTCATTGTGAGATCTTTAAATTGATCTCTAGATCTTTCTTTTATATAGCGCCTTTCACAATCAGCACTACATCTTTGCACTTTAAATTTAGAGTATAGAATATGAGCACATGAGGGCCGGGCTAACTGCTGGCTGAGCGTGGCTACGGGTGCGAGTGTGCCATGCCATTCAGGGGTGGTCCTGCCATTATAACCTTATAACTGTTCAAGAGGGGGTATTAAATGGGTCGATGGATGGCTGCATATGCAATCGTTCAGATCAAGTCTGCTTCAAAGTGAGCATGATGGCATTAATATCCCTTTAGCTTTCTCAGAATTAGGGGATGTTAAAAGTGGTGCTCCTCAAGGGTCACTGCTGGGGTTGCTGATCTTTTGAATTCACATTTGGTGATTTCAGTCAGTCAGTCAGTCAATACCTTCAACCTTGTGACCGATGCTTGAACATTATCCTGAAGAATTAGTTGATATTGGGTTGAATTCATCCGACCCTCGACTTTAACAAGAGCCCCAGTCCCTGAACTGGCCACACAGCCCCACAGCATGATGGGACCTCCACCACATTTGACAGGAGGTAGTCGGTGTTTTTCTTGGAATGCGGTGTTCTTCTTCCGCCATGCAAAGCGCTTTTTGTTCTGACCAAATAACTCCATTTGTGTCTCATCAGTCCAAAGCACTTTGTTCCAAAACGAATCTGGCTTGTCTAAATGAGCATTTGATACAACAAGCGACTCTGTTTGTGACGTGAGTGCAGAAAGGGCTTCTTTCTCATCACCCTGCCATACAGATGCGCTGAATTGTAGAACAATTTACAGATACACCATCTGCAGCGAGATGTTCTTGCAGGTCTTTGGAGGTGATCTGTGGGTTGTCTGTAACCATTCTCACAATCCTGCCTCTGCATATGCCGCTCCTGTATTTTTCTTGGCCTGCCAGACCTGCTGGGTTTAACAGCAACTGTGCCTGTGGCCTTCCATTTCCTGACTCCATTCCTTACAGTTGAAACTGACAGTTTAAACCTCTGAGATGGCTTTTTGTCGCCTTCCCCTAAACCAGGAGACTCAACAATCTTTGTTTTCAGATCTTTAGAGAGTTGCTTTGAGGATCCCATGCTGTCTGTCGCTCTTCAGAGGAGAGTCAAAGGGAAAGAAGCACAACTTGCAATTGACCACCTTAAATACCTTTTAGCACTCATGATTGGACACTCCGGTCTATGAAGTTCAAGACTTAATGAGCTCATCCAGCCAAGTAATCAGCATTGAGCAGTGACAGGCTTTCAAATCAGCAAAGTGACAAGGGGGCCCACATTTGTGCACAGCCAGTTTTTCACATTTGATTTAATTTCATACAACTAAATACTGCGTCTCTAAAAGTCTTTGTTCGGAAAACACCGCAGTACTCAGATGTTCCTAGGAAATGAAAGACATACCACTGGTATCTTTACTGTTGAAAGGAGAGTCGATTATTATGCAGGCTGAGAGGGGCTCCCAAACCTTTTCATATGACTGTACACATACAGAGCGTGCTGTGTGTTTACAGTCCACAGATGCCGTCTGCATGCTCATATAAAGCTCAGTCAGCCCACCTTTTGCCTTTCCCTGACCACATGACTCTTTAATGACGCCCCCCAAGTGCGCTCTGGCATGTTTACCGAAGTGCTACAAAGTGACCTTCCCTCATTTCATAACCACTTCATTAATTTTCCGCTGTCCGACAAAACAAAAGGCTCAAGTTTCAGCACTGGCTGTGCTGGGTTCCTGTCACAGACGTCACAGACGTCACACGCCACTGCTACTGCTGCCTTCATTCGGTCACAATGTCAATCCTAGCCGACTCACCCATTTGAAATGCCACTTATGTGCTGCTTGTGTTGTTTCTTACTTCTAAGATTTCTTCCTTGTCCTTTCTACAATTCAGTGGACCCCCCAGGATGTATTCAGTCCTGGGTTGCTGTAACTCTTACATTATTTTTATGATTATTTCTCTTGGGGTAAATTCAAAACTTCATCTAAGATATCACCTCAGAAATACTGAATGATAAGTTTGTTAACTAAAGCAGAATGGGATATGAAAAACATGCCATGTCATTTTCTAACCTGCTTAATCCAGACCAGGGTCACGGGGGGGCTGGAGCCTATCTTATGGGGCACAAGACAGGAACAAACCCTGGATAGGACGCCAGTCCATTACCAGCTCACCGAACTGGCATGTGTGATATCCCGTGTAGTGGGCAGTGGCCCCAGCCTACACTCTGGACACCTGACAGTTTATGAACCGAACAGGAACAGTGGAGAAATGAGACACAGACAAAAATTGAAGGGTGAATGGTGCAAGTTTATTTACAAAAGTGCTGTACAACCAAAAATGCAGAAGTGCCAGGGGGGCTTTGAGACGCAGTCCTTCAGCACTGACACTTCCTCAGAAATAAATAAAAAAAAAAGGGAAAATATGGTGTATTTACAAAAAACAGTCCACTCCTACAAAAACTACATACTTATCTGTGGCTCAAAAAGCTCCTCCAATAGGAAAGAAAAAAAATGCACAAGAACAAAAAGAAGTGTATATGCAAAAACAATCACACCAAATCCAAAATCAAAAACTATCCCAGAACCAAATAAGTATATATCCAACCATCCATCCATTATCCAACCCGCTATATCCTAACTACAGCGTCACAGGGGTCTGCTGGAGCCAATCCCAGCCAACACAGGGCACAAGGCAGGAAACAAACCCTGGGCAGGGCGCCAGCCCACCACAGGACAATAAGTATATATACCTCCACCAAAAATGATCATTAGGGGATATAGAACTCTATATGCAAAATATTATTTACAAAGCCGCCAAGATAGATAGATAGATAGATAGATAGATATGTGAAAGGCACTATATAGATAGATAGATAGATAGATAGATAGATAGATAGATATGTGAAAGGCACTATATAGATAGATAGATAGATAGATAGATAGATAGATAGATA
>JANRMT010062850.1:29137039-29148928 GCA_026402145.1 Polypterus bichir lapradei | reverse complement strand
ATAGATAGATAGATAGATAGATAGATAGATAGATAGATAGATAGATAGATAGTTTATTAATCCCAAGGAGAAATTCACAAATGACAACTGCTCCTCCAATAGCTCAGCAGTGCTAACTCCTACTTCGCCTTTAGGTCCACTGCCCATAGACGTATATAGATAGACGCCACATTCACTGTCTTGCCCAGTCAACACGATACGTCAGCGTGTCTGCCATACTGCGAGTGGCAAAAGTGCCATTTAATCTAATACAATTAGATGTGGAAACGTTGTTTTCTGATGAAAAAACATTAATGTTTAAAACAGTATTGTTTAGATACAACAGATTTTGGCGAATCGTTTAAATGCAATTATTTATATCCATTTATACACTAATAATGGCAATTATTAAATAATAAAAATAAATTACTAAATAATTCCTCTCATATAAGTAACATTTCTCGGACTGCTTTCTTCCATCTCCGAAACATTTCTAGACTTGAATGTGAATGTGAAACCGCATTAGAATAAATTAGGAACTAAACCCGGACGTTACGCCTCCTCATCTTAAGGTACACCCAAGCACACTGTTGCACTATATATAGACCCGCTCGGTCCAAAAACAGACACACGAAGCGTTCGAATTAAAGGATTCTGTCCGAAACCACACAAATAAAATGAACTAAAAATAAAGCAGAAAATCGTCTGCACGGTGACGCGTCGATTCGACGTCCAGACTCCGTCATGTCTTGTAGATGCTGCCATCTAGCGGATACGTTAGGAATAAAATCTGCTAGAATCGAGTGAAGAAACGGGCTTTTGCCTTTTTAAAATTTTAACAGACAATTTGCATCATCAACACACGACACTGATAACCCCAAAATGTAAGACAGGATTGTATTTATTTATTTTTGCAGATTTATTCAATATCAAAACTGAAATCTCACATTGACAAAAGTATTCAGACCCTTTACTCAGAACTTAGTTGAAGCCCCTTCGGCAGCCATTCTTGCCGGGAGTCTTCTTAAATTTAACGTCACAAGCTTTGCTTACCTGGATTTTCAGATTTTGTGCCATTCTTTTCTGCAGATCCGCTCAATTTCCGTCAAGGCTGGATGGAGACCCTCAGTGGGCGGCTGTCTTCAGGTCTGTCCAGAGATGATCGATTGAGTTCTATTCCGAGCTTTGGCTGGGTAATTAAAAAACATTACCAGAGTTGGCCATCCAAACCCCCTGTTGTCCTTGCCTTTGCGCTTGAGGTTAATGTCCTGCTGAGAGCTGAACCCCCAGTGCAGACTGAGGTCCAGAGTGCCCTGCAGCAGATTTTCATTTAAGGATATCTCTGAACTTTGCTTTGTTCAACTTTATCTCAATTTCTGTAAAGTCTCCCAGTGCCTGCTGCTGAACAATAAACCCACCTCACGCTGCTGCGTCACCGCTGGAATGATATGGTGGTGCAGGTGATGAGCAGGAACAGGTCTCTGCTAGACCAGCGGTTCTCAAACTTTCGTATTTCGCGCCAAACCCATCCCCTCCCCCCCCCTTTCTACCTGGAATAATTCTGAGCCCCCTACATAATATAAGATAAATGAAAATAACCCATGATACAACTAACAAAGGCATGATACTCGTGTGGTGTCGCGGTATCCTATCATTTTTACTTCCATAAGGTATTTGCATGTGTTCGGCTTACTTCGATGAAATATTTGCAATTTTTTTTTTTTAAGTGTTTAAATAACTGTGAAATTGCATTGTGTGGTGTTTGGTAGTAATTCTAATCCCATAAACAAAGAATAAATTATTTATTCTTATTTAATTATTTTTTATGTAAAGAAGCGATTAGATATGTTTTAATTCTTAAAATTCTCGCAAACGAGGACACCGATGAAGTCAATCTGCGCGAGACGAACGTATTTTCGTCCGACAAATATTATACCGCTGTTAGTTGTATAATGAAAATATAACCCAATACACAGTAAATTATTTAACTCAGTTTGGCAATACTGGCTACGCTGCCAATGTGGTGCAGTCGCGCCGCATTATCACCTGATCTGCTGTTACCCGAATGTTCGCGACAGGCACTTTCTGCATGGATTGAAAATACGCGACTATAAAAGCAGCAGCAGCGGAGCCGCTCGTCAGTTAGTCATTAGATCTATGCCTTAGAAATGTTTTATTGTAATTTTAGTTATAATGCATTCGTTGTGATTATATGCTTGCAAATTTAAATTTGAAATAAAAATGTAAAAAAAAAAAAAATTGATATCTTGTTCATTTATTCGATCAAATTAGAAAAGATAGATAGATAGATAGATAGAGCAGAATTATATCTCCCACATGGTTAGGGAACGCCTTAGGATCTTACAGTTGAGACCATTAAGTCAGTATGGACCAGAATCTAAAGGTAAAGTTTCCAACATTTTGTGGAATTCATGCCACTAAGAATTGGGGCTGTTTAGAAAGAAAAAAAGAGGACCAGCAGTAGTATGGTGCTCCTAAGAATTTGCTCAGTGAGTGTATCTATCTATTCATCTATCCTATATGGTGCCTTTCATATCTATCTATCTATCTATCTATCTATCTATCTATCTATCTATCTATCTATCTATCTATCTATCTATCTGTCTATCTATCTATTATATAGTGCCTTTCATATCTATCTATCTATCTATCATTATATAGTGCTTTTCATATCTATCTTTCTAACTATTGTTACACAGGTGTGAATAGGAGACAGCTAAAGGGCCTGAATAATAGTAGTTCCATGCCTGACCAGGGGGTGGCAAGGTGCACTAACTGTCTTTCTCAATCCCATGCAGACCATTCTTCCATCCCGTCTGGTTTTGGCACCTCTGATGACGTCACTTCCAGTTCTGGCACTGCCAATGACATCACTTCCGGCCCCGATGTTGGCACATAATCAGTTCTGTTTAGGACTCAGTCTTGTGATCATCTTACAATTATTCCTATTTGCAGCCAAGGAACATTATATGGGTGACTGCCCCAAACCTTTATGATGTTTTTGTGTCATTCTTGCAATACTCTATCTATCTGTCTATCTATCTGTCTATTTGTTATATAGTGCCTTTCATATCTATCTATCTTTATATAATGCTTTTCCTATCTATCTATCTATCTAGTGCCTTTCGTATCTATCTTATATAGTGCCTTTCATATCTATCTATCTTTATTTAATACTTTTCCTATCTATCTGTCTATTTGTTATATAGTGCCTTTCATATCTATCTTTATACAGTGGACCCTTGACCTACGAACTCAATTCGTTCGCGAGGGCTGGTTGTAACTCAAGTTGGTTGTAAGTCAAGACTATTTTTCCCATAAGAAATAATGGAAATACCCATAATGCGTTCCGAACTTCCCATTGCAACACTTACTTAACCTTTTCATAATAAAAAAGGGTTGTATAATGTGCATAATTTACCAAAACACCAATAATTTTTCTAATGTACTAACCAAAAGTTATAAAAAGTGCCTAGCCTACCAGAAACAACAATTTCATACTGTACTCACCATTTAATTTGACATCTTTGGGCTGCAGGAAGGGAGGAGGAGGAGAATGAAACGGAAGGTGATTATTGTTTAGAAGGAGCCTCCTTATGCAAATCTTTTCTTTGTAAAATTGTCGAGATGGTGGATTTCGACATGCTGTACATATTAGCGAGACCGGTCACGAACGCCACTCTCATATTTCCGCACAATTTCCTTCTTCATTTCGATTGTGATCGCTGTTTCTCAAGTTAATAATGACAGTAGTCGAGCACTCAGTTCAAAGCTGGTCGTGTTGTTAACTGCTGTAATAATACACTCCAAAGCAAGCCGGTGCTGACTCAGCCTGATGACATCATCATGTGCCGCGCCAGGCCGCTTGCTAACATCTCTTAACAATCGCTTTCTTTACCTTTGTTACCTTCTCTTCCTTCCTTAGCAATTATGCGTCTTGCTTGCCTTGGTCTTAGTGAATTATATATATATAGATAAATCACTGCACTGACCGAAATGACGTCCACAAACACATGTATCTGGGCTCCGACTGACGCTTACAAACGCTCTCGGCTGTTTGTTTACAATCGCACAAGCGGATACACGTGATCACATTCGGGTCGTAAAGCAAGATGTTGGTCGTAAATCAAAACAAAAATTTTGGTTGTAAATCAAGTTGTTCGTATGTCAAGCCGGTTGTATGTCAAGGTTCGACTGTATAATGCTTTTCCTATCTATCTATCTATCTATCTATCTATCTATCTGTCTATCTGTTATATAGTGCCTTTCATATCTATCTATCTTTATATAATGCTTTTCCTATCTATCTATCTATCTATCTATCTGTCTATCTGTTATATAGTGCCTTTCATATCTATCTATCTATCTGTTATATAGTGCCTTTCATATATATCTATCTATCTATCTTATATAGTGTCTTTCCTATCTGTCGATCTTTCTCCTTGGGATTGGATAAGTGGTGGAAAATGAATGAATGAACCTTTCTGAAAACCTACTTTGACTTTGTCACACTGTCACTTTGTCATGGGTTATTGAGTGTAGATTGAAGCACTCTTAGATGCACTCCATCTTTCAGTTGTTTAGGGTGAAGTGCTCAAATGACAATTAAAGGACTATGAGAGCATAAGAAACAGATTCTGCTCTGCTCTGATGAAACAAAATGGAAGACTTTGGGCAGAACTCCAATCAGTATATCTGGCGAAGACCTGGAGCTGCTCATCACCTGCCTATTGTCATCTCTACAGTGAAGTACGGTGATCCTTCTATGGGGCTGCAGGGACAAGGAGACTGGTCAGAGCTGAGGGAGGGTGAATACAGCCAAATATCTAGACATCTTTGAAGAAAGTCTTCTCCAGAGTGCACACCACCTCAGACGGGGACAACAGCTCACCTGTCATCATGACAATGGCCCAAAGCATACAGCTTAAATAACTCTGGAGTGTCACTGAGACAAGTCTTTGAGTGTCATTAAATGGGCCCACCAAAGCTCAGACTTTAAACCCATAGAACATCTGTGGAGAGACCTGAAGATGGAAGTTTATAGAAACTTCCCATCTAAGCTAATGGGACTTCAGAGGATATTTCAGGAAGAATGGGATAAACTACCCAAATCCAGATGTGCATCGCTTGTAGAGACTTACCGAAGAAGACTTGAAGCTGAAATTGCTTCCAAGGGGGCTTCTACAAAGTGCTGAATTAAGGATCTGGAACACTTCTGGGAATGACAGATTTGTTTTTCTTTTATTTTGAATTCATTTACCAACCTTTCTGCAAACAATTATTCACTTTGTCATTATGGGTTATCAAGTGTAGATTGATGGGCAAAAATGGCAAATGTATCCATTTCAAATCCAATCTACAAGACAATAAAGTGTACAGAAAGGGGTCTCAGTACCCCCTGAATCCACTGTATCTACATTTCTGGGTTTCAGAAAGTGCTTCTTCTGTGATGAGTTTGGGTCTCGACATCTCCATAAAGCGTGCAGAAATTACAGGGGTCTGATTCCACTCATTCTTTTTGTCAGATGTCACAATAAATCCATTAATTTCTGTTTAAACAAAAGAAACACACACATGCCTGGAGCTGCCTTTTTATTACGTTGTAGCGGTGCCGCTGGGGAATGAAACTTCAACTCCCAGCAGTCCCGGCAGTGGCTCTGATTGGTCGTCTGCTGAGGGTGCAGGGGCTGCTGGGGACAAGGAGGCCGGCGCAACATTTAAAAGAGGGACAGTTATACAGAGTTTCATGTCTGGAGTTGCCTGTTTGTTTGCCTTCCCATGTTGCAACCCGTGGATTCTTGTTTTAGGTGTATGGACTGTCTGGGGGTCTTCCTGCTGCATGAGGACCCTCGGAGGATTTGTTGCCGTCTTGCAAAGAAAGGAGCGTACCTGATCCCATTCACACGCCATCATCTTCATCAGGAAATACCGGTAGGACTGACCTTTACATTCACATACAGAGTGCTGATCTCTGGCCTGTCGTCCTCCTCCATCGTTTCATTTCACCAGTTGCCATTTTTCATGGACTTCATCGCCTGTGGTTTATGTTAGTGGTTTGTTATTGTTGAGTTTGTGTTTATTGTATAATCACCATAAGGGGAACTGGGGTGGGGTCATTGTAGTTTACATACATTTCTTTCATTTTTGTTTAATACATTCTTTAATTTCTGTTTTATTACCGGTTGCTCTTTTGTCTTTGTGAGGAGTCGTGCCAAGGCTGGGTGCATCCCTGGGATCCCTACCTAAAAAATAAATAAATTGCCATTTTATCGACGGTGTGAAGCTTAGCTGGGGTTTTAGCCTGTTACAACCTTTGCCCATTTTTGCTATTTTTCATGCTTTATTTTTTTTTATGTTAACTAGGGGGCTCTGCCCCCTGCTTAATTCGCTTGCCAACTGCCGGGCGGGCACTACCCGCTAGCCACTTTGTGGATCTGCCGCTTGCATATGGGGAAGCAGATGTACAATTTAAAGAGAATGTTACTTTCATGAGAATTGTTACATATTGTTTTATCTTTGTAGAGTAATATATATATATTGCTCTACTTTCCCCTATTGTATTATTAACATGTAGCCTTAGAATGCCTAATCTCACAGATTTACCACTGTATATACTGTAACTTCTCCCCACCTTCCCTTCTATATCTATAACCTCAGGCAATTAGATGTAGTAAAAAGACAAGCAGGAGTTAAGTTACACATAAAATAATGTATTACTGATAATATTCATAAATAATAACAAAATGCAATGTACATTTGAATATTGGCAACCATACAACCTGATAAAATGGTGATGTGTAACTCAGGTGGCACACAGACTTGTAGTTACTTAAAATGTCTCTAGTTAAGGCATCATTGGTGCTCAGCTTTCTTCAGAACAGGCCTCAAGCTTGTCTCAATATGGCTGAAGCTGTGCTCTTAATTTTGCTGTTCTTGTCAGTTCATGGTATGATGGTCTTCATCAGTTGTTAACAAGAGAAAGATACTTCTACATCATCACAGGTTAGCAAGAGAGATGTTTCTTTCATCATATGTTAGTTAGAGAGAGAGAGAGAGAATGTGGTTGAGCAAGCAAATTTATAGGTTTTCTGTCCAACCCCTACAGCCAATCCAAGACAGCCATATCTCAGACCAATGGGGGAAAATAGTACATCTTAACACCTGCAACCATCCAAGACCATATGTTCAGCTAACCTGGCTTTGGGTGGGGGATGAGAGAAAGACTATAGCAAAGAAACACTCGCCAAACTGGTTTAAGACACATCCCCCAAATCCTGTCGTAAAATTACAACAGGCCTAAGAGGGGGTCGGGGCGGGCGGGACAAACACGAATGCCTCTCACCAAAGTAACACTAAATTACATTGCTTCGTCTAAATTACAAATAAAGACATACAAAACATTTATCAAGTTAGATGCAAAATCTTACATCACAACACATATGCATAATAGAACTAACTATTTTACATTACAGTGAGTAATTAACCAGAGTAAAAAAATAGTAAAACGTAATAAACTGAAAGCAAAATATGTTTCACGTTGTGTTAGAGGTATTCGTGGCATTATACGATTTTATTCTGTTTGGCATTGAAATTAAGACGCAAATGCTTTTTAAACTTGCATTTTTACTGTAAACTTTCAGTAAAAACAAATTTTTGAATTAACTTTTTGTCAACATCGTCGCATTGAATTTTGATTTTGTGTTTGGACTTTAATTGTGACAACGCAACGTATAACTTCCTGTGAGTGAATATCGTTGCTTTCTCTCTAATAAATAAACCGACTTATTTGAATGTTTGTCCCTGTGATTTGTTAATTGTCATAGTGAAAGCTATTCTAATGGAAAACTGTAAACGTTTTAATACAAATGGCATATCGAGATCTCCTTTGGTGTCTCATGTTAAGATGTACTGAATTATATTTCTTGTTGCCTGTTAAAATTTGACATGTCAGAATTGTTCGACCAAGTTTGAATACAACTAATCTTGTCCCTTTGCATAGCCCATCACTCAGACATCAATTACGCAATTACATTACGATACATCCTTCTCTCAACAGTAATTCGGCCGGTGGAAGACCAGACGGTGTTAACGGTTGTCGATATTCTTCATGATATTGTAAGTTGATGCTTTCATCTTCCGGACCATCACCACCAACTTTTTCAGCAGAGTCTATTGATATGCGTTTAATCAATTTGCCGTGTAACCAATCGACAATTTTCACGTTAATTCGTTTGACTTTATCGTTTCTCGGTGCTAGGATTGCCCGTGTACTCATTTCTTCTGTTGATAACCCTTCAGGATGAAAGTCTTCAATAAGATTTGGACATTCAGTAATACTTCTTCTTTTATTGGGAACTTAAAGTGAGGAAAGCATAAAAATTTATAAGAGCTGAGAGCGCAGGAACTGAGTCGGGGAAAAGCATTCACATGAATGAGAGGTGAGAGGACTGCAGGTGTGGGCCGTGAACAGGAAATGGTGGAGAGGAGGGCGGGACTTGAAAAAATTCTCTTGGCAACAGTCTCGTCTCAAGATTTTATTTTATAATAGAGAGATATCTTGCATGTTGCATTTTTTTATATTGCTTTTTAGGATATTTATTGTTATTTGTCGTGGTATTGTATGAGGAAGTCGGGAGTGGCAGAGAAGTAAGAGTTGTACAGGATATGAATGACGGAAGTGTGACCGTGGTGTGGTCTGCGGTAGGAGTGACGGAGGTGGGATTACATCAGGGATCGGCTCTGAGCCCATTCTTATTTATAATGGTGATGGACAGGTTGACAGACGAGATTAGACAGGAGTCCCCGTGGACTGGGATGTTTGCTGATGACATTGTGATCTGTAGTGAGAGTAGGGAGCAGGTTGAGGAGACCCTGGACAGGTGGAGATATGAGGAGGAGAGGAATGAAGGTCAGTAGGACCACCACGACAGAATACATGTGTGTGAATGAGAGGGAGGTCAGTGGAATTGTGAGGATGCAGGGAGTAGAGTTGATGAAGGAGGATGAGTTGAAATACTTGGGATCAACAGTACAGAGTAACGGGGATTGTGGAAGAGAAGCGAAGAAGACAGAGCAAACAGGGTGGAATGGGTGGAGAAGAGTATCTGGAGTGATTTGTGACAGACGGGTATCAGCAAGAGTGAAAGGGAAGGTCTACAGGACGGTAGTGAGACCAGCTGTGTTATATGGACTGGAGACGGTGGCACAGGAGACAGAGCTGGAGGTGGCAGAGTTAAAGATGCTAAGATTTGCTTTGGGTGTGAAGAGGATGGACAGGATTAGAAATGAGGACATTAGAGGGTCAGCTCAGGTGGGATGGTTGGGAGACAAAGTCTGAGAGGCGAGATGGCATTGGTTTGGACCTGTGCAGAGGAGAGATGCTGGGTATATTGGGATAAGGATACTAAGGATAGAGCTGCCAGGCAAGAGGAAATGAGGAAGGCCTAAGAGAAGGTTTATGGATTTTGTGAGAGAGGACATGTAGGTGATTGAGGTGACAGAGCAAGATGATGAGGACAAGAAGATATGGAAAAAGATGATCCGCTGTGGCAACCCCTAATGGGAGCAGCCGAAAGAAGAAGTAGTAGTTGTGGGTTATTCCAGTTTCCTGTCTAATGTTCCCCTTTCAGAGATTATTCATTTTTCAGCCTTCTCTCCCCGGTGGTTTGGTGAAGTGTTTAAGGCTTTGGACTTCAGACCCTGAGGTTGTGAGATCAAATCCCACTTCTGACACCACTGTGTGACCCTGAACAAGTAAGTCACTTGACCTGCCTGAGGTCCAGCTGGATAAACAAAGGAAATGGAGCCAGCAGTTGTGTCTCAGATTGTGTAGGTTGCCTTTGATAAATGTTCTAGCCCAACATAAGTAATCAAAGACTTTATCATTTCGCAGAGAGTTTTTGGCAAGCGTAATTGGAACGAATTTGTACGATTTCCTCGCTGACTCCACGAGGGGATTCAAGACCCTCCTGAAGTGTTCAGAACGGAGGTGGCCTGCATCTTTAACGTGGAAGGTCAATTGTTTTTGTGACTACAAGTAGAGCCGAGGATGTTACTTCATAAAAAATGAAAACAGACTTTCAACACGTGAGCAGTAATAAGCACAGGCCTGTCGTTTTTCTGTCTGGTTTTATCCTTTTTAATGAGGAAATGAACTGCAAGACAAGCATACAAGCGAGGAGAGCGGTTAAATGAGATGAACTGTGAAGACATCTTGAGAGTCCGCCAAGTAGGCAGTCCAAACAACAGGACCACCCTAGAACCTGGACGGGTCAAGGTTTTCCTCCTCCTCCTCCTCCAAGCTGTAAAATCTGTGCTTCTTATTCATGGTGGCCTTAGCCTTGTCCCGACACATTCATTGCCAAGTAGAAGCGTCACTGGAATCCATTCACACGTACAGTACGTCTCTTGTCAGGAAGTGGCTGCCCATATTCCGCACCCTCCTGGTCCAGGTCAGCGAGATGCTCTTAAACTGATGCCCATGTAGCTTTTCTTCTGTTTCGCTGACTGGGAATTCTCACCAAGAGGATCTGGAGAGGGTGCAGAGGGTGGGCTGCTGTGGGAGCTGGGGGTGGGGGGGTTTCTCTGTCTCCCCTGAGCCCACCCTCTAGCTTCTTCTCTGCTCCAGCTCTCTTTTGCGCTGTTTCTCCTTTTGTCTCTCCAGTTTGTCCAACGCCTTCTTCTCCTTCTCCACTGCTGCCTGCATCTCCTTGAGACGTCGCTTCAGCACACTCCGGTCAGCCGAGTTGCTCACTCCCAGGCCCTGTACGGGTACAAGCGAACGGCGGCAGGTTAGAAGGAGAAGCAATGTGGCAATCATGAGTGAAATGTTCATCTTTTAATTAACATTATTTCTATGAAGAGCAAGAAAAGTCCTAAATTCCTTTATATAGTGTCACACACGAGCATGAGGGAGGCAGTCAATGGGCCTGGCTGAACGTAGCATGCCGGATCAGAGGTTAACGGGATGAACTAAAAATGCCTCGTCTTGCTTCCCTTCAGATCCTGTCGACTACGCCACTTGTGGTCAACAGGGGGTGCACTAGTTCCCTAAACACACACATAAACAACTTCTGTTTTCCCTCCAAATCCTCTTATGGCATGTCTCCAAGAGTCATGGATGATTCCCAATCTCCTTCAATTAAATAGCAATTAGCTAATAGCGACTCCTCATTGGTTTGAAATCTACACTCGCTAAGGTTAACCATTCTTCTATTTTAAATAACAACACTATCATAATCATCTCTTCCCAGGTTAAGAGCCTGGGAGTCATTCTGGACAGGACCCTCTCTTTTTCTTCCTCTATAAATAATGTTTCTTGGACTCCCTTCTTCCATCTCTGAAACATTTCTAGACTTTGTCCTACTCTTACACAACACAGTACTGAGGTAATGGTTAATGGCTCAAGTCACTTCACAAATAGATTATTGTAATGCTGTTCTATTTGGCATACGCCAAAAACTTATCCATCACTTACAAGTTACACAAAATTCTGCTGCTGGGATAACCACCTGCTATTCTAAATTCATGGAACTTATCACAACTCTTCTCTCCTGACTTCACTCGCTCAGATCCTCATCTGCAGCTTTACTTTCTGTACCAAACCTCAAACTCAGTGCTATGGGAGCTCGAGCGTTCGCCCACGGTGCCCGTCAATGCGAGAATTCTCTTCCCTCTCACATCCATTAGCTGGACTCAATAACACAATTTTAAACTTCCTCTTTTCAAACTGGCATACCGATTAGGAGTTTATCACTGTCACTGCCAGTCCCCTTCAATATTTGTTACGATTTCTGTACCTTTATTGCTATTTGATTTTATTGCCTGGTTTGTTTATCTTTATTACTGTTGTTTAATTCATTGTAAGGTGACTTTGAGTGCTAAGAAAGG
>JANRMT010062850.1:29106403-29130041 GCA_026402145.1 Polypterus bichir lapradei | reverse complement strand
ATAGCAACTGGACAGACACATAGATACACAGGTACACACACACACACGTCATTTTATTAAGCTGGCATAATTGGATTGATTTACTGTATCTAGTAGAATGTATTTTGTACTGCTAATAAAATGCATTGCATTTGTCATTACAATAGATGGCGCATCACACACATTTGCACTAATAAAATGTATTACTACAAATATTTATGACGTGCCATCTGTTGGAATGACAAATGCAAATATTACACCCCTGTTACATGCAATTTGGAATTCATAAAAGTAGTGTTAATGTATCTGTGTGTCTTTTTCTAGGTCTCTAGTATAGGCCATCTGTAATGGAATTCGTTAAAAGCAGTGCAAATGTATCTGATGCGCCATCTGTTGGAATGACAAAAGCAATGCATTTTATTACTACATGCAGTACAAAATGCATTCCAGTAGATACATTGAATGCAATCAGTTCATCCAGGTTAATAAAAGGACAGGTGTCTGCATGTGCAGCGCCATCTTACCAGCATCATAGGCCCCCAGGGCAAAGTGGTGCGCTGGGGACCTTGTTCTGGTAGCTTAACAGAAACATACATAGGTATCAGAAACATCATGGGGTCCTATGCTCCTGATACCCCTGGCCAGTCCCCATTGGGCCCATACATTAAGATGGCCCTGTGTGTGTGCTTGTGTGTGGGTCGGTCCAGTTGCTAGGTCTATGTTATATGCCTTTTGGAATGGAGTTCATAAAATCAGTGTTAATGTATCGGATGCGCCATCTGTTGGAATGGAAAATGCAATGCATTTTATTTCTACAAATGTTTGTGATGTGCCATCTGTTAGACTGACAGAGACATAGCAAGCAGACGGATATATAGATACAAAGACACTTATTCTTTTATTAAGGTGGATGACTAATGCCTATTGACTGGTTTCATGCCATTTACTGATAATTAAAGCTTAGCCCTTGAATAACTGAGCAGGTCGTTTTCACAAACAGCAGAGTTACGTGCTGAAAGGCACTGTAAAGCCTATTGGCCGATGCTTGTCAAAGCCACCCGTCATCGTGTGGTGAACAAGAGGCCTGTTGCTGCCCACTGTTTGAAAGCCCTAGTTGTGCATTGTTGCCTAGGTAACTGCCAGGCTGCATCTGGGTCACTGTGGATCAGAGATGGCACTCAGAGTGCTTCTTGTCTCCCAGGGCAGCGGTGGTACTACCCACCCTTCTGGGGATTAATGAAGCCTTCCTACCAAATGGCACTCACAAACTAATTAAATGGGGGTCGGGGGTGTTGGGAGTGAGGACCGGCCATGGTCAGCCGATCTGCCAAGGAGTCTCAAACAAGCGCATGGCACCTCATGTGGGCACCGCAGCTGAAGCTGCTGGTTTATTTTTAGGTAAAGCTGCTGTCACATTCAGTTACTCATCAGCCAAGGCCTTGAAGTGATGGAAAAAACTGTCTTCTGTCACGTCCACCATGGTGGTCGCCCATTTAATAATTCTTCAATGGAAGTAATATCATTGAAAGAACATATACAGGTTAGGCGGATTGGCCTCTGTGTGTGTGTGTGTGTGTGTTTACTGTCTGGTGGACTGGCACCCTGTGCAGGTGCTGTTCCTGCCTTGTGCCCAGTGCTTGCTGTTTTGTGTTTCAGCTTCCCCATAAACTGCTCAGGATAAAGCGGATTTAGAAAATGGATGGATGGGTCATTATTAGTGGCTCTTTATTATTCCATTCTATACAGAGGTGTAAAATAACAAGTAATACAACATTTTCAGCTGTTTGTACTTGAGTACATTTCATTATCGCTTCATTTACTTTTACCCCACTGCATACCAAACTATCATGAACTCATGAAAGAGGCCAATCAGGTTCACTGTTGTTCAGACACAGCCAATAGAATGCCGCCTACCACTCAAAAGTGCCATAGTGCCTCCCAGCGCTCATTTGGCAGGTCGTCCCCATGCTCGTCACTCTCTGCTGTGACATGGAAACAGAACGTGCGTTATCGCCAGGGTCGGACTGGAAAACAGCATCAAAGTTTCAAGACTTTGCTTTCAAATTTAAAAATGAAGCGTGCTGAAGTAACCATTGGAGATAAGAAAGGGCTCAGAGCCGATCCCTGATGTAATCCCACCTCCGTCACTCCTACCTCAGACCACACCATGGTCACATTCCCCTCGTACATATCCTGTACAACTGTTACGCACTTCTCTGCCACTCCCGACTTCCTCATACAATACCACAGCTCCTCTCAGTCACCCTGTCATTTGCTTTCTGCAGGTCCACAAAGACGCAATGCAACTCCTTCTGTTCTTCTCTAAACTTCTCCATCAACACCCTCAGAGCAAACATCTCATCTGTGGTGCTCTTTCTTGGCATGAAACCATCCTGCTGCTCACCAATCATCACCTCCCTTCTTAACTGAGCTTCCACTACTCTTTCCCATAACTTTTTATCCCCCTGTAGTTATTTCAGTCCTGCACACCCCCTTATTCTTAGATATCGGCACCAGTTCACTTCTTCTGCACTACTCAGGCATCCTCTCACTTTCCCAGACTACATTAAAAACTCCACTGCCATCTCTCCTAAACACCTCCATGCTTCCACAGGTATGTCATTTGGACCAACGGCCTTTCCATTTTATATCCTCTTCATCGTTGTCTTTACTTCCTCCTTGCTAATCCGTTGCAATTCCTGATTCACTATCTCCAACCTCTTCTCTCTCTCTCTCGTTTTCTTCATTCATCAGCCTCTCAAAGTCGTCTTTCCATCTGCTCCACACGCTCTCCTCTCTTGCGAGTACGTTTCCATCTTTATCCTTTATCTCCCTAACCTGCTGCATGTCTTTCCCAGCTCAGTCCCTCGGTGTAGCCAATCGGTACAGGTCCTTGATGAAAATGCATTAAAGCATGTATATTACATTTTACAGATAAATCGTTAACTTCATTTCAAAAATGAATACTGTTGATAACTACACATGTGGGGGCTTCATGGTAGCGCTGCTGCCTCACAGTAAGGAGTCTTGTTCCCAGTTCGCTTGTTTTCCTGGTGGGTTTCCACAGTGTGCTCCCGTTTCCTTACTATGACAAATAGGTTTGCAGAGTTGGTGACGCTAAAAGGACGCCAGCGTACGAGGTGTGGCAGAAAAGTAATGAGACTGATTTTTTATTTACCAAAGTTTTTATTTTTTTCAAACATCAATGTTATCCCCTTCAAAGCAGTTAGTTCCCTTGGGCAGCTACACACCGATGGAGACGTTGTTCCCACTGTTGGTAGCAGCGCTGGAAGTCTTCAACCGGTATGGTCTTCAGCATGTCCGTTACACACTTTTGGATGTTTTCTAAAGTCCCGAAATGACGTCCTTTGAGGACATTTTTCAGTTTAGGAAAAAGTCACACGGACTGAGGTCAGGTGAATAAGGGGGCTGGGGAACCACAGGAATGCGTTTTTTCGATTGTCCTTAAGCTCAATTGTGAGGTTTTTCGACACCATTTTGGCACAGACCTTTTGCATGTGCAAATGTTCAGTCAAAATTTGATGAACGGTAAATCTGTTCAAATTTAATTGTTCACTCAACATTCTTAATGTTAAACGACGGTCTGATCTCACAAGAGTGTTCACACGTTTGATGTTTTCATTGGTTTTCGAAGTTGAAGGCCTCCCTGAAAAACTTGAGCTCGGGATAAAGAATGTTCCCCATAGGCCTGTTTTAACTTTTCAAACGTCACACTTGCCGATTCTCCAAGCTTAACACAAAATTTAAATGGCACAACGTTGCTCCAAATTCCGCTGTTCCATTTTGCGTGACGCACAACCAAAAACACAACTTCGCTAATAGCAGTCACAAAAATCACGTAGTTAACGGAAGGAGTTGAAACTCGCACTGAGCTATGGGAGGGTACTGATACACGTGCTCTATCAAGGACAACAGCGCAGCGTTGCCAGATCGCTTGCAGTGTTGCACGTCTCATTACTTTTCTGCCACACCACGTATGTGTGTGTGTGTGCTTGTATTCACCTTGCGATGAGCGGATGCCCCGTCCAGGGATGGTTTCTGCTTCGTGCCAGATCCCTGCGGGAATGGACACATTCCCAGATTGATGGATGTAATCATTAAACATCCGTCCTTTTCAGAGATATCGTGGTAAGGTGACCTCGGAATTTAATGAGTGTTTCAGGCAATTCACAATACAGCGAAGCCGTGATGATATCTCGCACTGCCACCTGGTAGACGCGTGCCAGTATAAACAGTAGCTTCCGGAGTTTAAACCCGGCCTAGGCTGCCTATTGTACGAGACGCCGTCATCAGCATCCGGGTCTTCGTGTGTGTCCTTCACGTGTCACCTCCGCCCGCTTTCCCTTCCTATTTTAAACTTGATGTCCCAGTTGGCGTCACTTTGGACAGTCAGACCGGCGAACCACAAAGGCAGCGAACTGCTCAGCTTTGCTCTTCGGCAACGAAGGAAAACTTCAGTTCACTAAAAAAAAAAAATTAAACAGAGCTAGAATGTCGGATAAACGGTGTCCTCAGGAGAACTAAAATAAATTGTCATTTTAATTAAGTTTACAAGAGTGGAAATGATGTTGTAAGTTGTGTAAACTCATTAATCAGCACATTCAGCGATTAAAAGGCGCACAGCACACCAACGCGCTTTCTCGTCATTTATTTATTTATTTTTTTTATTTTTTTACAGTTTTGGCCCCGTGGGAGAAGAGCGTGGACAAAGACTGCCACTCGTGCCAAACCCAACAGACAGAGAGCCCCCTCTGCACTTAGCAATAACGTGAGTTTCGTATCTGGATTGTCCTCTATCTCGATTCCATTTATACCCGACATTAAAACTCGCATCGCGTCCGGACTGAAATCCGCTGTCGCATTCAAACTGAAATCGGCTTCAGCGTTTGCTGTGTCTGGAAATGAAAATGCATTTGTATTTACACTCGTGATCGCAATCCATTTCAGACCCTCACCTCTGAAGGTGCTCTGAGGGGTCCCTATCACAGCGGCACTGCACACTGCAGGGCTTTTAATGTGTGGCTTTGGACTTTAAACCTCGACGTTGTGGACTTAAATCCCGTTACTGACACGGTGTGACCCTGAGTAAGTCACTTGACAATTGGAACAAAAATTTTCCGGCCCATTTTTTGAGTTTTGTGTGACATGATGTCAGATTTGGCTTTTTTTCTCTGTTTTTTTGTGTTGTTCCAATGCACATAAAGGAAATAAACACGTGGATACCAAAAAATTTGGAATTGCAACAATTTTATGGGAGAATTCTAGGGGTGCCGATAATTTCCGCCATGGCTGTAGATGTGAAATAAAGTAGAGAAATGTAAATGTAAAACACTATTCAACACATATGTAAAAGTCAGTATATAACTGATAGATGAGAAAGCTGCTAAGAAATAGACACATACAGTAGACGTGAAAGGCACTACAATAGATAGGAGAATAGCTATGTGCTTTATGATAAGTAGTACACTAGATGTGAAGGATACTGTATACTAAATAGATTTGAAAGCCACTAAACAATAAACAGACATATGTGAAAATTACTATATAATTGATAGATATGAAAGGCACTATAGAACAGAAATGAAAAGCACTGTACAATAGATAAAGAAATATGAAAGGCACTACAAAGAAGGAAGACTCACTATATAATAAATACATACTGTGGTCTTTGGCCGGCCAATCATCCCGGCCAATACCCCCAGGCCACCAGATGGAGCCCTCCCTGCAGTATGGAGGTGCCCCGAAGACCAGCAGGGAATCATGGACAATGGAGTTTTTATACACAGCCCTGCTGGATACCACAGGGGCCACAAGAGGGAGCTGCAGGGAGGCCCGAAGAGTCATATGTGCCCTATAACCCGGAAGAGCGATGACAGAAGTGACGCACTTCTGGGGTGAAAAAAGGACTTGTACCTGACCCAGAAGTGATAAAGAATCACATGGACTGGGGATTGGGAACACTTCTGGGTCAGGGAGAATAAAAGGACTGTGGGAGCTCCCAGACGGCGAGCTGAGCTGGGTGGAAGGGTGGCAATGCATCTGGGAGTGGAGGATTATATTATTGTAGTTATTATTGGTTTGTGTATGAATATAGTGGAGGAGAGGGTGCTTTGTGCACTGTGGCATTTAAATAAAGTCAACCTTTGGACTTTTTCCTGGTGTCTGGAGTCGTGGACAGGGGTTCAAGGGAGCGATAGCGCCCCCATCTGTCACAATACGTACATGTAAAAGGCACTATTTAATAAATTGATAAGGCGCTATATAATAGTTCGGCAGGGCGTTTCTTACCTGGGATTTGGACTTCCGTGGGCTGAAGCCGTCTGACGCAGCCTTGGGGGAGCAGGACGGCGTGCTGTTGGATGAGGCAGATCCCTTTGTAGCATCTGAGAAGCAGGAGAAAGGCACAAATGGTGACCCTGAGGAGCGGGACGGACTCTCCGAGGGATCTCTGTGAACAGGACAGGAGAGAAGGCGTCAAAAAAATGAAAAGTGCAAACAACAAAAAAAGTGAACGAACCCAAAATAATTAGGATGGCATCAAATGAGCTTGGACCCCACGGGACGGACTTCATTTGCCCGCTCTTAGTGGGACTGCGCGGCGAGATGATTGTCATTTTTGGAATTTTTCACTTAACTGACGGTAGATAAACCCGAATTGCTTACTTTGCAGCTCTCGTTAGTCGTTCAGAGTTTTCCAGCACAGTACTGAATATTTGGGCAGTGTCCGTGTGGTTCACTACAGTTAAGTACAATCGGGAAAGTAAAATTACATTAGGAACTTTATTTTCTAGAACTCTTCTTTACAGTAAATCCAATCCGATGGCACTTTACAGGTACACAGTTCCCACAGAATTGTTTCTATAATTATTTTAATGTTGCAGCACAGTTGGATCAAGTGACAAGTTCAGGGTCACGCAGTGGATTGGAGGCGGCAATTGAACTGGTAACACTGGGCTTTCCAGTCCAGCTCTGTGGCCAGCATACTGGCCGTGTTTGTTGGATCTTCAAACCTTAACTGGTGAAACAAACCCTTAATAAAAACAAATCACCTATAAAACCCGAGTGTTCAGTTCTCAGACTGGAGCCGCAGTCCTACTTTTCATTGAAATATCCGCAATTACGGCGTATTTACATAATAATCCCTCCCCAGTGACCTCTAGTGGTTAAGTGTGGATGCAAATTATTACTGGCATGAAGAGTCGCACTGCATAAGCAGCCATAAAAGCATCAGAAATTACAGTTTCATAGGATTATACTGTCATATGAACAAAATCTTACTCGCATTTGTTAAATAACGACGTTACCGCAAACTCAGACAGATGGGTCTTCTTTAATTATCATTCTGTTTCAATAGTAGTAATGCAAATTTATATTATGTAACAATAGATCTCCCTGCTGCCTTCTAATGTACTGAGCACTCACTTCATAAACAATTACATTTCAGAGGAAGAAATCCCCTTCACACAAATTAGTCAGACTTTCCTTTTACCCTTTTAATTTGCACACAATTTTTATTTTTCAAAACTCCGCTAACTGAAACAGTCAAAGCAAAGTAATCAGCAAAACAAATTCTTCACACGTTTTATGTTTTAGTTGAGCCAACCACTGAATCTGTTCAATTATTTTTAATCAGTCCTGAGGAACATAAGAAATATCCATCTATTAATCAATTATATAGTGCCTTTCAAATCTATCTGTCTACCATACAGGGCCTTTCAGATCAATCCATCCATTATATGCCATTCACATTTATCATTAACTAGCAAAATACCCGCGCTTCGCAGCGGAGAAGAAGTGTGTTAAAGAAGTTAAGAAAAAGAAGAGGAAACATTTTAAAAATAACGTAACAGGATTGTCAATGTAATTGTTTTGTGACCGTTATGAGTGTTGCTGTCATCAAGGATTTGATTATCATATTATCATATTTGGAGGATGTGTTGTGTTCAAGTTATATTCCGCGTTTGTCAACCGTTGTAAAGATAACAGGTTTCATTCATCGAAGTGTTCACCACCCAAATCGGTACTCGTGAATCTAAGATGTTTAACAGGCATTCCCGGTATTAAGTTGTGGATTTGTCTGTGAATATTTAGCGCCAGTGTGTCTATGAACGTAATTTAAACTTAATCTTTACACCTTGCTTTCCTATTGATATGTCTATAAAGGCTTGTTCAGATTCAGAGGGTTGTTTGTTTCCTACTGCATCAATAAGCAGCTCGTCTTCCTCTTTATCTGAGACAGCACACACTGCATGCACGGGTTTACCTTTCCCAGTCCTGCAAAGTCAGTTCACGTGAGCCGCTCAGAGTACATGCATCGAAGCCACTCAGCTGTGCTTGTGCTATCTTAGGCACGACAAACGCCAGCGGCAGCATGTCTATGAACCTAATTTAACGTTAAGCTTTACACCCTGCTTTCCTATTCGTTTGCATAAGCACAGTCCTTCACTAGCAATTTTAACTCCGTTACAAAGTGATCAAAAGTTTCGTTTATAACCTGCGTCTTCTCATTAAACTTGTATCTCGTGAATATCATATTCGTCTTAGGCACGACAAACGCCAGCGGCAGCGTGTCTATGAACCTAATTTAACGTTAAGCTTTACACCTTGCTTTCCTATTCGTTTGCAATAGCACAGTCCCTCACCAGCAATCTTAACTCCGTTACAGCAGTTTTAACTCTCTTACAAAGTGATCAAAAGTCTCGTTTATAACCTGCGTCTTCTCATTAAACTTGTATCTCGCGAATATCGTATTCGTCGTAGGCATGACAAACCCCAGCGGCAGCCTGTCTATGAACTTAATTAAAACTTTAGGTTTACACCGTGTTTTGTTTCCGCAGTAGCTGCACTTATGAATATGCTTGTATGCGTCACTTGCTTCATATTCTTTTGCTGCCTTCTCAATTGTGTGATGTGTGTTTTATTCAGCGCTCTTTGGAGCTCTTCCTTGTTCTCTGCGTACTGCGTTCACAGTCAGTTCACATGAGCCGCTCGGAGTACATGCGTCGAAGCTTCTCAGCTGTGCTTGTGCTATCTCATGCGATGTCCACGGCTTTATTTAATGTTAGCTCAGACCCGGCACTTAAAAGTTTCTCTTGTACTTTTGCCGAGTTTGTGCCAAACACTAGTCTATCCCTGACCATCTCATCTTCGTTTGCATAAGCACAGTCCTTCACCCGCGAATATTTAGCGGCAGCGTGTCTACGTATTGGATTGCTGCTGACGGACGGCCTTATATGAGCTGGCATTCAATTACGTGGGAGGCGTAATGATGCGGGACGCAACTCCGCCTCACACGGCGACCGAGCTGCAGGCTATGGCCGTATACAGTATATGGACGAAAGTAGGTTTCAGTTATGACCGTTATGCATAGAATTTCGAAATGAAACCTTCCCAACTTTTGTAAGTGAGCTGTAAGGAATGAGCCTGCCAAATTTCAGCCTTCTACCCACACGGGAAGTTGGAGAATTAGTGATGAGTCAGTCAGTCAGTCAGTGAAGGCTTTGCCTTTTTTTAGTATAGATACAGCACCTTTCAAATGTGTTTATCCATAAAATAGTGCATTTCATATCTATTTTTCTATTATATAATGCCATTCATATTCATCTTTCAATCATATGGCACCTTTCAGATCTATTATATAGTGCATTTCATATCAAGCACGATTGTCAGAGTGCAGGTTAGTAAGGTGATCCAGAGTCGGCTGCGATCCACCTGGTGCCAATGTGGATTAAGAACGATCGTCGCATAGGTGGGGTGGGAGTTAGGAAGCACAGTCTTAAATGTTTAAACATTTTTGAGCCCACTTTTCCTCTGTACATTTGTTACCAAGTGCTTCTTTCGGGGTACCACGATCAGGGCCACCTTAATATATGGGTACATTGGGCACTGCCTAGGCCCACAGGAGCATGAGCCCGCAATGTTTCCGAGGCCTATATGTTATGATCTGCAGGGGGCGCTCCAGTCGCCCATACCCGACACAGACAGACACTGGGCACAAGTTTGGCACACAACACACGGGTTTTCTTTACAAAGGGGGAACATTTTCCAACCGCTGACCCTTAGCAGCACAACACAATAAGCACCACAAGGCACAAAGCAACACTTTCTCCTTCTTCTCCTTTTGCTTCTCTCTCTTTCTATCTCTCTGTCTCTTCGTCCACCTTCTCCCGACTGAGGGTCTCGGAGTAACGGCAGTCGGTTCCTTTTATTCAGATTCCCAGGAGTACTTCCGGTGTCCCAACAGTGTAGTCCAGAAGCACTTCCAGGTAAGATGGAAGCCCAACAAAGTAGGGCTCTGCAGCCCATGTAGCACCCCCTTGGTGGCACCTCTAGAACCCAACAGGGTTGTCCCGAACTCCAACTCCCATGAAGCTCTGCAGGAATCCATGGCGCCAAAGCAACTCACGGCTGGCTGGCACCTAGTGATCCGGGGGGGGGAGATAATGCCCTGTGCACGCTCTTTCCTCCAGCCCTTCCACTATTGCAGCCTGGTAGGGGTCCTGGCCATCCACAACAATATGTTTCTGTTTTGCTATCAGAACACGGGGGTCCCAACACACTACTTTGCATTGTGAAGACATTGACACCTTATGATCCCTCCTACCTGTTGCCGACCGACAGCCTATTCGACTTTTCTTTCCGACCTTTCCCATAAGAGCGGCGGAGGGTGACCCTAGGGAGAGAAAACACAGGAAGAGATTAGGGAGAAATAGCACCCGCCATGAAGGGACACCGGTTATAGTTAGTTATAGTCAGTAATCTCATGGAGCAGGATTAGACATAAAAGATTCCCAGGGTTAACTTCCATTCAGGAAGGACAAGATAAGGCAGGAATACTGGATTTCTTGTCGGTTGAGGGGCTGATTAGACCAGTCCCAGTTCTGAAGATGGAACAGCCATTGATTTCCAGGCTGCCCTTCCCAGATGATGCCAATTCCTTCTTCCCAATCATTTCTGGTTTCTCGGTGGTCAGGCTCAGTTGTGACTTTACAACTTGTAAGACCAGCACGCTGCCACTCACCCGAGGTCCAGGAATCTTCTTTTGGTCTTCTTATCCAAGACAACAGTGGGGCTCCCTGGCTCTGCTGGGCTCGTATCCCGGCTGTCATCTGAAAAACACAAAACGCTGGCTTTGAGGGTCCCCGAGCAGGATGGAGGCGGATGCATTAGGCAGGGCTGCGTCTTTAATGCCACTGCTATTCATCTTCTGGGAAGCACAAATCGTTTTTAATGGCTTCACTTTGGCCTTTCACGTAGCCCTCTAAGGCAATGGTGATTTACAAGACTGCCATGTGGACAATAAGTGCTGACTAAGCGAATGTTCAGAGAGAGCTGCTCGACGCTAGGATTCACTTCACAAAGCCTCTCCAGAAACATCGACATCTGTATAATTCAGAGCATTTGTTTTATAAGGCGCCTTTCATCAGGAGTCCGACCCAAGGGGGCTTTACAGAGCATCCTGTACCCCTCCCATGCGAAGCCCCGTCACAAAGCCTCCTTTAAATGTGTCTGCTGCTCTTTTAGTCCCCATCAATGTTTGTGCGAATGAGGATCCCCTTCCTGACTCTGTTGAGGTAAGCAGTACCACCCTCAGATGAGAGGGGGCGCTGTCGCTAACACTGCCTTCTGGGGCGGCCCCAGGAAGACGGCAAGCCCTGAGATGGCTCCGCCCCTTCCAGCTGGGACTCAATAAAAACGGGCAGCCATCCCCAGAAGATGGCGACTCATCCTGACAGCCTTTGCCAATCGTCACCTTGCGCTTTCATAATTGCCAGGCCGGCTAAGATTTCTCTGGAATTTTGCTCAGAAATTCAGCTCAGGATTTTTCGCATTTGGTGCTTAATGTCTGCTGACAAAATGGGGTAGGCCCGGCTGGTGCCCGAACTATTTCTCCTGACTCCCTCATGATCCGTCCATCAGTCACATCACACATTTTAAGATGAGCCCCAACTCCAAAGTGATTTACAAAGAAATTAGAATTTATAGTGCCTTTCACATGGCACATGGTAACGGTTTACAGTTTTAAGTATACAAAGCACTTTTATAGCGCCTTTCAATGCACAAATTGCTTTATGATGCCATCGGTCCAAAGCTCACATGGAGTAATAGACGGGATGGGGGGGGATTGCTACTCATACCCCTTGAGATACCAAAATGGCATCCCTCAATATAATTAGATTGCCAGTGAACAGGGAGGGTAGGTTCACCCTGAGTGCCCGGCGTATGTGCCCCCCATGCACTTTTGGTATTATTACACTTTCAGTGGATGGGGAGGGCAGGATCCCCCTTGGTGCTCTGAGTACATGGCCCACTGAGTTACCAAAACAGTGCCCACCAGTGTCCATAGTGAGGACGGGGGGTGAGAAAAGTACCAGAGTGTGCATTACTGGAGTTCCATAAATGGTGCCCCTCACTGTCCATATTGCACTTTCAGTATTATTACACTTCCAGTAAATGTGGGGAGGCAGATTCACCCTCAGAGTCCAGCATATGTAGCCCCCCCCCAGTTACCAAAACGGTGCCAATCGGTCCAAAGCCCACATTGAGTACTAGACGGGGGGGGGGACACACATACCCCATTGAGATACCAAAATGGCACTCCTCAGCATCCATAGTGTGATTTCAGTATAATTAGATTGCCAGTGAACAGGGAGGGCAGGTTCGCCCTCACTGCCCGGCGTATGTGCCCCCATGAGTTACCAAAATGGTGCCCCTAGTGCACTTTTGGTATGATTACATGTCCAGTGGATGTGGAGGGCAGGGTCCAACTTGGTATCCACAGCATGTGCCCCACTGAGTTACCAAAACAGTACCCCCCAGTGGACTGGGGGGGGGGGTTGAGAAAAGAACCAGAGTATGTATTGCTTGAGTTAAATAAATGGCACCCCTTCATGTCTTTAGTGTGCTTTCAGTGTTATTAAATGAGGTCTGGCGGGTAAGTGAGGTTCCCCCCTCAGCTGCCTGTTTTCTAAGTATGTGCCCCTTGAGTTATATAAATTGCACCCCTCGCTGTCCATATTGTGCTTTCAGTATTATTATACTTCCAGTGGAATTGGGTTTGGGGTGGATGAGGTTCCTCCTCTTTGTCTGGAGTACGTGCCCCCCGAGTTACCAAGACGGCACACCTCGGTGTCCAGAGGGCACGTTGTTTGGGTTACATAAATGGCGCCCCCTCAGTGTCTTTAGCTTTTTTTATTAAGACTTTGAGGTCTGGCGGGTAAGTGGGGTTCCTCCTCGGTGCCCAGAGTACAAGCTCCAAATATTTCCATAAACAGCACCTCTCAGCACCCACAGCGCACTTTCAGTACTATTAGACTTTCATTGGACAGGAAGGACAGGGTCTCCCCCTCAGTGTCTGGAGTACATGTTCCCCCCTGAGTAACCAAATCAGGACCCTACGATACCCACGGTGTGGACTTTGGGTGTGAGTTTTATGTCCAGAGAGTATGTTTGTGTTAAATAATGGTGCCCCTCAATGTTTTCAGTATTATTAGACTTCGGGGTCCGGTCAGGGAACTTCTCCAGAGTTACCAAAATGGCACCCCTAGGTGTTCATAGAGTGGACACACACGGAAAGTTCTGGAAGGATCCGCCGCTTGAGTTACATAAATGCCACCCCTCGCTGTCCAAAGCTCGCTGTGAAAAATGGAGCCCCCCCCAGGTGACCGCATAAGTCGATTAAATTGATCAGTCATTAGAGTTTCTTTTACATTAATCCTCATCAGAAAGTGATTGACAAAGCATTTTCACGGGCGCTGCCATTATGAATCCCGCATTCCCCCATGAGTACCGTCACGAGATCATTTACAACGAAGAATAAACTTTCATTATGCGCAGGATTAGAAATAAGTTTATTTAAAAAAAAAAAAAAAAAAATCTGTTTTGCTCCTTCCATAGAGCCTTATGAAGCTCTTTATAGCGCCTTTCATTTCAGTCTCTACTCCAAACAGCCAACCCTACGCCGTTCATCAGATTTGTCAAATCAGCACTCACAGCAACTTCATAGCACCGTTCTTTGTGGGCACAATCGCAGCCCCCCTCACTAAGCCTTTGGTCTTTGTTGTGTCTTTTTATGTGGTGCTTTATGAGGTGATGTTTACAGCGCCTTTCATTACTCGTGCCTAACACTGCAGTTGACTCTTACTCTGTGATTTACCAAATAATGCCTGACTAAGCCATCAGCCTTCAAAGCTCCTCACTGGTCTGTTCAGTTCTCTTCTTTTCAATTCATTCTTTCAGGTAAAGAATTGGGAGCCAGCAGTGCTGCCACCTAGTGGTAAGTGAAGGGAAAACCCTAAATTTACAATGTGGATGGTCAAGAGATGTACATCCAGGAGAAACAGACAATTCATTTTGGAGCACGGAGCTAAAAGAAGAGGACGATGCTGGGGGATCAGCGCAGCGAGCACATCACACAATTCCTGCTCCGTCTTCACTGGCTCCCTGTGTCTTACAGAATCGATTATAAAATCCTACTAATAACCTACAAAGCTTTAAATAACCTCGCGCCAAACTACATCAGTGAGCTTCTCCATCACTATGTGCCTGCCCGCCCACTAAGGTCCTCTGATTCTGGCAATCTTGTGGTACCCCACACTAATCTACACTCCATGGGTGACAGCGCGGCCTTCAGCTGTATGGTGCCCAGACTCTGGAATGACATCCCGAAATTAATCAGGTCAGCTGACTCCATGACGTCTTTTAAAAAACAACTCCAAACTCATCTGTTCAGGACGGCTTTTAGGTCTACTTGACTTTATTACCCTTCTCTCAGTCTACCGCTATGTCAAGATGCTCATGTAACCTGTATATGTGTGTGTGTGTGTGTGTGTGTGTGTGTGCCACACCATCAATTATGTTGTCTGTTAGGCTTTTGTTTCTCTGCATTCACTGTCGTAATCTTCTTTCTTTCTTTATTTGCTTTGTACAATGCTATATACTGTATACCGTCATTCTTTCTTATATTCTGCAAGTGCCTTGTGCATAAGAAAGGCGCTATATAAATAAAATGTATTATTTATTATTATTTATTATTTAAAAACCATGAAACCCACCAGCCTGACACCCTCCCATCACTCACACGTGGCACAGCGTACCTTCACTTTCTGTCCGGCGTTCTCGTCGGATGTACACAGGAGAGCTGTCGGAGCTTGGGCAGGACTTGGACGGCGAGCTGGTGGGCGTGGAGCCCAAGGCCTCTTGGGACGAGGCGTTGGTGAGAGGCTGGTAGCGACCGCGGGCCGTGGCGGGGGAGGTCTCTCCTTCCTCCAAGGTGCGTCGTACAGCTGACGTGTCAAAGGAGAAGGCCGTGCCCCTCAGGACGGGAGAAGACGACAGGATGGAATCCGGAGATGGAGACGAGCCACGCAGGGCCGAGTGAAAAGGGGAGCGCATACCGTGCAGGGGGCTTCCATAGCCGTCCAAGGACTGCAAAATGAGAGAGAAAGATGGGGGCGGGGTCAAAGATGAGGCGGGTGCTTTTTTTGATCTCCCTGTGCTCATCCCTTAGGGTTTTTTTTATAGCGGACACATGTCTTGTGGCAGTCACTGTGGGATGGGAAGATTATGACAAGGGTCCCCCCCCCATCACTATATGTATAGGGTGGTCCAGATCTAATTATGCAACTTTTAATGCAATGCAGGAAAACAATACAAAACAAAAGAGTTCCTGTTGCCTTTCTATCAACTTGCACCAGTCTGACCATTGACCTCTGGCATCCACACTCAATGGATATTCTCCCGGTTTTTATGACCACTCTCTGTAAACCCTAGAGATGATTTGTGTGTGAAAATCCCAGTAGATCAGTCAGATCAGCCCACCTGGCACCAACCACCATGCCACGTTCAAAGTCACTTCAACCCCCTTTCTTCATCTCCACTCTGATACTCGGTTTGAACTTCAGCAGATCATCTTAACAAGGTTGACATGCATTGATGTGCTGCCCTGTGATTGGCTGATTAGAGATTTGTGTTAACAAGCAGTTGAACAGGCGTACCTAATAAAGTGGCCGCTCAGTGTGTAATACACTGCCTTACTTGTCTGACCAACACACAACATGTCGCTACTCTCGGGCACCATGAAAACCAAAAATGTATTAAAAGTCCATGGCATGACCCAGGTGTTTGGTTTCCTTCAGGAATGCCACTAATCCGAGTTTTACCAGACCTTACCAGACCAGAGAATCCTGGTTTTCATGGTCTGAGAGTCTATTGGGTGCCTTTTTTGCAGACACCAAGCAGGCTTCCGTGTGTCTTTTACTGAGGACAGGCTTCTGTTTGGCCACTCTGTCATAAAGCTCAGATCGGTGGAGATTTACAGTGCTGGTTGACCTTCAAGAAGTTTTCTCCCATCTCTATAGAGGTTCTCTTCTTGGTCACCTCTCTTACCAAGGTGCATCTTCCATCGCTGCTCAGTTTGGCTGGTGGGCCTGCTCCAGGAAAGGTCATGGTTGTTCCAAACATCTTCCCATTTAAGAATGGTGGAGACCACTGAGCTCTTGGGGACCTTCAGTGCTGCAAGCAGTTCCTTTGACCTCATGGCTTGGTGTTTGGTCACCTTCAGGACATTCTGTAGCCAGGTGTGTGCCTCTCTATAGAACTGGGTATGAATATTTGCATCAATGGGATAATTTTCAATTTTTACTTTTAAGAATTTTTTTCCAAAAATGCCTAATATCCTGCCTTTTGCCTTGTTATTCATTGGTATTGTGTGTTATTTGATGAGGGGAAAAATGAATTTAAATGATTTAGCTCACAAATGAAACGTAACAAAATATGAAAAATTGAAGGGTACGGATACTTTCTGAATCCTCTTTATGTGCATATATACAGTATATATCTACTACAAATATTTGTGATGCACCATCTGTTGGAATGCATCATGTGTCATGATTTTATTCCATTTGGTAAAGGATAAAAAAACAGTGTTAATGCTTGTGTGATGCGCCATCTGTTGGAATGATAAGTGCAATACATTTTATTCCTACAAATGTTTGTGATGTGCCGTCTGTTGGAACGGCAGAGACGTAGCAACTGTGTGGATACACACATACATGAACACAATGGACACACCCTTTTTAAGGAGGGTATTTGTTTTGGAATCATGTGTATGTATAATGTACTAATGGGATATTTTTTATTTTTAAGAATTTTCACAAAAAATACCTAAAATCCTGTCTTTTATTCAGTGTTATTGTGTGTTATTTGATGAGGGGGTAAAAAATGAATTGAAATGATTTAGCACACAGCTGCAACATAACAAAATGTGAAAAAGTAAAGAGTATGCATCCACTTTATGTGCATATACACACTATATATATCTACTACTAATATTTGTGATGCACCATCTATCACGATTTTATTCCATTTGGTAAGGGATTCATAAGGGATTCATAAAATGTTTGTGTGATGCGCCATCTGTTGGAATGGAAGAGACTTAGCAACTGGGTGGACACACACATAACATGAACACAATGGACACACCCTTTTTAAGGTGGGTATTTGTTTTGTAACCATGTGTACTTTGCTGTATATTGTATGCTAAAAAAACAATTAAAAGTTACTGCCTTTCTAAAAAAACAGAAAAGCTATTTTGGAGTGTCCAGTGACACTCTACTGTATTTCAGTGTATATGACTCGTATATGCACAGGACTGTATACTGCAGGTGGCTTTGCATGTACTCTCCTGGCTATACTGTGTATCTGTGTGAGTAGGTGAAGAGCCCCACATGTAGAAGCAGTAGTCGCGTTGCTGTGTGCCGAGTACTGTGACATTTTTCCTTGTGTGACTTACCAACATGCTATGTATCTCCATTCTCCAGCGCCATGAGAAATCACAATACATTAAAATGCGGTAGAAATCTCACACCACACTCATATAAAGGACAAGTGGACGTGTAACCTCTGAACAGCTGAAAGAGGCTTGATCATGTAACATGACACCTAACTGATGTGGACTCGATTATGTTGACCTCCTTTGCAAGTCATTTTGAATAAAAGTGTTGGTTAAATCAATACACATAAATGTAGCATAAGAATACGGGTGTGCTTCTGTGGGCATACGTACATTACATGCTTTTACTTTGTACATACAGTCAGTCAGTCAGCCATCTTCCAACCCGCTATATCCTAACACAGGGTCACGGGAGTCTGCTGGAGCCAAGCCCAGCCAGCACAGGGCGCAAGGCAGGAATAAACCCCAGGTTGGGCACCAGCCCATTGCAGGGCACACACACACAAAGTACACACTAGGGACAATTTAGGACCACCAATGCACCTAACCTGCATGTCTTTGGACTGTGGGAGGAAACCCACGCAGACACGGGGAGAACATGCAAACTCCTCGCAGGGAGGACCTGGGAAGCGAACCCAGGTCTCCTAACTGCGAGGCAGCACCACTACCATTGCGCCACCATGCCGCCTGTACATACAGTGTGTCTGCTAAGGTGTATGCACACAGTGTGGGCACATGAAACTGTATGTGTGTGTCAGGTATGCGTGGGTGTGTAACAGGGCAGCACATACCTGTTAGTGTATTCTATATGCATGTCCATGCAGGTGTATATGCAAGTCCTGTATGTCTTTATGGGAATACAAAGGACTGTGCACGTGTGTGTCTGTTGTGAGGGACGGCCCAGGAGCTTTACCTGGCCGGGATGCCCACAACCTGGGAAAACACAGGGAGGCAGCTTTCACAGGGCTTTGTCTCCCCCGAGACCCTAGATGGCAGCACTGCCACAGATTTTCTCAGGGCACCTTGGGAAATGGAGTTTATTGACTCCCCCCCTCCGTGTTGTAGGGATAGGGAAGCCCTGCGTTGTTGGGCCCCCACCTTGCCAGGAAGTGCTTTCGAGCCCCAGCTTCAGGATGCTGGAAATTCTTCTGGATGTTGCATAAACGGAGCTGCCTGACAAAACTCTGGGAGACAGAGTCAGGAGGAGGAGGATGAAGCTTGCTGGATGAGCGGAGGAGAAGTTGAGAGAGAGAAGACGACAGACTTGCACAGCAGCAGCGCATTGGAAATGTGTTTGTGGTTGTGGTGTGGGAAGCACTTGCTGAGGGAAGAGCTTCCCACAAATAAAAGCCTTTGTGTTTAGTGTCTGAGCCTCTGCGGTGTACAGTTTGGGGAACTCTAGCGCCCCCTAGGAACCACACTGGATGTTTGTTGTGCATTCATAATTACCCTCAATATAAGAAATTTGGGTTATATTGGTCCAATCACGGCAGACAGGCTCGCTGAGGTTAAATTTCTCCTACAAGAGCCAAACATTGTATACTGCAGCACCACAAAAAAAAGACAAAAATAAAAAGTGATTAAGTGTAAAAAAAAAGTAGATTTAAATGAGCCGGTTTTCCATTCGACTCACTTTTGTGGTTCATTCCCCGGACTTGGAGGGCTCACCTTTCTTTCCAGGCTCTCGTCCCCCTCTGTTGAACTGATGCTGTCCCTCAGCCTGGACCGTGACGGCCGGTGCCTCCTGGCCTTGACTGACAGCTGAGCGCGGGCCTTTTGCAGGCTGCTGTCCAGAAGTTTGGTCTCTGGAATTGCTTCGTTAAAATCTAAAAGAGATAACATAAAAAAAAAAATAATAATAAAAAGTCTACTTGACTGTTGAGGTTCAAATGTTTCTGCTCCACCCACCCGGTCCACAAGGTCAAACGTGTCCAGAGATCCTCCATCGTTGGCTTTTCTGTGCACTACCTGTGGGCTCGGTGGCGCCCTCTACCTGCAGCTGTGGGACTCCTGCTGCCCGCCAGCTCTTCGTGCCATTCATTAAGTGCACCTTCTCAGACAAGGTCGACATTGTCTAACTGCTTTGAATTTCCGATGTGCCCCTTCCCACACTCATGTTGTGGTTGCAGGCTTGTGTGAATTCTGAAGGCCATTAAGACCTAACATGGTCAGTCTTTCTAAAAATCTCTGGCCTTATTTAGTCGTACAAGGTATTCCTTGAAAATGGAGTCAACGACCAGAGTAAAACTTAGGGTATGTATGATATCTATTAGGATAAAACTCCCTGGCAATGCCACCGCAGGTCTGCAAGATCTAACATAGTCCTGCTCCACCACGATATGCCTGTGAAATCAGACCGATTCAGTGTCATAGGACATTACTCAAGATTTCATTTTGATTGAGCCAGCTGAACTATGAGGTAACCCTCTACTTGTAATTTGACTGAGTCAGTTCAGGCCCATAGGAACGTGTGTAGGATTAACAGAATGAAACTCCATGTAGGTACAGCTGCAGGTCTGAAAGCTTCAACAGGGTCAGACTCCATCCTGGTGCTGCTGAAGGTCTACATCAGCGTTTCTCAACATTTAAGTATTTGCGACCTGAGTTTTCATAACAGTTTTACGCGCGCCCCCCTAACGTTTTTTTTTTTTTTTTTTTTTAAGTAGCCCACTAATACCAATTTGTTCTTTTTTAATCTATACTAATAAAAGGCAAAGCCCTCACTGACTGACTGACTCACTCACTCACTCATCACTAATTCTCCAACTTCCCCTGTAGGTAGAAGGCTGAAATTTGTCAGGCTCATTCCTTACAGCTTACTTACAAAAGTTAAGCAGGTTTCATTTCGAAATTCTACGCGTAATGGTCATAACTGGAACCTACTTATGTGCATATACACTCACCTAAAGGATTATTAGGAACACCTGTTCAATTTCTCATTAATGCAATTATCTAATCAACCAATCACATGGCAGTTGCTTCAATGCATTTAGGGGTGTGGTCCTGGT
This sequence comes from Polypterus bichir lapradei, assembly GCA_026402145.1. Taxonomy (NCBI): domain Eukaryota; kingdom Metazoa; phylum Chordata; class Cladistia; order Polypteriformes; family Polypteridae; genus Polypterus; species Polypterus bichir. Next base: position 29,109,302 of record JANRMT010062850.1, on the reverse strand, counting down.
CAAGACAATCTCCTGAACTCCAAACTGAATGTCAGAATGGGAAAGAAAGGTGATTTAAGCAATTCTGAGCGTGGCATGGTTGTTGGTACCAGACGGGCAGGTCTGAGTATTTCACAATCTGCTCAGTTACTGGGATTTTCACGCACAACCATTTCTAGGGTTTACAAAGAATGGTGTGAAAAGGGAAAAACATCCAGTATACGGCAGTCCTGTGGGCGAAAATGCCTTGTTGATGCTAGAGGTCAGAGGAGAATGGGCCGACTGATTCAAGCTGATAGAAGAGCAACTTTGACTGAAATAACCACTCGTTACAACCGAGGTATGCAGCAAAGCATTTGTGAAGCCACAACACGCACAACCTTGAGGCGGATGGGCTACAACAGCAGAAGACCCCACCGGGTACCACTCATCTCCACTACAAATAGGAAAAAGAGGCTACAATTTGCACGAGCTCCCCAAAATTGGACAGTTGAAGACTGGAAAAATGTTGCCTGGTCTGATGAGTCTCGATTTCTGTTGAGACATTCAAATGGTAGAGTCAGAATTTGGCGTAAACAGAATGAGAACATGGATCCATCATGCCTTGTTACCACTGTGCAGGCTGGTGGTGGTGGTGTAATGGTGTGGGGGATGCTTTCTTGGCACACTTTAGGCCCCTTAGTGCCAATTGGGCATCGGCTACCTGAGCATTGTTTCTGACCATATCCATCCCTTCATGACCACCATGTACCCATCCTCTGATGGCTACTTCCAGCAGGATAATGCACCATGTCACAAAGCTCGAATCATTTCAAATTGGTTTCTTGAACATGACAATGAGTTCACTGTACTAAAATGGCCCCCACAGTCACCAGATCTCAACCCAATAGAGCATCTTTGGGATGTGGTGGAACGGGACCTTCGTGCCCTGGATGTGCAGCCCACAAATCTCCATCAACTGCATGATGCTCTCCTATCAATATGGGCCAACATTTCTAAAGAATGCTTTCAGCACCTTGTTGAATCAATGCCACGTAGAATTAAGGCAGTTCTGAAGGCGAAAGGGGGTCAAACACCGTATTAGTATGGTGTTCCTAATAATCCTTTAGGTGAGTGTATACGGCCATAGCCTGCAGCTCGGTCGCCGTGTGAGGCGGAGTTGCGTCCCGCATCATCACGCCTCCCACGTAATTGAGTGCCTGCCCATATAAGGCCGTCTGTCGGCAGCAATCCAATAGACACGCTGCTGCTAAATATTCGCGGGTGAAGGACTGTGCTTATGCAAACGAAGATGAGATGGTCAGGGATAGACTAGTGTTTGGCACAAACTCAGCGAACGTGCGAGATAAACTTTGAAGTGCCGGGTCTGAGCTAACATTAAATAAAGCTGTGGACATGGCAAGATGGCACGACATAGCACAAGCACAGCTGAGAACCTTTAACGCATGTGCTCCGAGCGGCTCACGTGAACGGACTGTGAACGCAGTACGCAGAGAACAAGGAGCGCTGAACAAAAATGGCAGCAATCCAATAGACACGCTGCCGCTAAATATTTGCGGGCGAAGGACTGTGCTTAGCATATTCATAAGTGCAGCTACTGCGGAAACCCTCTGACGCTGAACAAGCCTTTGTAGACATATCAATAGGAAAGCAAGCAAGTTTAAATTACGTTCATAGACTGTGGTATAGCGGGTCCACAGCTCGCTGAGCAAAGGCCGTTTTTTTAAATAATCACCGCTCTCGCAGCGGCTTAGCGAGGGGGCGTTGGGCCATAGCAAGCCATGGGTGATCTGCGGTGTGGGCATTTCTCACCGAGTGCACAGGCGAGGAACTGCCCACATTGGTGATTATTCCCGTGTCTAATTTGTTACAGCTGCTATGGCCCCTCGCTAGGTAAAAGAAGCGCGAGTCAGTAAAGGAGAGATCAGAGATGAAAAGGAGAGAAAGAATGAGAGAAAAAAGAAAGAGGACGGAGGTTACAGGGAGCGAGGAAACAGGCGGTGCAAGAGAGGGACAAACACGCGGTGCGCGCGTACGAGCGCTCGAGGGCAGCTGCAGAGAGCGTCTTGCCTGCTGCTAAGCCCAAATGGGATAAGCAGGTGAGACGCAAACAGAAAAGAAGCACCAGAGTTGTTGTTGTTGTTGTTTTAAAACTGCTTCCAAAGAAACATTTTAACCTTCGATTTTAAAGGATTGCTTTTGTTTGCTGTTTTTAACCTCGACGTTCCTTTTAATGGATTATTTATTTATTTATTCATTGAAGAACTTGAAAGCACTGCACTATTTATTGAACACTTTTGTTTTGATTGACTGTTTTTAATAAAAGCACTTTTGCACTTTTTACCTTCCCCTTGCTCAGTTATTGCCTACACTGACCAGCTCATCGGTGACATTACCGACGGTGTTGGGTCCAAGGGCTTCCAAAAATCAGATGGGAGCGTGGAGCCAGAACCCGCATCGTCACATAGACACGCTGCCGCTAAATATTCGCAGGCAAATCCACAACTTAATACCGGGAATGCCTGTTAAACATCTTAGATTCACGAGTACCGATTTGGGTAGTGAACACTTCGATGAATGAAACCTGTTCAAAAAATGCATTACACAATTGAGAAGGCAGCAAAAGAATATGAAGCGAGTGACGCATACAAGCATATTCATAAGTGCAGCTACTGCGGGAACAAAACACGGTGTAAACCTAAAGTTTTAATTAAGTTCATAGACAGGCTGCCGCTGGGGTTTGTCGTGCCTACGACGAATACGATATTCGCGAGATACAAGTTTAATGAGAAGACGCAGGGTATAAACGAGACTTTTGATCATTTTGTAACGGAGTTAAAATTGCTGTAACGGAGTTCAAATTGCTGGTGAAGGACTGTGCTATTGCAAACGAATAGGAAAGCAGGGTGTAAAGCTTAAC
>JANRMT010062850.1:29079628-29096403 GCA_026402145.1 Polypterus bichir lapradei | reverse complement strand
ATATATATATATATATATATATATATATATACACACACACACACACACACACAAATATATTATAATGACAGATAGGGGGCGCTATCGTCCCCTTGAACCCTCAGACTACACGCCAGACACCAGGTAAAAGTCCAAAAGTTGACTTTATTATTATTATAATGTGCACAAAGCACCCTCCTCTCCACAATACTCATACAATACAATCACTAAGCAATAAACAATAATCCTCCACTCTCCCAGACGCGTTGCCACCGTGCCACCCAGCTCAGCTCTCGTCTGGTATTTTCCAGTCTTAGTCCGTGACCCGGGAGTGCTTCTGAACCCCTGCCCCATGTGACTAGGACGCACTTCCAGGTTGTATGAAAAATACTCGTTGCTCCTCCCTGCAACTCCATCTAGTGGCCCCTGTGGTATCCAGCAGGGCTGTGGATGAAAACTCCATTGTTCATAATTCCCTGCTGGTATTTGGGGCACCTCCATGCTGCAGAGAGGGCTCCACCTGTTGGCCTGGGGGTATTGGCCAGGATGACTGGCCGGCCATAGACCACTATATACAGTATATATATATATATATATCTATTATAAAATAATCTTGGAAGGGAGACTAGGGAGATGAGATGTGGTCTTCTTGGAAGACAATTTGACATCACGTGAGACAAGGCAGTGAGACAACATTTTAAACAAGTTCACGGACATCTAATCTAGCAGTTGTTGGAATGCTTTTGGCAGACACACTTCATGTGCTTCCAGCTTTTAAAACAGCAACAAGCAGAACACTCAGCTCGCCAGCAGCAGCAACCCAGCTGATGATCCGACTGGTACTCCTTAGCATGTGTTCAGCCAAACACGCACCCCCCACCCCACCCCCCCCCTTTCACAATGCGAGTGGCAGAGACACGAAGTGGCAAAAGAAGTGGCTGCTGTACAGGCTTTAAAAATGATCGACGCGCAGCGCGACAAAAACAATACGCAGCTCGCCAGCAGCAGCAGCAACAAGCCAGCAGATGATCCGACGGCATCTCCTTAGCGTGTGTTCAGCAAGCTCCCCCCCCACATCACAATACGAGTAGCATTAGATGTCCTGATTTAACCACACCCAGGGCCGGAAATAAAGTACAGTATTGTTTTTACAAAAGTTTTAAAGTAAAAGTGAAAATAATGCATATGTAACAATTCCCATGAAAATAACAATCTCTTTAAATTGTGTATCTGGTAAACCAAACCCAGGGGTGGACGAGTGAAGCGAGCAGGAGTTGGAGCCCCCTAGTGTTTATATATATATATATATATATATATTTCACATATGAGATATTTTCATGTATGTATTTATGAAAATGCTTCTCAGCTAAACTTTAAACCAGTTAGAAGGCACTATAAAAATGAAACAGAACCTGCTGGACTTTATAGAGTTAACTTAGGAGTGAAACTACTTCTTTTATGAAATACGACACTAAAAATGCATAATTTGCCTCAAGCATTGCAATTCAAGTATATTAAAGGCACTATATAGCTCTTCATGAAATATGAAAAAAAATGGAAATCTCTGCACATGGAGGGGGAAGACACCATAACGTCTTTTATTTATTTCTTAGCACCGCTGTGTTGTTTGCACCTTTACACTCCTTTTGAGTTTTACAGCCCCCTTCAAACGAAAGGCGCTATATAAAAATAAACATGGATTAATTGTACTGCTGGCGGAATTCCAGCCTGACCCAATTTTCAAGTTAGAAACACCATCTTTGCTTCCTCTTATTGCAATTTATAGCTTTTCACTATGAAGGAATCCAGCTCTGCGGATTGAGCCATAAATAAGGCAGCATGAAATATGAACTTCATTAAGAAAACAACAACGGAAGCGAGATGGAGCAACGCAGGAGATGCCGCGCCCGCCGCTGAGAGCTCAAGGCCACCTTCAGCTCGCTTGGGCTCCTCTGTTCAGTCCTACCAGCCTCTGACAAATCTAAAATCCTCACTGCAATTTCTAGATGAAATGCTAACACAGACGTGTGGGGTGGGATGGGGGCTCGATTTGCCTGTCTGTGTTTGTGGGTGACAGAATGACAGAAAAAATGAGAAATCTATTCTAAAGTCTTTATAATTGATGTCTGTTGGAAAAAATGATTGATTTGTCTCAGCCTGGGAGTCAGATACTCGTCTGCCTCAGAAGAAGGTGCAGCTTTGGTTCTGTCAGACCTTCTAAATCTCACTTGGTAATTGCACTTTAACTTGTCTGGGACCAAATCCTGACAGAACACAGATAATAATAACCCACCTTAACAAAAGGATAAGTGTCTGTGTGTCTGTCTGTGTGTCTGTCAAGTTGCTATGTCTCTCATTCCAAAACATGGTGCATAACAAATAGTTCTTGTAATAAAAGGCATTGTATTTGTCATTCCAACAATTGGTGCATCTCAAACATTAACACCGCTTTTACAATGTCCCTTAGCAAAGGGCATATAACAAAGACATATTCATTGAACTTTCCATGCTAACAGATGGCGCATCACAAAGATTAAGACCGCTTTTACAAATCCCATACCAAAGGGCATATAACAGAGACATATTTATTGCACTTGTCATTCTAACAAATGGCGCATCACAAATATTAACACTGCTTTTACAAATCCCATACCAAATAACTGAGACATATGTATTGCACTTGTCATTCTATCAGGTGGCACATCACAAATAATAACACTGCTTTTACAAATTCTATATCAAAGGGCATGTAACAAAGACATATTAATTGCACTTTTCATTCTAACAAATGGCGCATCACAAACATTAAGACTGCTTTTACACATCTCATACCAAAGGGCATATAACAGAGACATATGCATTGTACTTGTCATTCTAACAGGTGGTGCACCACAAACAATAACACTGCTTTTACAAATCTCATACCAAAGGGCATCTAATAAAGATATATTCATTGCACTTTTCATTCTAACAAATGGTGCATCGCAAATATTAACAGTGCATTTACAAATCTTATACCAAAGGGCATATAACAGAGACATATGCATTGCAATGGTGAAGTGCAAAAGTTAACACTGAGATGTATGTTGATTACTTAGATTTCAACCCGTCTTGGATGGGTAGCACAGCTAATAATAAAATAATATGCTGTTATTATTATCATCATTCTCCATTCTTAATCCAATTCAAGGTCTCAAGAGGAAAGGACTGTGTAGAAGGCATGATCCAGCTATAGAGGCGGCAGAAAACCATCACAAGACCAATAACGGTCCATGCATCTCTAAATCCAGTTATCCAGGGCAGAGGAGTGGAGACACTGAAGCCTATACCCTTTTACAGAACCCCATCCCATCACTGATTGAGGAGAACACAATGGTTCTCAGTTTAAAAACCCTACTTCAGTTTCTCCGTCTGTGGAGCTCTGACTTCAGGTGGTCTTACTGGGACATCATGTATTATATCTGGCATGGGGCACAAGGCAGGAACAGTCCCTGCACAGAGTGCCAGTCTATCACAGGGTGAACACAAACACTCAGGACAATTTAACAGTGCCACTCCACCTAACTTGTATGTTCTTTGGACTGTAGGAGGAAATCGGAGCACGTGGAGGAAACCCATAGAGAGAACATGTGACCAAACATCTGAGCCAATGGCGGAGACACAGGAGACGCATCTGATAAAAGTGCTGTATCTGCACCCGCCTCCCATTCTCCTGATGTTGATGGGACCATTTCAGGGGTGCAACGGCATTACAAAAACAATACAAACATGGGCTGATATAAAAGCTGGGGCACTACAGCTCAAATATCAAGAGTTGGGTGAAAGGGACAGCCATACTAAAGACTGCCAACGCATTAACAAGAACTGGCCAGTCCATCAGTTCAGAAAGGTGTGGTACCTGAACCACTTGTCAACCCAGCAAAGACATTTTCTGCCTCCTCTTCATATAAAACTCGGACTGATGAAGAAGTTTTTGAAATCAATGAACGATGAGGGTGAAGGACTTTGATATCTGAGCCGGACGTTTCCGAGAATTTCTGTTGGTTCACGGCAAGCAGTTAGAAGATGTGCTAGCAGGGTTAGAGGAGACCACATGGGAGATATTCAAGGGTGTTTTTTGGCAGCAAACTACGTCCAGCAGGCGGACGACATGTTTCAAGCGTAAACCGTGACGTGCAACATGTCGCTAAATGATTCATCTTCTGCGCTCACATTCCGCTGATCTCGATATACAGTCAGGGATGAACACAGTGAAAGGTTTCAGCAGGACACTTAAATGATGGAAAAGTGGGATCTGCCAATGCTGGCCGACTATTGTTGGACCCTAAAACGAGATGCATGGCATGCCGAGTGCAAACGAAAATCAGCAGCAAGACATTGTTAGGTTGATTGAAGGAATGCAAGGGGTCGGCATAATTAGGCAGTTAAATGCACTAAATTTGTTAAAAGTTAATGTCCTATTTCTCCCAAGTTCTACATGATTGAACCGATCGGAAGTTATATTAAGGCTCATCAGGAAGCTGTCCACCACCAAACGTTTTTTCCAGAAGCAAAACATTTGCAATGAATTATTTATTAACCAGTAATGGCACTCCACTTGACTTGAGCATTCCTAGTTCTCCTCCTCTTTCTCTGTACGTTTATCAATCGTATGCTCGGAGTTTGATGCGCTTGATGCTTCCTGAGCAGCTCTTCTCTTCTCCACCCTAGCGGGCCCGCTTCTTCTCTTCTTTCGTCGGCATCTTTTCACGTTATAACTGATCAGTGTTTGTATTGCAATTTCTTACTACGTTTTATTTAATTTTTCACTTAAGCTGGCACTTAAGTGTTCAGTCTGCCTCAAGATTGATTTAAGATATGAAGAGGTAGAGGAGGTGATGGCAAAGGTGGTAGGGATGAGAATGGCGCCCGTACGCATGCGCTGCATGGCCGCCCTGCTGGCCGCTGCTGAGAGTTGATTCTACAATAAAATAAAATAAAAATAAAAAGAGGAATAACCCTGGAGGTCAGTCATCACCCCCAAAGCAGATAGTAGACATCACGTAGTATATGTTTACCACATTTCAGGTCAATAGCTCAAACGGTTTGCGAGCTAACAGGTGATTTAAAATCCTTGACAGACAAACGAACAGCCACGGTAGTGCATTATATAAAAAGATAAGTAGCTGTCCCACGCAGTTCTGCCCGTATAGGATCGAAACGGAGCAAACTTTAAAAAAATCAATTAACAAACAGGTATCGCTAGCTAAAGTCCGCTCCAAAATGCATAGGTTAGGCCAGGGGTGTCGAACTCCGGGCCTGGAGGGCCGCAGTGGCTGCAGGTTTTCATTCTCGCCCTTTTCCTAACCAGTGGCCAGTTTTCACTGCTAATTAACTTTTTTTCCCTTCATTTTCATAGCCCTGTTTTTAAGGATTCTTTCCTTTCTTCATTAAATGACAGCCAAACAGAAAAATGAGATGTGAAGAGGGGACTGGGTGGTCTCATGGCCTGGAATCCCTGCAGATTTTATTTTTTTCTCCGGCCGTCTGGAGGTTTTTTTTTTGTTTTTTCTGTCCACCCTGGCCATCGGACCTTACTCTTATTCTATGTTAATTAATGTTGACTTATTTCATTTTCTTACCGTGTCTTTTATTTTTCTATTCTTCATTATGTAAAGCACTTTGAGCTACTTTTTGTATGAAAATGTGCTATATAAATAAATGTTGTTGTTGTTGAAACTAGACAACAGATGAGCAGCTAAACTGGGATTTCAAACTCCAACCAGTCTCTTAATGAGAAGCCAATTCTTGCTGTTAATTAAACCCATTATTTAATTCCATGGCTTGCTGGTCCGTGTACTTTTTGGTATTTGATATTTAATTTCAGAATACATCATTAAAAAAAAAAAAAGACACTTATTTGATTTTCAACTTAAAAGGGAAAAATTAAGGTTAGGCTTAGGGTAGGGTTAGGGTTAGAATGCACGAAATGAGAATGAGAAAATGCCCTTTATTTATTTTGTCTGAACCGTACGTTTTTGTAGCTCAACAACTCGGTCAGGTAATGCGCCACTTGCAGCAAACACTGGTCACTGGTGTGTAGGCTGGACTATCATTATGACGTTGGAACAGCACTCATACGTGATTTTAGAGATGGCAAAACAAGGCCTGTCATCGAAAATTATATCTGTAAATCACCAAATGTTAGCTGTTTCGCAATAAGTAACAATAATAACGTTCAAAAAAGAACTGCTACATCAATGAACCAAAGTTTGCAAAGTTTGTATTTTTACCCAAGTTTTTCTGCTGTCATGTCCTCGTCCCAGAGTGTCACTCTTTTACTGTTCTGAAAAACAACGTAACGGTCCATCCTCTGCTGATGCCAGTGTAACTTCAAGGCCGTCGGCCGATGTGTTGTGAGGAGGACTGTTTGCACGGGTCGTCAAAAATCGAGTAGAAGAAGTAGTACTTCCGGTTTGTTGTTTTTGAGCTATTACACTTTTATTATTTGAATCACAAATAAATCCAGAAAAGTATGTGTAATTTTAAGTTTATGACTGTTATCTGTTACCATAGAATTAAAAACATATCTTATTTTCCCTCATTTTATTCTTTAATCAGAAATCTAAATTTGAAAATTCCTTTCATTTTTGTTTTTTCATTTTTGCTTCTAAAATGAGATTTCAAATACCAAAAAGTACATGGACCCTTGTTTGCTGCTCTCATTCTGCCACAGCAGACATTTCCAAAACTGATCGATTTTTCTGTTTTTTCTAAGAACGCTGTCAAGATGTTTTGGTGACCTGAGAGATCAACCTCACCGAGACCATCACCTCTCTTTATTTTCAGGTATTGTGTGATGGGCACAGGTGAGGTGGTCACGTGGTGGCTCGTTGTGTGTCTCGTTATTGTTTGGCTGCTGATTAAGGAAAAAGAGACAACTAAGGGGCCTGAGTCAAGTTAATTCAAAACTAAGGCAAAAGAAGTGAATCAACAGCAGAAACTGGGCATTACTGAAGAAGATGGTTAGAATGAAAACCTGCAGCCACTGCGGCCCTCCAGGACTGGAGTTTGACACCCATGGGTTAGACCGACTCGATCGGAGGCTGGCACGTGAGTGAGGAGGGCAATGCCCGGCTCCCACTCCTGACGTCACGCCTCCCCCTCAACCTCGACCTGCAGGCTCTGTCTCGGATTACCGCGAATATATCGCTAACTGCAAGCAAACTATGATTCTTAGCGTGATGAGAGATATCAAAAAAATCAACCGGAATATTCAAGCTAATTATAGAGAAAAACCAGATCTAAATCCGTTACGTATTTCCAGAGGCGGCCTTAGGGATGTTCGGGGCGTTGGGCTGACCTACCCGACACACTGGGAGGATACGTTAAACGCTGTTACCGGTATATGTGTGGACTGTGTAAATCGGAGTGCTGTCAGAGATGGCTGGAGTGGCGATCCGGCAGGGATGCCTAGGAAGACCGGAGGAGGGCTTACGCCTTCCCCAGACCATGTGGGGGCGACCACCCTGGTTCCTTTGGGGGGCGACGGGTACAGAGCTTTGAAGCTCCACCCTGTAGGGGCCCGTGGTCACCCCCATGCCTTTGCAGCCCTGGACCTCAGCACTTCTGCCATACCCAGAAGTGCTGGGGGGGGGGAAGAAGACTGGGGACACCCGGAGTGCTTCCGGGTACGCAGCCGGCACTTCCGCCACACGGGGGCGTGTCAGTGGGAGATTGCCGGGAAGCACCTGCAGCACATCCGGGTGTGTATAAAAGGGGCCACCTCCCTTCATAGGATGGCGAGAGTCGGGAGCGGAGTGGACTGAGCTGGAGAGGAGAGAAGGAGGCGGTCTGAAGAAAGGCATTGTGTGGCCAGGTTCGTGGAGCACTTTGGACATATAGTGTAAATAAATGTGTGGTGGGAAAAATGAACGTGTTTGCCTGTCTGTGTCCGGGCCGGTCTCCACAACGCGAATTTGATAAAAAAAATAATGTTAACATACACTGGATTTTCTCATTACAGTATTCAGCTAAATTTTTGCAAGATAACTCGCGAACTTTTTCAGAATATACAGGGCCGTTCTTAGCAGTTTGGGGGCCCTACGCGGTCCAGAAACGTGCAGGCCCTGGATAAAGGCGGGGTGGTCCGGGGAGGCAGAGCCCCCCAGGAAGGTGGCTCAGGAAGGTGTTCTAATAAAACGTCCGGAAAAGGCCTTAGATGACCAGTAGGCCTACATGTACGCTCGTGTGTATGCAGAGTGGTAAAATATTGATTTTGTTCTGGATCTGGTAAAGGGGATATTTCATGATTTTATGGGGATCTCTATGCATGAATCCGAAACGAATCTCTAAAATTAACATTTGCTAAAGTGCATTTGGCAAAGTTGTGACGGCGTGACAATATTATTAGGGATTTAGGTGAAGACTGCAATTTGGATAATAAATTACCATTGTTAATAAGACTAAGAGATGCACTGAACTGAATGTCCTGAAGACTTTAATTAACGTAAGAAATCTACTTTCCGCACTTTCATTCTGGCGAAATACTTTAGCAGTTCCGAATAATCAAGGGTTTGGCCAACATCTTGCTCAATTGATATTAATGCCAAACCATTCAGTCGCTCTTGGGTCATGCTGGTCCTCAAATCATCCTTAATTAGCTTGAGCTTGGAGAAGCTGCGCTCGGCAGACGCGACCGTTACAGGGATGGCCAAAGCAATGCGTAGCGCTACCGCGACGTTCCGGAAAGAATCCCGGAAGCTGTTCTCGTATACGAATTGAAAACTTTGCAGAGCAGAAGCTTTTGGTGGAACCAAATGTGACGACGTGAGGGACTGGCACAGACAGCTGCAGTGTCAGGGGCATGACAGGGGCCCCAGGCCCACAGCCCGACAAAATAAAAAAAAAAATCAAAAAAAGCTGTAAGTCGGGGCCAGGTCAGGGGCCCCCCTCACAGCCGGGGTCCTACGCGTATGCATCGTTCACGTATGCCTAAGAACGTCCCTGAAAATATAACTGGAGAATATAACTTGACAAATCTACTCAAACAGGACACACGGACCTCGAAAGCCGGGCCTGGGGGCGGTCGTCCCACTTGCCATCCCCAAATGCCGCTCTTTAGTATTTCTCTCGTTCGTTAGCTAAGCGGAGGTAAAGTAACACGTCCCGAGGCTGGACCGTGAGGGAGCCCCGCTGCGAATAAATCAGAACCGCAGGCGCACTATGATACATAGCGCAATGAGAGAAGTCGCAAAAATCAATCAGAATGTTCAAGCAAATTATAGGAAAAAAAAAAACATACGTTAGGGCTCTTGTTTAGAAAGCGGACGACACTCGGTTGTTTCAGAATAATTAAGATTAGGTATATAAGTACGTTTCACATTTCTGTTATTTTAACCCTAAAATCGTGAGTTAACATCAGGGACCTATTTTATTGACCTTCAAGTTAGTGTTTGGGCAAGGGGAAGGCCGTCTCAAGTGGCGTCCGCTTTCTGAACAAGACCCGCCGTTAAGTAGTTCTCTCATGAAAAGCAGACTGGCATACAGTAATCCCTCGCTATATCGCGCTTCGCTCTATCGTGGATTTTATATGTAAGCATATCTAAATATAGAACGCAGATTTTTCGCTGCTTCACGGGTTTCTGCGGACAATGGGTCTTTTTACTTCCTGTACATGCTTCCTCAGTTGGTTTGCCCAGTTGATTTCATATAAGGGAAACTGGCCGCCAGTGTTTTTGTTCGCCACCAGAGCGTGTGGTCGTGAACAGATGCAAAATTTTGGCAAACTTTTTGGCCGTAACCCGATTTGTACGTGCTCCGAAATGTTCGTGACCAGAGGTTCTACTGTACCTACAAGACAGCAAGATTGTTACAGTCCGCTTTATATACGGTGGTGCTTGAAAGTTTGTGAACCCTTTAGAATTTTCTAGATTTCTGCATAAATATGACCTAAAACATCATCAGATTTTCACTCAAGTCCTAAAAGTAGATAAAGAGAAACCAGTTAAACAAATGAGATAAAAATATTATACTTGGTCATTTATTTATTGAGGAAAATGATCGAATATTACATATTTGTGAGTGGCAAAAGTATGTGAACCTCCCAGATTAGCAGTTAGTTTGAAGGTGAAATTCGTGTCCGGTGTTTTCAATCAGTGGGATGCCAATCAGGTGTGAGTGGGCACCCTGTGTTATTTAAAGACCAGGATCTATCAAAGTCTGCTCTTCACAACACATGTCTGTGGAAGTGTAACATGGCACGAACAAAGGAGATTTCTGAGGACCTCACAAAAAGAGTTGTTGATGCTCATCAGGCTGGAAAAGGTTACAAAACCATCTCTAAAGAGTTTGGACTCCACCAATCCACAGTCAGACAGATTGTGTACAAATGGAGGAAATTCAAGACCATTGTTACCCTCCCCAGGACTGGTCGACCAACAAAGATCACTCCAAGAGCAAGGCACACGTGTAATAGTCGGCGAGGTCACAAAGGACCCCAGGGTAACTTCTGAGCAACTGAAGGCCTCTCTCACATTGGCTAATGTTCATGTTCATGAGTCCACCATCAGGAGAACACTGAACAACAATGGTGTGCATGGCAGGGTTGCAAGGAGAAAGCCACTGCTCTCCAAAAAAAACATTGCTGCTCATCTGCAGTTTGGTAAAGATCACGAGGACAAACCAGAAGGCTATTGGAAGAATGTTTTGTGGACGGATGAGACCAAAATAGAACTTTTTGGTTTAAATGAAAAGCGTTATGTTTGGAGAAAGGAAAACACTGCAGTCCAGCATAAGAACCTTATCCCATCTGTGAGACATGGTGCTGGTAGTATCATGGTTTGGGCCTGTTGTGCTGCATCTGGGCCAGGATGGCTTCCCTTCATTGATGGAACAATGAATTCTGAATTATATCAGAGAATTCTAAAGGAAAATGTCAGGACATCTGTCCGTGAACTGAATCTCAAGAGAAGGCGGGTCATGCAGCAAGACAACGACCCTAAGCACACAAGTCGTTCTACCAAAGAATAGTTAAAGAAGAATAAAGTGAATGTTTTGGACTGGCCAAGTTAAAGTCCTGACCTTAATCCAATCAAAATGTTGTGGAAGGACCTGAAGAGAGCAGTTAATGTGAGGAAACCCACCAACATCCCAGAGTTGAAGCTGTTCTGTACGGAGGAATGGGCTCAAATTCCTCTAAGCTGGTGTGCAGGAATGAGCAGAAGTTACCGGAAACATTCAGTAAGGGGGTCACACCAGATACTGAAAGCAAAGGTTCACATACTTTTGCCACTCACAAATATGTGATATTCAATCATTTTCCTCAATAAATAAATGACCAAGTATAATATTTTTGTCTCATTTGTTTAACTGGTTTCTCTTTATCTACTTTTAGGACTTGAGTGAAAATCTGATGATGTTTTAGGTCATATTTATGCAGAAATATAGAAACTTCTAAAGGGTTCACAAACTTTCAAGCACCACTGTACAAGTGTTTATTGCTGGCATGTGCTGTGCCACTGCTGTGTGTATCAAATGCAGTTCACATGTGAATTCAAAACGGCTTGTGCTTCACTTTGTGCTGTCGATTTGCATATCTGCACTAGTTTTTCTATAAACTGCATTGGTCTTTAAAAGAAATATTGATTAGTGTTAGTGCTCCATGGCTTTACACGTGTGCTATTGATTTGTATATATTTACCTTTTACAGTAGTGTATACGTTTCTGTCAGCATTATTGATTTGGGGTAACGCTCTATTGCTTTCCAAATATATTTGCAATTGGCTGGTGTGTATTTCCTGCTGCTTTGTATTTTTACACCAATCTGCTTCCGTTTCACAAAACTGCTTTTTCCCCCCAAAGTGCTGGCACCCATCAAGCAGCTTTAGATGCCAGGCAGGAACGTCCACTTCTACGTACAGTGGATTCAGGAAGTGCTTTCAATTTCTGCACAAATTATTGTGTTGTCGATTTTATTGGAAATGGAGAAATTTGTCGTTTTTCCATTGTAGGCAGCACACGGGATGGACGGGCATCCCGGCCATTAGTCGGGAAGATCTCTTACCTGGATGGGTGGCCCCGAAGCAACATAAAGGCCAACCCGATTGGATTGAACACGAAAGATGACAAGGATGGACCGCCCCTGGAGTACGTTCATTCCTCCCAGGCACTGGAGGGCAGCAGCCGCCCCTATCGGTGCCCATTCAGGAACCAGCAGGGAATGCCGGGAATTGTAGTTTGGCAGCACGGCACTGCTGGGGTCCTGGGGTGCCACAAGGGGGGGGGGGCGCTGCAGGGAGAAGATGCGCTCCCCAAAATATGGGACCTTTTTGTATGACCTGGAAGTACTCCTTGGGATGGGAAATGCACCGGAAGTACTTACTAAAGGCGAGTCGGAGCTGGGAGGACAGAGAGCAACACTTGACTGGAGGAAGACAGTGCAATGGTGAGAAGAAAGATATCGTGGAGAGAAAAACCTGCGTCTGTGTTTGTGCTTGTGTGACGGTGAAGGTACTGTGGTAAATAAAGCCATCTTTCATTTGAACCCGGGACACTTTGTGTGTTCGTGTTCGGGGGGGGGTCTGGGGCTCGCTGATGCCCTGGTTTCTATCACACCATCTAAACTCAATAACTCATAATGACAAAGAGAGCACCTGCTTTCAGAAAGCTCTGCAAATGTATTAAAACTCGAACCCTGAAATCACTCCTTCCAAGAGGTTTTTCAGACTCTGTGTTGCGGCCCACCACATTGTGCTCGGGTGCCTCCTGCTCACTGTCATTCACCTCGAGATGTTTCCAGAACTTGAGTGGAGCCCACCTTCAGCAAACTGAACCGATTGGACATCGGTTAGGACGGCACACACGTGTGTACCCATGTATAGGAGGTCCCACAATTCATACTGCACATCAGGGCCAAGGCCAAGCCATGTAGACCAAGGAGCTTTCTGTGGACCTCTGCGATCAAATTGTGGTGAGGGGGCTTCAAAAGGTCGGAGAGTTCACAGGAACACAGTGACCTCCAGAATTGGGAAAAGGAAGAAGATTGGAGCCACCAGGACTGTTAATATAGAGCTGGCCGTCCAGCCAGATGGAGTAAGCAGGCCCCCCATTCTAGATGGTGAATAAGAGGCCAATAGTCACTCTAAGAGAGCTTCAGAAGTCCTCTGCTCAAATGGGAGAACCTTCCTGAAGCAGCAGCACTCCACCAATCAGGTGTTTTACGGTGAAGGGGCCACAAAGAAGCCAATTCTTGAGCAAAAGGCTTATGATGGCCCACATAGGCTCTGAGAGCATCAAGAGAGAGATTCTCTTATCTGATACGACACAAGTTGAGTGATCTGAGCAGACCTCCAAGCACTTTGTCTGGTGAAGAGCGGGCACTGCTCAACACCAGCCTGATGCCAACCCTGCTGAGGTAGGAGAACCAGTCAGAAAGACATCCATCTCAGCGGCACGGCATCATTCGGGCGTTTATGGTAGAGCGGCCAGACGGAAGCCACTCTTGAGTAAAAGGAAAATGACAGCTTAATGGACTCTGAGAGAAATGAGAAGAAAGACTCTCTGGTCGGCGGCGCAGTGGGTAGCGCTGCTGCCTCGCAGTTAGGAGACCTGGGTTCGCTTCCTAGGTCCTCCCTACATGGAGTTTACATTTTCTTTGCCTGGGTTTTCTCCCACAGTCCAAAGACATGCAGGTCAGGTGCATTGGCGATTCTAAATTGTCCCTAGTGTGTGCTTGGTGTGTGTGTGTGCCCGCCCTGCCTGGGGTTTTTTTCCTGCCTTGCACCCTGTGTTGGCTGGGATTGGCTCCAGCTGACCTCCGTGACCCTGTAGTTAGGATATAGCGGGTTGGTTAATGGATGGATTCTCTGGTCAGAAGGGACAAAAATCGAACTTTTTAGACAAAACTTCATGACTCCGAAGGATGAATGCAGCCAAATCCAGAGAGGTCCTTGAAGAAAAGCCACTTCAGAGTGCCCACCACCTCCGACTGGGGCAACGGTTCACCTTTCTGCATGACAATGACCTGAAGCATTCAGCCAAGACACACCGGGGTGGCTTTGGGTCTCCAAGTGACCCTGAGTGGCCCTGCCAAAGCCCAGACTTAAACCCCATTAGGAGACCAGAAAGATGGCACTTTACAGACACTTCAAATCCAACCTAATGAAGCTTGAAAGGATCTGCCAGGTAGAACGGGATGAACTGCCCAAATCCAGGGGTGCAAAGCTAGTAGAGACTTTGCAAGAGGAGTCCTCGCTGCCAAAGGGGTTTCTACAAAGTACAAAAGTATGAAGGGAGATCTCTGTGTTTTTATTTTCAATAAATTTGCAAATCTTTCTGGTCACTTGTTGTCATTATGGGTTATTGATTGTAGATTGATGGGCAATAATGACAGACGTATCCATTTAAAATGAAAACTACGACACAATAAAGAGAGCAGAAAGTGAAGGGGTCTCTGCATATCATCTGAATCTGCTGTAAGGCGTTTAATCTTTGGGACACCAGCGACATGAAGGTGAGCCCCTGCTGGTTTTGCACGCGTTTGCCAGCTGGGGCTCCGGCCACTGCTGAATAAAAGTGGAAGGTGAGGTTGAGCGGACTTTCCTGGCATTGCCCAGACTGGGATGTAAACTGCAGCTTGTTGTCTTTAAGCCATTAACAGATATTAAAAAAAAAAAAAAAAAAATCATAAAAGGACACTTATTGTCAGAACTGCACAGACTAAGAATTTGAAGTTGGCACTCTCTCTGCCTACTGTGAGTACCATAGTGGATGGACAGGCGTCCCGAAGGGCATGGAGGAGAATTCCTTGCCATAATAAAGAAAAATGGATGGATGGGTTTGTCCAGTCGGGAGGAGACAGGACTCCTTGAAAGCTCGGGAGGCCAACATAATGGAAAGAATGGGGGAAGACAACAATGTTTTGGATCCTCTATTTCCTGATACACTAGATGGTAGCATCCCTGGGTTAGGATTCCTACATGGACTCCTGCAGGGCATGCTGGGACCTGTAGTCCTGTAGGGCAGCCCTGTTGGGTTCTATGGCTGATCATTACTTCCAGGGACTTCCGTTTAACCCGGAAGTGCTTCCATCGGGCCACACAGGAAGTGCTCCTGGTGATAGATAAAAGTAGTAAGTTGGAGTCGAGAGGAAGAGGAGTAGGATGGAGAAGAAGGAAAACTAAATCTTTATTGTGTGGTGAGCTGTGATATACGGAGGATTCTAGAAGGGCCTGTAAAGGTACTGGGAAGAATAATATTATTGTATTTGAACTGGTGACTAGTTGCGTCCAGGGTTTGGGGCTCCGAGATGCCCGCTATCTTTCATGTCGCCCACCCTGCCCTGTCCAGAGATTGTTCCTGCCTTGCGTCCTCTGCTTGCTAGGATAGGCTCCAGATTCCCAGCGACCCCAACTCTGGATATAGCGAGATGCTTTCTATCTTCTCTGATGGGCAAGGGCCAGGCGTGCTGTCTCGTGTGAGGACAGGCGAGTCCACCAGTGGCTGTAGGCACACTGAGGCCGTTAAAAAGGTAATGACGTCCAACCGATCTGGTCTGCTGAATTATAAATGTCCGCCCCGCCGCTTAAGGGGGGCCACGACTCGGTGACTTGTCTGAGAGTCGCTGCGCTCTAATTGACTGCACGGATGGCACAAGTGAACCTCTCGCAGATCAATGGCGCGCAGACGTCTCATTAACAGTTCGACAGGCCGAGTCTTCTCGAGTAGCTGCCTCGCTTTTCTTTCTCTCCTTTGCATCCCTGAGGGAACGCAGTAAAAGCAGGCAATCTAAACAGCTTCGAAATCCCTTTCAAGCTAAAAGGGTCGTACTTAGACTGTAAAACACAGCTTTGCGGGGGCGGATGGGGATTTCGGTTGCCACAGAGAGACAAGTTTGTGGCTCACGTTATCAGGCACACTCGCTAGCATGGCGGCTTGAAACAGCTTCTGGCCGAGGAAGAAATCAAAGATGCCATCGTCAAGGGACCTGCTGCCCCTCACTCAATGCATCCTTTGAGACCAGGAGCCAGGGAATGAGGGGGTCTGCTTGTCCGTTTCCATTTCGGATTGCAGTCCGATGCTTTAACCCCGTTCTACTGGAGTTTGTGACACGCTCGAAAAAATGGTGCCGAGATGGCACTTGACTGGGTTGTGTGGTTCCCTGCAGCTCCGTTACTTTGACAAAAGCAGTTTGATTCTGGGATGGGGTCTTTGCGTATGACGTTGGTCCTTTGGCCTTTGAAAAGGTCCCTAATATGTGGGCAAAAGAGAAACCTTTTAATGACTGGCAGGATACGAACAGATCAAGAAAATCTGAAATCTGTGTACTTTGATGATCAGATGACCACTAGGACTCTTCACCAAATGTACAATCAGCCATTCAAGGGCACTCATTGGGATGAAATACGGATTAGTGAATACTGGCCAGATGTTTCCGTTTTCAGATGTAACCACGAGTCTGCTCTGCTGGCCAGATGTTTTCCTACTCTTTAGACCAGCTGTAAATCAAATATGGTGCGGTCTGACTGCTACTGTCCAGATGTTCACGTTCTAGTGGCTGATGTGGCACCCTACTCTACATCACTGTCCAGATGTGTTTCTCTCATCGGCCTTTGACCAGCTGTTGACTATCACATCCAGTACATGAAGACACAGGCATAATGTGAAATTCTCTACTGGTGTATCTTGTTCCAGACGTTAACCGATTGTTCATTTCTAATGTCAGAGCTAATTGACAGTCCTCGATTATACACTCTATCCGGCCTCAATATGGTCATATACAGTGGTGTGAAAAACTATTTGCCCCCTTCCTGATTTCT
>JANRMT010062850.1:29061872-29074628 GCA_026402145.1 Polypterus bichir lapradei | reverse complement strand
CATTACACGTAGAGTTTCGAAATTAAACCTGCTTAACTTTTGTAAGTAAGCTGTAAGGAATGAGCCTGCCAAATTTCAGCCTTCTTCCTACACGGGAAGTTGGAGAATTAGTGATGAGTGAGTGAGTGAGGGCTTTGCCTTTTATTAGTATGGATATGTTTAAATCAAAATATGCTTCCATGTAGAAATCATTGAAGATAATAAGCATATGTGACTGGAGCTGCCTTTATCCCACCGCTAACACCATTAATACAAATCTCACCGTATGCTCCAAGATGATCATGGTGAAGACAGGCATTTCTTTGGCGTCTGGCTACATCTCATAAAACTTATATGGAGTGCTGAGCTCAGAGCTTTGCTGTCTAAGGATGAGGTCTCACTCTATAAAAGATTAAATCTAACATGGGCATCCATGGGGCTGAGGCAAGGGAAGACACTTAACCACCTCCCATATAAATGAGGTTACCCCATTGAAACTTTCACTCATCGAATTCTGGACATCATTATTGTTTTGCAAACATTTCTAGCTCTGTATTTTGCAGGGCAGCTGGGATATAAAGACGTTAAGCTAGAAAAGTAACGTTTACCGCTTTTTCCTGTTAGTGAGTGGTGTCTCTGCATTAAGTGCAGGTAGGTCACTGCCCTCATTCCCCCAGCAGGTGGTGCTGTTTTGCAGAAAATAGGCAAGTAGTGCCTCGGCTCAACAATTGACTGTATTGTTTAAATGTTATTAGCAAAGTCAGCTTAGTTGTCACAATCAATTCTTTGCCAAGTTTCCACGATATACTCAATGCAATTTCCTATCTAGAAAAATTATATTTTTGGAGTACAGATGACCCCTGAAATTCGCGGGGGTTACATTCCTAGAGCACCCATGAATTGTGAAAAACTGGGAATTTTGGATGTGGTCAAAAAAAATGCCTATTTTTTATAGTTCAAACCCTAAATATGCCCCCCAAAACATTTTACATTTCATTTTAAACTCGGCTTAATACATCTCTCTATTATAAAAAAAAAATCCTGGAGAGAAACACTAGGGCGTTGAGACGTGATCTTCACATTAAGATCATGGAAGACTCTTAAAAGACCCGCAAGAAGAAAGAGAATGGCCATGGAGCGTCTCGTGGGGACCTTAAATTTGCTGTCTCGTGGGGACCTTAAACATAAGACTTTGTGCCAAGAGATTGACCCAAGACCGTCTCGCGATGATGTAGAACATGAGATTCTTGTAAGACACGACCCTACTTGCAGTCAATAAGAGCACGGGCAGTAACACGCTCAGTCGTGTGAAGGATTTGAACACACACGGATGGATCCAGGGTCTCAGTGTGTATAAAGCGTAGAAGGACAATACGTTATAAATGAAACGTAGATGACCAAGTGAAGAAGAAAGCAGCACAGAGAAAACAGACTCAAAACGTGTTGGAGAGAAAAAAAGAGCAAAAAAGAAAAGATAATCAGGGTGCAAATTCAGAAAATAAGGAAAGTAATTATCAGCCCGGAACAAGTGGAATTGAAACAAAGCTCGTCCAATCGGGCTCAGAATTAAAAGACAAAGTAGACCCCAAGAGATTCTTTCAGTATTTTAGTAGTAAAAGAACAGTCAAGGAGGAGCTCAAGTGCATCAGGAATAGTAAAGGGGAATTAGCAGATACAGACAGTGAAATAGCGGGTGCACTAAACTTACATTTTTCGGAGGTGTTTACAAGTGAGCAAGTGGATAACCTCCCAGAGGTAAACGCAACTACTAAGGAGGTACTGAGGGATTTGGAAATTGTAGAGAGAGAAGAGCTGCTCAGATTAAATAGGCTGAAATCAAACAAATCACCAGGCCCAGATAATATTTATTCTCGTGTTCTTAAGGAGGCTAGTGAGTACAGAGATAAACCCTTGACACATATTTTTAGGAAGTCACTGAGCACTGGAGAGATTCTGAAGGACTGGAAAATGGCAAATATTATTCCATTATATAAAAAGGGTGACAGGGCAGATCCAAGCAACTATAGGCCAGTAAGCTTAACATGCATCACAGGAAAATTAATGGAAGGAATTATTAAGGATAAGATTGAGCAACACATGGCAAGGACAGGAGTTATTCTGACCAGTCAGCATGGGGTCAGAAGAGGGAGGTCGTGCTTTACTAACATGTTGGAATTCTATGAGGTTGCAACAAAAGCATACGATCAAAGTGGAGCATATGATATTATTTATCTGGACTTTCAGAAAGCATTTGATAAGGTGCCACATGAGAGGTTGGGCATCAAGTTAAAAGAAGTGGGAGTTCAGGGTGATGTTTTTAGATGGGTGCAGAATTGGCTCAGACACAGGAAGCAGAGGCTGATGGTGCGAGGAACCTCATCAGAACTGGCCGATGTTAAGAGTGGTGACCAGCAGGGGTCAGTGCTGGGGCCGCTGCTATTTTTAATATATATAAATGATTTAGATAGGAATACAAGTAACAAGCTGGTTAAGTTTGCAGGTGATACCAAGATAGGTGGATTAGCAGATAATTTGGAATCTGTTATATCATTACAGAAGGACTTGGATAGCATACAGGCTTGGGCAGATTTGTGGCAGATGAAATTTAATGTCAGTAAATGTAAAGTATTACACATAGGAAGTAAAAATATTGGGTTTGAATACACAATGGGCGGTCGGAAAATCGAGAGTACACCTTATGAGAAGGATTTAGGAGTCATAGTGGACTCTAAGCTATCCACTTCCCAACAGTGTTCAGAAGCCATTAAGAAGGCTAACAGAATGTCAGGTTATATATATGATATGTGATGTGTGGAGTACAAGTCCAAGGAGGTTATGCTCAACCTTTATAATGCACTGGTGAGGCCTCATCTTGAGTACTGTGTGCAGTTTTGGTCTCCAGGCTACAAAAAGGACATAGCAGCACTAGAAAAGGTCCAGAGAAGAGCGACTCGGCTGATTCCAGGACTACAGGGGTTGAATTATGAGGAAAGATTAAAAGAGCTGAGCCTTTACAGTTTAAGCAAAAGAAGATTAAGAGGTGACATGATTGAAGTGTTTAAAATGATGAAGGGAATTAGTACAGTGGATTGAGATGGTGACTTTAAAATGAGTTCATCAAGAACACGGGGACACAGTTGGAAACTCGTTAAGGGTAAATTTCACACAAACATTAGGAAGTTTTTCTTTACACAAAGAACGATAGACACTTGGAATAAGAGACCAAGTAGTGTGGTAGACAGTAAGACGTTAGGGACTTTCAAAACTCGACTTGATGTTCTCTTGGAGGAAACAAGTGGATAGGACTGGCAAGCTTTGTTGGGCTGAATGGCCTGTTCTCGTCTCGATTGTTCTAATGTTCTAATAAAGACGTTCACAAACGTTGGTGCTAAACACATGCAGAGCAGGTTAGATTATGAAAGCAGTGGAATTCGAAATGCTCAAAATAAAAAAAAGTTGGCGCAATATACATGTGGAGAAAGTTAAAAAAATATGAAAGTAGGAAAATTAGAAAGTATAAAAAAATAGAACGTAAAGATCACAGGAGTGCAAACAAATGGAAATTATTACTCGAAGAAGGGAAAATAATCACCACGGACCAGGTGTCATTGAAACAAATGCAGGATAAAGCGAGGTCAGAAATAAAAGACAAAGTAAAAAACAAAGTAAAACGTCATAAAAAAGTAAAAAAAAAAACAACAAGGGGGCCAAACACATGCAGAGCAGGTTAGAGAAAATGAAAACTGGAATTCAAAAGACTCAAAAAAAAATAAAAAAAACGTAGGCGCGAAACACACGCAGAGCGAGATACAGAATATGAAAGCAGAAAAAAAACGACTGTGTCAAAAAAAGAAAGTAAAGAACACATTAGTGCAAAGAAAGAGAAATGATTACTCAGAGAAATAACGAAAAGGCAAACAGAGATCGAATATATGGACACAGGTGATATGTCAGAAGTAAGGAAATATTGTAAGGCAGGGGTGGGCAAAGTCATTCCTGGGGGGCCGCAGTGGCTGCAGGTTTTTGTTCCAACCCAGTTGCTTATTAAGATGCATTTATTGCTCAAGTAACTCTTCTGCTTCATTTTAGTTGCCTCGCTCATTAGGATTTTGAACCCTTATTGCTTATTTTAGTCTTAAACAGCTGTTCTCTTGGATTCTAATGGCTTTTTATTAGCTAAGATTCAAATGACAAAAGAAAGCAGCATTTCTCCATTTTGCTTGTTTCAATTTACACCTGGGTTTATTGTGCACTATTTGGTTTAATTAAATACTTGGGAGGAAAGTGAAGAGAAAAAAAGTGAAAGATAGAATATTATTCATACATTTTAGACTTCATATCATTTAGATGAGGGCGGCACGGTGGCGCAGTGGTTGCACTGCTGCCTCGCAGTTAGGAGACCCGGGTTCGTTTCCCGGGTCCTTCCTGCGTGGAGTTTGCATGTTCTCCCTGTGTCTGCGTGAGTTTCCTCCCACAGTCCAAAGACATGCAGGTTAGGTGCACTGGCGATCCTAAATTGTCCCTCATGTGTGCTTGGTGTGTGTGTGTGTGCGTGTGTGTCTCCCTGCGGTGGGCTGGCGCCCTGCCCGGGGTTTGTTACCTGCCCTACGCCCTGTGTTGGCTGGGATTGGCTCTAGCAGTCCCCCGTGACCCTGCAGTTAGGATATAGAGGGTTGGAAAATGGATGGATGTAGTGGCCTGCAGGGGGCACTCCAGCTTCCTAACCCTGACACAAACAGACACGGGCACAAGTCTCTGCAACACGCAAGGCTGTTATTTGGCTGTGGAAACTATTCCCAATCGTTTCCCACAGAAGAACACAGTACAATAGAAATAAAGCAGACTATCTGTCTCTGGCTTTGTCTTTGGCTTCTCTCTTTCCATATTTAGTCCTCTTCAAACAATAATAATAATAAAATATATATATATATATAAATAATAATAATAATAATAATAAATAGGGCAGCACAGTGGCAGCAGTGGGTAGCACTGCTGCCTCACTGTTAGGAGACTGGGGTTCACTTCCCGGGTCCTCCCTGTGTGGAGTTTGCATGTTCTCCCCGTGTCTGCGTGGGTTTCCTCCCACAGTCCAAAGACATGCAGGTTAGGTGGATTGGTGATTCTAAACTGGCCCTAGTGTGTGTGTGTGTGTGTGTGTGTGTGTGTGCCCTGCGGGATTTGTTCCTGCCTTGTGCCCTGTGTTGGCTGGGATTGGCTCCAGCAGACCCCCATGACCCTGTGTTCGGGTTCAGCGAGTTGGATAATGGATGGATGGATCATTTAGATGATATCATTAGAAAGAAATAAAAATATAGGATATGAGAATGGCCTGACATGGCAGAGTTAAAACACTAACAAGCCATGAAATTGAATTATTGGCAAGGATTGTTTTCTAATTAAGCAACTGGGTTGTTGCAAAAACCTGCAGCCACTGCGGCCCTCCAGGAATGACTTTGCCCACCCCTGTTGTAAGGCGTTGAAGTTTAAGTCAGAGGATTTCAAAAACGGAGTTTACCTCACATGCAGTTATTGGTTACTTTGCAAAAAAAATGATTAACTGCCGATGATGAAGATCGTTGTGTCTGTGCGGAAATTCCAAACAGAGAAACCTATCCTGAATTACTGTACAAAGTCATTAAACACACGTTTCACTGACCTCATTAAAAAGATTCAGCATATTGGGACTCAAAAGATTCTAAATATTGTTTTTTACAGAAGTTCTGAAATAAAAGTGAAATTAATGAAATAGCAACAATTCAAAGAAAAAAAAAAAAAGTGTGTGTGTCTGGAAAACCAAACACGAGGGTTGGCAAGCAAAGCGAGCAGGGGGTGAAGCCCCCTAGTTACCCTAAAAAATGAATGTAAAGGTAAACCCGTCTACTGTCCAGTACTGTACTGCTGTGTCTCCCGCAGTGTTTGAAGGTGAAATACCGATGTTACCCCGTTATGTACTGGAATTCATGCCAGAGTGTTTTCTTTGGCATGTGCTGTCGTTTTCTTTGGCATAAGCAGGGTAAATACGTAATAATTTCCATCCATCCATTTTCCAACCCGTTGAATCTGTACACAGGGTCACGGGGGTCTGCTGGAGCCAATCCCAGCCAACACAGGGCGCAAGGCAGGAACCAATCCCGGGCAGGGTGCCAACCCACCGCAGGACACACACACTAGGGACAATTTAGAATTGCCAATCCACCTAACCTGCATGTCTTTGGACTGTGGGAGGAAACCGGAACGCCCGGAGGAAACCCACACAGACACAGGAAGAACGTGAAAACTCCACGCAGGGAGGACCCAGGAAGCGCTACCCACTGCACCACAGGTGCCGCCCTACGTAATAATTTAATTTAATAAAAATACTGTAAAATGTACGGGTACTCACCAATAATGAATGATATTGATTGAAGATGATGATGATGATGATGAATTAGCTGTGCAGTACGATGAAGGTATGTAATGAAGATAACGACTGCACAGCAAAGCAGAGGATTTACAGCTCCTCAGGTGGCTACTGCAGCATAACTTTTTAGTTCCCAGAGCAAATCCAGTCGTTCAACCTTCTCCTGGAGTGTCTTAAACTTCTTCTGGCACTTTGGTTCATTGCCAGAAGCCTCAGAAGGTGCAGGGCATTTGGACTTTAAGAAGAACAAAATGAAAAACACTCAGCGAAACACTCGAGAGAGCTACACACGCTGAACTGTTATGATACGGGAATGCTGGGCTGCACCTGCTGGTGATGCGTCACAGGGCAGCAGCCAATCAGCAGCAAGGAGAAATGAATAACGCTCTCGGATTCGCTACTTTCACCATCCAAAGCCGCATTTACCCCTATGGTTCGTTGTGTTCTCTCTACAGCACAGTATTGCCACGAAAAAAGGCATCAAAAAATTACGGAGGATATTTGCGGTTTCCGCTATTAGTTAGGCTCTAAGGAAAAATCCACAAACGACTGAAGCCATGAACTCTGAACTGCGACTTCGCGCGGGCCTACTGTATGTGAAAATGTCTTTGTTTCTAGTGCTGCTAGTGCATGTGGAATATTGCACATGACCCCAGGTGAGGTGAAGCTGGAAGCACCCGAGCGGCGGGCATAAAGGGCGCAGAATAAGCTAAAGGTCCTTTTTAAGGGGCAACTCATCAGCAATTGGCGTTAAGACGCAAATGCCATCCATCCATCTCCTGCACTTGCAAGGTCGTTACAAAATGCATGTGATGAACACGTTTCTGTTTAATGGCGATCAATAACTAATTGTGACAAATCCAGCTGGGTGCTGACTGGGAGATGAAAGCAGCACCTTACAAGAATAAATCTCATCTGGTCAGACACAAGGCTAAAGAAAAATGAACAGCTGCCATAAGCTGGTGCCCGCAACATGCTTTGGGAGTCGAAATTCTTCACTCAATTGAACAATAACATTTTAATGACTTTCTCCGGAGAATTCTGCACGTTTGTGATGCGTGTCATTCTTTTTGACTTATTTAAAAATACCCCTTGCCCACCACTACATGCTTGGTCCAAGCTTGCAAAACCAGTTGCCATCCAACCTGCAAGGCTGGAAAAAAAATGTTTTGGCAACCCATCAGGATCACCCAAAAAAAAAAGACATCAATCGATTGCAACGAGTGCAGAATGCAGCTGCCAGAATCTTAACTTCTTCTGCTCCTGTTAGGCGTCGCCACAGCAGGTCATCTTCTTCCATCTCTTTCTGTCCTCGTCATCTTGTTCTGTCACACCCGTCACCTGCATGTCCTCTCTCACCACATCCATAAACCTCCTTTTAGACTCCCAATATACCCAGCATCTCTCCTCTGCACAGGTCCAAACCAACTCAATCTCACCTCTCTGACTTTGTCTCCCAACCGTCCAAACTAAGCCGACCCTCTAATGTCCTCATTTCTAATCCTGTCCATCCTCGTCAAACCCAATGCATATCTTAGCATCTTTAACTCTGCCACCTCCAGCTCTGTCACTGTGCCACCGTCTCCAGCCCATATAACATAGCTGGTCTCACTACCATCCTGTAGACCTTCCCTTTCACTCTTGCTGTCACTTCTGACACTCTTCTCCACCCACTCCACCTTGCCGGCACTCTCTTCTTCACTTCTCTTCCACACTCCCCATTATTCTGTACTGTTAATCCAAAGTATTTAAAACTCATCCACCTTCGCCAACTCAACTCCCTGCATCCTCACCATTCCACTGACCTCCCTCACATTCACACACATGTATTCTGTCCTGGTGGTCCTACTGACCTTCATTCCCCTCCTCTCCACAATCTTAACTATGTAAAGAAAATCTGAGCACATCATGCCAGTCTTAGCGTCATTACACTGGTTACCCCTGCCATTCAGAATTGACTTTAAAATACTGCTTATAGTTTATAAAGCCTTCAATAATCTGCTCCATCTTATATCTCTGAATGGCTCTCATCTTATACTTCAAATCGTAACCTTAGATCTTCAAATGAGGGTCTGCTTAGAATTCCAAGAGCTAAACTGGTGCTAACGTGGTGAGGAGGCCTTCTGCTGTTAGGCACCTAAAATCTGGAATGGCTGACCAATAGGAATTCGCCAGGCTGATACAGTGGAGCACTTTAAAAAACTGATAAAAACTCATTACTTTAACATGGCTTTCTCAGAGCTTCATTTTAGTGTAACCTTGATATTTAGTGATCATTTCTATCATGGCTCCACAGTCCGTATTAACCCCTACTTTCTCTGCTGTCCTTTTTCCAGTCAAGTCAGGAGGAGGCGCCCAGTGAGGGTAACTGACTCCGCCCCTTCCAGAGAGGCAGAACTGTATAAACAAGGCGCTCACAGAAGGCGGAGTCTCATTCTGGATCGACTCTCAAAAGAGGCGGAGCTCCCAAACTAGACTTGATCACAAGGCCGTGACGCCTTGCATTGTACAGGGTGGTCCAGATCGGATGACTTTGATTTATGTGGGGACAATTACAGTTCGGCGCGAAGACGATTCTTCATGTCGTCTGTTCGCACACTTCTCGATGGTCCGGGATTTTTCGGGTGATTTGTGTATAGTGGGCTAGAATTCAGTATTCTAAAGAAAATAACATTTCTGTGTGTTGTGTAGTGTAATGGGCTATAAACCAGTGTTTTAAAGAAAAGGCAGCTACAGGTTATTGCTGATGGCTATCTACAGGACATAAATATTTACCTGTCTTGCTAAAGAGTCACCTGCTTTGAACAGTCAGACTGCTTTGATTTAGTATCTCATCTACACACAATGTGGGGATAAAGAACTGTCTGCTTACTTGGAAAATTAACGAGTTCTGGGGACATTGGTTTCTAATCAAGTACTCAAAGTAAATGTGTTTACGCTATTTGTTATGTAGAGGAAATTGGCTTACACCATTATTTTCATTGATTGCCATGTTGATCTATGGAGAAATTGAGAAATATATATATATATTTCTGGGAAAAGGAGAATAAAAAAAGACAGAAGTATGGTCTGAACTATCGGGACTGCTGCCTGTTTCTTTTATGCTTTTCACCATAGCACTGTAGCAACAGTGAATTGTACCTGACCCAGGTTCCCCTAGACCTTGAGGCCAGTAACATATGTAATAAACTTAATAAGTTATAGCGTAATGAAAATTGCACAATTAGATCTGGACCACCCCATACTGTAGGCGCCATCATGCGGATTCGGATTAAAAAGTTTTTCCATTATTTAAACGGGGCGACCCGGCTGCTGCCCCAATAATTATCAGGATCCAGTGTCGTACCTCGCATGACCAAAAAGTGCAAAGAACCCTTCATAAAATGAAACGGTTCTTCTACGATGGTTCTATCAGGACCCCCACAACCCAGTTAAGTGCCTTTTTTTTAATGTCATTTTTTTTAAAGAGTGTACGTGTGAACTTTTCATGCCAGCTCAGCCCTGGATTATGTGACGTCTCTGTTAAGGACAATCCTAAAAATCAGCTTAACTCGCTTGATCCAAATCAAGTTCACCAACCCGACCCCCGAACCCCTCCAGCCGAAAACGGCCAATTTTGGCTTGAACAAGCGTCTTGTTCCTAATCTCCTTTTTCTTTCTGTTTCTATCTTTCAAGCCAAGAACAGAGCGTCTCCATCTAACAGCAAGTCCAAACGCTGACTTGCGGCTCGGAGTCGCATCCCCAGGACGACTCTCACCTCACATTCAGCCCGCTTTGCCATTAAATATTGACTGCCCCACCCCCTCTCCTATAAGTTATTGGATTTAATACAGCTCATAAATAAATTAGTAAGGGCCAGCAACAGAGACAGTGCACACACACACCCCCTCCCGGCCAGATAAATCCCCCCGGGACCCACGCAAGTGCGGCGGAGACGGTTCAGCGGCGCGCCGGCTTGTGAAGCTCAGCGTGGCTTTGCCTTTAGGGGATCCAGTCGTTCTGCATACGTTTATGAGATCCGATTTGTTTATTCACAGGATGGAATGAACTGAAATAGAGCGGTTAGCGGCGCACTAATTTGGCCATCATCAGAATTCAACTCTCCGCCCCCAAACAGACGCACACACGGAGAGGAGATCACCTGCCGAAGAGGAGGAGACCTCATTGACTGATGAACTGCTAACGTGGCTTCCGATGGGCTACAGAACAGAGATGTTTGGGGGTATTGTTTGAAAAAAGAAAGAAACCATCAGAGCTGGGCGTGCGCACCTCGGGAGAAAAACAGACGCGCAATTACAACTCAAAGTGACAAATACAACTTCACGACTGCGCTCACTCCTGGCTGTGCCGAAATGCGCCGCTTTGATGATCTGAATCACTCATGTGAGAATTCCGTGTCTTGGGCAACAATTAGCGCTGTTCATTTTCATATTTCAGTGTTAGTATGCCGAAGGCATGAGCTGTACATACTGGGACAAGCGCATTGTTGTGGCTAGAGGCAGCGGCACCATTTAAAGGAAAACTGTTATACAAAAGAGAGAGTAATGGGTAGCAATGCATAGCAGAGCATAGCATCACAATTAGCATGACACCTTATAGTATAGTATAGTATAGTATAGTACAGCATACTATGAAATGTCATCGCATGGCATGACGCAATGGCATAGCATCACAGAGTGCATTACAGTTTGGCATAGCATGAAATGGTATGGTATAGTATAGTAAAGTATAGTATAGCACAACATACTATAGCCTGATATAGGACGGTACAGTATGGCATAATTCAAGCACATCGTTAATTTTAGCAGATATCATGAGCTTAGCCCTACTGAGTCCTACATGAATATCAAATCAAAGAGTGGGAGGGGTGGCTGAATCGCGAAGATTAGGGGTTAAGCCCCTGAATGCCCTGACAATGATGACACTGGTACAGTTGGCATAACATAGAATGGTGTACTATAGTATGAAATGTTACTGCATGGCATGTTGCAATAGGAAAGCATAGTATATTATAGACGTGAACAGCACATTGCATTATGGCAGAGCGTGCCACGGAATAGTATAGTTTAGTACAGTGCTTCTCAAACTATGGGGTGGGCCCCCCTAGGGGGGCGCGAAGTGACAAAAAGGGGGGCGCGAAAATGTAAAAAAAAGAAAACAAGAATCAAAAATATGAAAAGTACATCTATTGAAACCAAAACAAATTAACTTAAACTACATTCTGATACTAGAAAAATAAATAGAGTTACATAAATGTCGATTAAAGTTAAGTAGGTAGCCTATAATAAAATATGCATCTATGATATATCATTAATTTAAAAAGAATTGGTATTAGTGGGATCCTTTCAAGAAACGTTAGGGGGGGGGCGCGATTAAAACGGTTATGAAAACTCAGATCGCAAATACTTAAAGGTTGAGAAATGCTGGTATAGTATATAGTATGAAATGGAATGTACAGTAGAGCAGAACATTGTATGACATGATATAGAAGTATATATTATGCTTTAGTTAGCATGGCAGAATGCTTAGTACAATATAGCATGGAATGTCACAGTATGGCATGGTACACTAGTAAAGCACAATATAGATGTGACATAGAATCAAATAGCACTTTATGGTATATGACAGTGTGACATGGAATGATATAATATAGCATAACATAGTATGGCATGACATGGAATGGTATAGTATAGCATAGCTTACTATAATTTAGCATAGTAAAGAACAAAATGATGTGCACTTTCATTGTATAGCATGATATGGGATAGTATAGTATAGTATAGTATAGTATAGTATAGTATAGTATAGTAATTCATGGAAAAGTATGGTATGGCATGACATGGAATGATAAGCTACAGTATAGCTGGTATGATATTGAATGCATAGCTAGTAGCATAGCAAGTTATGGTATAATATTTTATAACACTTTACAGCAGGAACATTTCAAATGAGAATACATGGTCACACACCATAATTACATAATGTAATATGTTCATTATTTCTTTCACATTCTGAAATTCCCTAATCTCATTCAGTCCTTGCTGATACCAACCCTGGATGGGCCTGTAGTGCATTGTATGGCCCACTTTAATGCCCTTACCCACAGTCTGGCCTGCCAGTCTGTGGGGTTTGGATGAGTGTGATTGGCAGCTCCCAACTGGCTCAGGATGAGTTGGACTGTCTATGTGACTGAGTGTGCCATGAGATGGATTGGCATCACATTAAACACTGGCTTTTGCCAAATGCTTCTAGAATGGTCTCTTGTAATCATGCCAACATCTTTTGGAGGATGTAATCTAGTAAAATTGATAATATAATATAATATAATATAATATAATATAATATAATATAATATAATATAATATAATATAATATA
>JANRMT010062850.1:29050434-29061862 GCA_026402145.1 Polypterus bichir lapradei | reverse complement strand
TAATATAATATAATATAATATAATATAATATAATATAATATAATATATGTAGCCCAGAATTGATGGAGGCATAATGTGATATGAGAAAGAGAAAAGCATTCCGAGTGCATCCAGAGAAAAGAACAGCGCAGCGTTTCCGAGTACAAAGATGTACAACATAAAAAGAAAAGGAGTTGTGGTTTACCTCATTCACTGCTCAGGAAGATAAATCACTTGAAATGCATAATTTATTCACAGGGTAATATGGTGAGAAATGTAAAAGAGAGCACATGAGCAGGTGTTGAAGGATGGAGGGGGAGGATTGTAATTAAAATGACTTTTCTGCAGATACTGGAAGAGGGAAACATTAATTAGTTTTGGACTAATTTATACTTCATAACGGAATACAGCAGACTAAAACACGATGTTTGGCTGAAATGTGACAGAAAGGCACGCAACGACTGGCACGGTCCGCTCTTAAAAATGCCGGTGCTTTAACAACACTTTACTGGTCCATGTGGTTCCATTGCTTATTCTGGGAAGAACTGTTTACATATGAAGTCGGCTCTTTAGGCTCTAAAAAGATTCCCAATATGTGGGCAAAACCTTTAAAATATGTTATGTGTAGTAGGCAGGATACAACAGATCAAGAAAACCTGAACTGAGTCTGTGTGACTGTATGCAGCAAGAGTGCTTTTAAAATCACAAATCTGTTATCCTCTATTCGTGGTTGTTCACTGTATAGGACTAAAATAAATAAAGGTTCTTTCCAGGACCTACATGTGGATGGGTCTTTTGGGTTTCAAAAATGGTTTCCCTATAACATCACTCTCAAAAGCCTCTTTGGCAGCTTTATTTTTAAGAGTGTAGGTGACATAATGAGATAACTAACACCATTAGGTGGTCATAGCATTAATCCTACATGTTGTACAGTATACCAGAGCATAACATACCTGTAGTGTAGTGTATTATAGCAAATGTATAGCATTGTACAGTATGATATTATATAGTATAGTCTAACAAATCATAGTACAGTACAGCATGGTTTGGCATAGTATAATATAGAAAAGACAAAATACATTATAGCATAGTATAGTATAATAAGGTGTGGTGTGATATAGTCTACCTAACCTAACAGTATAGTATAGCAAGGTACAGTACAGTATAGCATAGCATGGAAAGGCTATAGGCATAATATAGCATAGTATGGTATAACATGGGATTTTATTGTATAGTTTAATATAACCTAGTATAGTACAGTATAATATAGCCTAACCTAATCTAGCCCAGTATAGCATAGCATAGACAGTGTAGCATAACATAGTATAGTATAGCATAGCATTGCACAACATGGACTTTTGTTGTATAGTATAGTATAGTGCAGTACAGTATGGCAAGGTATAGCACAACATGGAATTTCATTGTATAGTATAGTATAGTGTAGCTCATTTTAGCTTAGTATAGTATAATGTGGTATGGCACAGTATTGTATACTGCAGTAAACTATATCATAGTACAACATGGAATTTCATAGTATAGTATAGTGAAGTATAGTATAGCCCATTTTAGCTTAGTATAGTATAGTACAGTACAGTATAGTAAGTCAAGGTATAGCACAGCATAATATGGTACAATATGGAATTTTGTTGCATAGTCTAATATAACTTAGTATATATAGTGCAGTATAGTATAGCATAGTCTAGCCCATTTTAGCGTAGTATAGTATAATATGGTATGGCACAGTATAGTACAGTAAAGTAAAGCATAGCATAGTATGGTATAGTATGGCAATGTATGGCACAGCATAGTATAATACAATATGGAATTTTGTTGTATAGTCTAATATAACTTAGTTTAGTATAGTACAGTACAGCACAATATAGCATAGTATTGCATAGCACATAAAATGATTATTTAAGAGTAAATACCCCTCACTATATTAGCACACAGTAATAAACATAAGACAAGATTATCCTGTAAAATGTGTAACATGCAAAAATTTGAAATTTAGAAAAATTAAAGTTCACTGTATCTTTAGCAGAACAATGTGTAATTTATAACATTTAACAGAAAATGCCAATGCCCCGATGACATAACACAACATTCCATCAACAAGTTTGTCCAGTTTGGGGTCATGGAAGACCAGAGCACATCCTGGCAGTAATGATCTCCTGATGGGATGCCAGTCCACATCAGTGCCCGCTTACGCACACACACTTGCACTCATAAGGTGGTCATTTAGATTCACCACTTCTCATGCACAGCGGGTGGCACTTTTACCTCCCAGATCCTATGCCCAGGATTCAAATCCCTTGTTACCCATGTGGGTTTTGCCCTTTAACCCGGTGTCTGTTTCGGTTTACCACCCTCATCTTCAAAGACGTGATGGTGATTTCAGATTGACCACTCCAGGGCTGTTTCCTGCCTTGTGGCCACTGCTGCCTGGGTCGGCTGTAGCCTCTGTGATTCAGCAGGTGTGAGAATGTTGCTATCTTTGGGATGCTGGGGAATAAAGTAGAGTACTGGAAGAAAACCCCAGAGAGACTCGGGGAGGTCATGCCAACTCCTTACAGTGCCAATGCCCAGTTTGTTATTGTCAGGTTGGGTCCATCTAAGCAGTGCCCCCTCGATTAATGATACTATAGTGTACATTAAAATAAAACCCACCCAGTGTGAGGGTCATTAGACCTTCAGACCAGCAACAGTTTATGATGGGGAATTCTAATTTGGACTTCATCTCAGACTGATGTTCAAACCTTGACTTCCACCTCGTGACTCCAGCTGGATGCTGAAGGCCCCACTGATGCCCCCTTGAGAGCTGCAGCCTGGCTTTTTAATTTATTTTTTTTTGTTTCTGCTCAGCCTCGTCTTCATTACTGTAAAGGGCAATAAAGGACATTACCAGCTCCTGGCACACATGCCCATAATCGGCAGCGCCATGCGGCGCGCTTGTGAATGTATTCCCCTAAAACGCTCACAGACCAAATAAGAAAATCAAAGGCCATCTTCTAATTAGAGCCGCCGTAAGCAAAGCCGAGCTGCGGCCGCAGCAGAAAATGCAACCGAGTGCAGCATGGAGGGCAGCCCGGCCTTCCCCCCACCCCATTCCGACTTCCTAAATTGAGCTGACACCTGGGGGGTTTGGCTCTGCTAGCAGGCCTGTCGGTTTTTGTGCACTGATCTGCAGAAAGGAAAGGATTTTAGCTTGGAGCAAAAGAAAGAGAGAAACACACACTCACCAAAGACATTGTCCGACTCTCCTGCCTTTGAGGAAGACATGGTCTGTGGAGAGAGGCAGAGCACAAGCAATCAGGCAGAGGCAGGTATTTGAATTCCTGAAGCCCAAACAAACCCCCACCAACAACAGCCCCCCCAAGCCCACCACCTCCACCAGGGCCTTCACCTGCCTGGCAGCGGCAGACAATCCTCACACTTGTTTACTCCCAAATCATCTCATTTACTCTGTCAACTGGAGTCACGGAATGTCAAAATACAGACAAGCACTGGGCAGCAGCCTGGTGACACAGCTGTTAGCGCTGTTAGTCCCAGCTCGGGCAGAGTTCACATGTTCTCCTTATATGGGGCATGTGGGCGAGTGTGCCTTGCTGCACACTGGCATTGAACCCACAGTTATACCACACTTGGTACCTAACGCAGCTGAAGTGTATTACATGAACTGAAGAAATCAGTTAAACATTATACATTATAGAAGGGTGGCATTGGGACAGCGGGTATCACTGCCACCTCATAGATTCTGGCTTTGATTCCCACGTTGTCTTTGTGGAGATAACTTGATAATTTCTTTCCATGTCCTTAAAGACATTCAGGTTAGGTGAATTGCTGACTCCATAGTGGCCCAATGTGAGCATGGCAGTGGGCATTGTCAGGAGAGTGCCCTGCAGAGACTGGCACACTGTCCTGCACTGAGCTCAATGCTACTAGAATAGGCTCAAGTGCACACATCCCTGACTTAGAGTAAGCAGGAGTGAAAAGTTTGATGATATTATATTATATTATATATTACTGCGGTGGGCTGGTGCCCTGCCTGGGGCAAATTTGTTTCCTGCCTTATGCTCTGTGTTGGCTGGGATTGGCTCCAGCAGACCCCCCGTGACCCTGTAGTTAGGATATAGCGGGTTGGATAATGGATGGATGGATGGATATATTATATTATATATTATCAATTTGACTAGATTATGTCTTCCAAAAGATGTTGGCATGATTACCAAAGACCATTCTAGAAGCATTTGGCACTAAGCAAAAGCCAGTGTTTAATGTGATGCCAATCCATCTCATGGCACACTCATTCAAATAGACAGTCCGACTCATCCTGGACCAGTTGGGAGCTGCCAATCACACTCATCCAAAACCCTGAGAGACTGGCAGGCCATACAATGTACTACAGGCCCATCCAGGGTTGGTTTCTGCAAGGACTGGATGAGATTAGGGAAGTTCAGAAGGTAAAGGAAATAATGAATCCTTAACTCTCTCTAACAGCAATACTCTGAACTCAGTCAGGCTGGCCTGATGCCCCACAAGTGCTGAGGTGTGGTAGCAGATAATTTTTGACCCGGCTCGGCAGGAAGCAGATAACACATTTTTTGAGATGAACCGAGGGATGGCATGCTAAATCCAAAATAAAACAAATTAAATTTAAACAAAGAGAACGACACCCAGACGAGAGACAAGACTCAAAGTCAAAACCGGGGAGGCAGGCCTCAAAAATCAAATACGAACAGAAAGAGACTTGTGTTTATGTGTTTAAAGGAATTATCAGCAGAACGGATAAAGCTTGGCGCAAACGCTGACCATTAATGCTAATGAACTTGAGGTCACGACCCCGAAGACCACACCCCTAGGCATGCAGGACGCCACCCTAACGACGGTTATTCAAAATGGCATCTAATGCACAAGCAGCACCAGAGCACTTCAGTCATCTATACTAATAAAAGGCAAAGCCCTCACTGACTCACTCATCACTAATTCTCCAACTTCCCATGTAGGTAGAAAGCTGAAATTTGCCAGGCTCATTCCTTACAGCTCACTTACAAAAGTTAAGCAGGTTTCATTTCGAAATTCTACACGTAACGGTCATAACGGTCGATAATGGTCGACAACGTCCGCCATGTTGAACTTTCTTATTTATGGCACCATCTTCACGAAA
This sequence comes from Polypterus bichir lapradei, assembly GCA_026402145.1. Classification (NCBI taxonomy): domain Eukaryota; kingdom Metazoa; phylum Chordata; class Cladistia; order Polypteriformes; family Polypteridae; genus Polypterus; species Polypterus bichir. The sequence continues at coordinate 29,056,719 of JANRMT010062850.1, read as the reverse complement.
TTTGGTAGGCGGCTTCCCTGCGCTAACCGAAACCGATGTATGTACTTATTTCGATGGTATAACGCCACTGTCGGCCGCCATATTGAACTTTCCAACGTCAGTAATTTTCCAACTTCCCGTGTAGGTAGAAGGCTGAAATTTGGTACTTATTTCAGTGGTATGATGCCACTGTCGGCCGCCATATTGAACTTTTCAACAGTCTTTGTTACTTATGGGCCCATCTTCAAGAAATTTGGTACACGGGTTCCCAACGCTAACTGAATCCTACTTACGTACATATATACGTCCATAGCCTGCAGCTCGGTCACCGTGTGAGGCGGCGTTGGGTCCCTCATCCCCACGTCTCCCACGTTGTTGGCTGCCTGCCTATATAAGGCCGTCCGTCGCTCCAGTCTCTACATTCCCTTCCTTGCTTCGCCACGGTATTCACGTCTCCCTGCTGATAACTACAGCCTTTTTATTTAATCCACGGCTTCTCCGCTGTTTTATTGTTCATTTATTACGATTATAGTTATTGTGTAGGTATTTTAGACTTACTTTACATTGTTCAGGTACCCATTTCCTTTATCGTTCCAACCGTACCCCCATTAACATGTCTATCGAGGTGATCACCATCGATCAAAGAACTGTCACTTACCGAGTGGTTTCCATGCCCGGAGATGGCACCTGCCTTTTCCATTCTCTTTGTTACATATTGCACAGCCATATCAGGCTCACTCTTGATATCCGGAGGAACATTGTGTCTTATGTATTGAATGACTGGGACAGGTTCAAGGTGTGGACTGATGACGGTACAGGAGATAATTATACTACACAGGAGCACTAGAAGAGTGAAATGCTTAAGTGTACCGAAATGGCCAAATATTTTACACCTTTGGACAACCGCCAATGCCTCTTAAACATCTTAGATTGACAGGTGACGATTTCAGTAGTGGACACTTTGATGTTTAGAAATGTTTAAACTCTCAAAAGCTGGATGTGAAGTTATCAATGAAACTGGTTTTATACTTACAACCCTTGACAGATGCCAAATGTCTCTTCAACACAAGTCCTACAAATACTGTCGTAACTGAAACAAACCATGAAACTCTAACCGATTATGACAGCAGCAATCCAAGCTGTGAGATTTGAGGCAAGATTACTGTTCACATGGCCAACTGTAAGTTACATGCTCAAGAGTAAGCTCAGCGCACTGCCTGGTCATATTATAACTGAAGGGCCGAACTGACAACGTGGCATACAAAGAGATCCTTAACAAATAATTATTGGTAGATTTTCCCTCAGTTTAAAAAGGTTTAATTGTCTTCTTAATAAAAATTTTAAGGCAGTACTTCGCCGCTGCAAAGCGCGGGTATTTTGCTAGTGTGTTATAATCCACAAGGAGGACTGTGGCCGTATTGGACCCCCCCGGTCACAGGAGTTTTAGTTTATATTATTTGGTGTTACAGTGCAGTCGACACAGTCTGAAGGAGGTGCCAGTCCATCACAGAGCCACGCTCAGCATAGCCCTCCATGTTGGATACACGGCATTAATCCCCGAGGCTGATTTAGAATCAATCAGTCAACCTTAATGTTCAACTCTTTAGGAAGTGAGATTAGAAAAAAACAAATTGGGGGAGCGTGGGAGTCCTGCCGTGGAATCCATGAGGCACCCGCACTAAGCACTGAGCCAGCACGCTGCACTGTGCCATGCCATGCCATGCTATATTTAATTTAATTGATTTTCACGTAGTGCTCTTCACGGTGTATGGCTCAGAACGCCAGCACAACTCTACCGATATAACAAGATGAGAAAAATAATAAAATCATACATCACTTAAATAAAAGAACGCAGCAATTAGGAGGAGCACAGGAAAGCTAAACTATGCGATCAAAAACGTGTAGTGTGTGGTCCATGGCCAGCTTTTCATCCCGGCCAATACCCCCAGGCCGCCAGATGGCGCTCTCCCTGTAGCATGGAGGTGCCCCGGATACCAGCAAGGAATCATGGACTATCGAGTTTTCCCCTACAAACATGCTGGATACCCCAGGGGCCAACAGAGGACGCTGCAGGGAGGCTTAGAGAGTCATATGTGCCCTATAACCCGTCATAGGCAAAGCGACAGCAGAAGTGACGTACTTCCGGGATGAAGAAAAGGACTTTTGATCTGACCCGGAAGTGATAAGGAATCACATGGACTGGGGATTGGAACATTTCCGGGTCAGGGACTATAAAAGGACTGTCACAGCTCAGAGACGGCGAGCTGAGCTGGGTGGAAGGGTGGCAACGCGTCTGGGAGTGGTGGAGTGTATTGTTGAGAGTTTATGAGTATTGTGGAGAGGAGGGAGCTTGGGCACTGTACAATTTTCCAAATAAAGGATTATTGGACTTTTAGCTGGTGTCTGATGTGGTGTCTGAGGGTTCAAGGGAGCGAGAGAGCCCTTAATCTATCACAAGTGTTATAAATCCAACTCAGAGAGTACTACACATTTTCTACTATACTCTACTATAATGTGCTGTGCTCTACTGTACTATACCCCATGCTATACTATCATTGACTGTAGTAAAGTTGAACGCGCCGTACTCTACTATACCGCACTATACTACACTCAGCTCAACTCTGCAGTATACTACACCGATTGAGGGTAATGGCAGGCTGTTCTAAGCAAGTGCAGTGCAGATTCCCTGCTATTCTGGACCACTGACTGCGGTGCTGAAGTGAGAAACACTGAACGTGGTGGGGGTGCCCCCCGTGGTGCTTCAAGTCTACATGGTGGTCGGTAAGGCCTTGTCGTGTGGTGCTGTGCTCTCCTCCTTTCTGCTATATTCCTATAAAATTAACTATACTTTATTCAGCTATACTAACATCGATTGTGCTGTACTGTACTCTACTTTACTGCACCATACTCAACAGCATCATACAATACCAATCTGAACTCATGGCAGCTTACTCCAAGTGAGTGCACAGCAGTCTTATCACTTTGCTCTATTGTATTAGACTGTACTATACATTACTAATGAATACTGTACTGTACAGTAGTATACTACACTCGGCTTCACTGTGCTGTGCCATTACATTTGGCTACATTAAACTTTACTATACTTTACCATATTAAAAACTAGCTGTCCCCCGTGGCTCCACCCACACAGCAGTGAAACGGGACAAACTCTAAAAATCAGTAAACAAACAGGCATCGCTAGCCAAGGAGGCAAAGGTACACTCCAACAGGCGGCGACAGGCAGAGCGACTCGAACGGAGGCTGGCACATCAGTGAGGAGGGCCCTGCCCGGCTCCCGACTCCTGACGTCAACGCTCTGATTAGTGTGAATATATCGCCCCTGCAGTCAAACTATGATTCATAGCGCGATGAGAGAAGTTGCAAAATCAACCGGAATGTTCAGGCAAATTCTAGAAAAAAAAAACCCGATCTAAACACGTGAAGTCGTTCTCTCGTTCGCTAACTAAGTAGCTGTAAGGTGCACCCCGAGGCTGGCGTGTGAGTAAGGAAGGCCCCGTCCCGCTGCATCTCTCTCAGATTCGCACAAATAAATCGGGACCACATGTGAACTTTGATGCTTAGTGTGATGAGAGAAGTCGCAAAATCAACCAAGCAAAATTATAGAAAAAAAAACAATTTAAATCCGTGAAGTCGTTCTCTTGTGAAAAGCAGACAGACAGACAGATGTTGTATTTTATATATAGAGAGACGTACTGTACTGTACAGTACTATGCTATCCTCAGCTGTATTATAGTATACCAACTTGGGGTCATGACGGCCGATTCCGGTGAGTGCACAGCAGTTTATCTGCCATACCGCACTACACTACACGACAGTATACTATACTATACTGTACTGTACTATACTGTACTGTACTAATGCATAGGGTGCTGTGCTGCTTAATACTGTATTGTGCTTCATGGTGTTATACTGTACTATTCTCCATTATGCTATGTTACATTAAAAACTTTGCTATGCCAAACTAAAATGTATTGTGCCTTACTGTACTATACTACAAATGTACTGTGCTGTATTGCACTACACTTAGCATATTATACTCAACTGTCTTATGCTGTACCAATTTGGGGGCAATGACAGCTTATTCTAAGTTAGTGCACAGCAGTTTTGCTGCTATACTATACTGTACTATACTATACTATACTCTCCTGTACTAGACTATACTATACTAATATATATTTTTCAATTCTGTACAATGCAACATTATAGTATAGTATTATGCTGTTCTGTACTTTACTTTACTGCACTGTAGTGTATTAGACATTCGTACACATGCTTCCTCCAATTCATGGTACAGAGTTTATACTTTCAGCAGACGTTTCATTTCTTATTAAATTTTATTCTCTCCTAACCGGTTTGTTTCTTAAGCTGCTGCACTGTGCTCTGCAACCCAGAAATCTTATAATAGACAATCAATCAATCAATCAGTCAGTCGTCTGTATCCGTTTATTTTTTCCTGGGTGTCTGATGGACTCTCCTGATGGTTTCACCAAACGTCCAGCTGGCATTTCTTTTCCAGCCATTGCAATCCAACTGATAATCTTTAAGACTGAGAGACAGACCCCCAGTGAAGCCCCCCCGTGTTCTTTGAGGTGCAGACAGCCGCGGTGATGTCCGGGTTCACCCCTCATAACAACAACATTTATTTATATAGCACGTTTTCATACAAAAACAATGTAGCTCAAAGTGCTTTACAAAATGAAGAACAGAAAAATAGAAGACACAATAAAAAATAAACATAAGTCAACATTAATTAACATAGAATAAGTAAGGTCCGATGGCCAGGGTGGACAGAAAAAACAAAAAAAAAACTCCAGAGGCTGGAGAAAAAAAATAAAATCTGCAGGGATTCCAGACCACGAGACCCCCCAGTCCCCTCTGGGCAATCTACCTAACATAAACGAAACAGTCCTCTTTGTATTTAGGGTTCTCATGGAAGGACTTGATGATGACGGCGATAGTGTTGTTTATTACACTCCCTTGTCACTTTTTTTCTTTTTGTTAAATTCCTTTGGGGGTCTCTTTCCACTTCGCATATTCAGATTTAAGCCCCAGAGGTCAGCGGCTCACTGACATCATGGAGACAGAGGGGCTCTGGGCACTGAGCTGGTGAAGCGGCAGCCGTGGTTGAGCACACCCTGCGAGTCCACCACAGAGGGGCTTCAGCCTGGTGTGAGACATGGTGGGCCCGTCTTTAACATTTGAATCCTGTAAGCTGCTGACTGCATACAGAAAGGAGTTCTGTGTCACCTTTCACAACGTGCCCCCTACAAAAGCTGTGAACCACAAGACACCACAGCAGGTGTGGGAGAACATTTAGAAGACCCTGGGAGCAAAACACAAGAGCAAGACTTGGGGAGTCTGAGTGACCGTCTTGTGACAGGTGAAAGTGAGCCTGGGAGAGGGCCGAGCACGTGACGTGTCAGTTAAAGATGTCAGCTGGTCAGGACGTCACATACAATCAATACACACGGCCAGTGCGTCTGACTGAGATGAGATGAAATGAAATGACTTGCAGGGAGAGCTGCGCCCGCCACCACTCCATTGTACCTCCGTTAGCATCTCTAGGCCAGGCACTTCAATAACCATCAAGTCTGACATAAAAGGCCCACATTGAACATTTAGGACCAACGGAAAGACATGAGACATGACGGGAAGTCCATCAGAGCCTCAAAGGAGAAGTCACCAGAGACGACTAAAACACATAAAGCAGACCACAAGCTCAGCACGTCACCCACGGGGGTGAAGAGGACCAAGTCAGGGCCCTGGGACACCTTCTCTTTGTAATTACTATGCACTTTCTTATTTGTTTTTTTCCCCCTTTTCTTATCACAAAGGCCACTTTAACCTACCAGATTTAAAACAAAGATGAGATGCAGGAGAGCAAGAGTCAAAGATAGAGAAAAACAGAAAGAGAGACGTAAAAGACACTATAAAATAGATAGATAGCAAAAGGCACCATATAATAAAGAGATGAGAAAGGCACTATATTAAGAGAAAACACACTTTGTAATAGACAGATAGGAAAGGCAACATATAGATAGATAGATAGACTGTCTATTTATCTATACATCTATCTATCTTATAGTGCTATCTGTTATATAGTGCCTTTCCTATCTATCTATCCATTATATAGTGCCTTTTATCTATCTACAGTGGTGTGAAAAACTATTTGCCCCCTTCCTGATTTCTGATTCTTTTGCATGTTTGTCACACAAAATGTTTCTGATCATCAAACACATGTAACCATTAGTCAAATATAACACAAGTAAACACAAAATGCAGTTT